>BQKN01063422.1:87757-119212 GCA_022839385.1 Asparagus kiusianus
CTCTCTCTCTCTCTCTCTCTCTCTCTCTCTCTCTCTCTCTCTCTCTCCATGGAGGTAGGAGGGTGACAGGGGATCGCCAATGACCAGGAGCGGCTGGCGGCAAGACCCCTGTTGGATCTAGGGTTAGTAATTTTTTTCCAGTCCATCACATACATCTTAAACACATAAATTTTTTTGTTTCTTTTGCAAATCCTAGTTCTTAACTTCATAATCATAACAAGTGTTCATCCTCACTCATTCTATTTTGATTCGAATTACTAAAACTTACTATGAAATTTGAAAGTGGGTTATATCTCAATTCATTGGGATATTGATTTGTTGCCTTGGTCTTCTCTTCTCCATTTATAAGATTTCTATATACCCCAGAGAGTTTGGTTGAGGATGAGAGGGTATTCTCCTTTTTTTCTTCTTTTTCTTTTTTTCATGGGTTTTTCTTTGATTTTTCTCTGTTTTATCCCTCTGTTGAGGAGGTGCCGCCCCAAGCATCAAATGGTTTTTAGTCATTAAAACACTAACGTAGTAGTTAAACAAAAGTTAGGGGGGTGAAATTCCTAAGAAATCCTTACTTAGTTTCCCTAATTTATATTTTAAAAAAATTCTCCATTAATCCAATTTTAAGGTACTAATTACTTAGGCTACTACACTCTCCCCTCCTAATAAAAAGTTTTGTCCTCAAAACTTAATGTACCTATATCTCGAAAGAGCTCTGGATATCTCTCTCTCAAAGAATCTTCCGTCTCCCAAGTAGCTTCTCTTTGAGAGCGATTCTTCCACTGAATCTTCACATATTTGATTATTCGGTGTCTAAGTACTTGTTCCTTATAATCCACAATATGTTCTGGTCTTTCCTCATAGGTCAAGTCTAGCTTGAGCTCCACTGGAGACAATTCAACAATCGTATTTGGATCTCGAATGAACTTCCGAAGCAGCAATATGTGAAATACATTGTGTACTCCAGATAGGAATGGTGGTAATGCTAATCTGTATGCCACTGGACCAATGCGTTCCAAAATTTTAAAAGGACCGATAAATCTCGAGCTTAACTTTCTTTAGATTCCAAATCTTTTCACTCAACGGGTAGGCGAAACTTTTAAAAAAACATGATCACCAATCTGAAATTCCAACTCTCTCCTTCTTTGGCCAGCATAACTGTTCTAACGACTTTGTGTAGCGTGAAGATGTTCTTTAACTAATTGAATCTTATCAATTGCTTGATGCACCAATTCTAGTCTATGAAGTTCTATTTCTCCAACATCATCCCAATGAATAGGAGATCTGCACTTTCTTCCATAAAGGAGTTCATATGGTGCCATATGGATACTGGCTTGGTAGCTGTTATTGTAAGCAAACTTGGCTAAAGGCAGATAATCTTCCCATGATCCTTTCATTTTTAGTACACAACATCTTAACATATCTTCTAGTGTTTGA
The DNA here is from genome assembly GCA_022839385.1 of Asparagus kiusianus. Classification (NCBI taxonomy): domain Eukaryota; kingdom Viridiplantae; phylum Streptophyta; class Magnoliopsida; order Asparagales; family Asparagaceae; genus Asparagus; species Asparagus kiusianus. Next base: position 89,186 of record BQKN01063422.1, read on the forward strand.
ATTGTCTGTTCTGACTAGCCATCCGTCTATGGATTGTAAGCTGAGCTGAAATTTAGTTTAGTCTGTAGAGCTCTATGCACATTTTCTAGTATTCTGATGTGAACGTAGGATCTCTGCCATAAACTATTGATATTGGTACGCCATGCAATCTCACTATCTCATTAGTGTATATTTTGATCAGCTTTTCAAATGAAAATTTTATATTGATAGGTAAAATGTGTGCTAACTTTGTCAACCGGTCAACAATCACCCAGATTACATCATTCTTTCCCAAAGATTTTGGATGGCTAGTGACGAAATCCATGGTGATCTTTCCCATTTCCACATTGGGACGTCCAAGTTATGGACTAACCCAGCTGGTCTTTGGTGCTCAGCCTTTACTTGCTAACAAGTGAAGCATTCTGCAACATACGTGGCAATTTCATGGAGGCGTCAAAATTACCTATAGTTTCCCAAACACAGTTCAAGACGAAGAGAAGATGATAAACGTTATTATCCGAGTCAAGAGAATTTATCCAACACCAGTAAGCGTACGAAGTGGATCAGTAAAATGTGCAAGTCTCCGATAGCTTCTGTTCCTGTTCCGATGACTTCTTCACCTTCGGTAGAACCTCACGGCAGCGTGGACTTGTCCTGATTCAAAGTGAAGATTACGGATCGTCTCGGTCCTTTGCATAGAGATCAAGTCAAAGCTCCAATTAAAGAGCACCTAGTGCAAGCAAAAGAACCCCGTATCGTTCGTCAGACTAAGGGCTGTACGCGATTCCCCAGTAAGTCAAAGATCCCTCTTACGGAGAAAGTACCAATTACCACTTGCCTCGGATTGCGAGTTGAAGTCCAAGAGCCCGTTGGGTCCTCACGCGCACGAAGGCGTGGTTTCAAACGAGCGACTATTGAGAATGATGACAGGGCGTTATACCCTCAAAGAGAGCTATGTTCATCAGAAGACGATGATGTTAGAATGGGAGAATTATACCAGCACAAGATAGGTTGCTCCGATAATTATATCGACGAGTTGTACTATCAGACTGGGGGTACGAATAAATCTCGGAAGAGAAATACCCGGGAAACGGATTCTCTTTGTCCATGTACCAAACTTATCAAGGCAGTATTATCATAGTGTAACTGTTCCAAGACCGCATCGCAAAGGATTTCGGTATTTGAAAGAATTTATACAGAAACGTTAAGACACAAGTCAAGACGTTTCCGTAAAAGGAAGCCGACCGTTCAAGAACGTGAATTCTCAGAAGTCATGATTAACATGACAGATAAAGGAAAATCCATGCGACGCTTCAGTCCCGAACCTTTTTCACAAATATCTCAGCGATTGACTCGGCTACAAACTGGGGCTATCAGGCCTAGAGATTATAGGAGAATTCAGAGAGGGCATTCCTTAGACGATGAAACATCAGACGCAAACTCTGCGATCGCTTCAGATGCCATTGTATCCAGCACGGGACGAACTCGAGAATCATTCATGATCACTACTGAACAGATGACTCAACTCCTTCAAGAAGCTTTGGGTAAGCAGAAAGAGGACTTTAAAATTGAGATGGATATGGCTGTGCAACGGGTTAAAGATTTACATGCCTAACAACTCCAACAGGTGTCAAATCAATGCAGTGAATCTAGTCATCGTCAGACTACCAATCAAGTAGATAGCGACTCAGAAGTGGAGGAAAATATCAATGCCGATGTTCCACTTGAGGATAAAAATACTAAAGATGTCCTTAATACTAGAGGTGGTACCAATATCCCTCTCCAAAATCGCCAGAAGAAAGATGCAAGCCAATACCTTAAGATGAAAGACCTTGAAAGCAAAATCAATGCTTTGATGTCTGCTCAAGAGGTAAAAAAGACTAGCATCCCATGTCCTTACCCGAGGGAGTGGGACTCAATTCCATACTCAGTGAAGTTCAATTTGATTAACTTCACACCATTTGATGGAAGGGGTTCCCCTACTCAATACTTGATTTATTTCAAGTCCCACCTTGGGATCATTTCTGGCAATGAACCTCTGATGGTACGATCGTTCGTAGGAACCCTTCGTGCAGCTGCCTTTGATTGGTACCGTCGTCTTAAACCGGGGAGTATCAATAGCTGGGATGACATGAAAATCATGTTACTCGTTAATTTCTTTGATGATGACACTGAAGTGTCGATCGGAACACTCTTTGAAGAGAAACAGAAAGATGGAGAGCTCGTTGAGAACTTTGTTAAGGGCTTCCGGAAAAAGGCAATGAACTGCCGAGATCCGGTCACGGAGGAATTCATCCTCCAAACATGCCACAACAACCTTTCCTTAGACGTATTAGAAGCTATGAGCACTGCACCATCTAAAACATGGAAGGAGTTGAAGGTGCGAGAAGAGCAGGCTGAACGCTTCCTCAAAAGGAAGACAGCTGAAAGGGGGCAACCAGCAAACAATACCCAAAAACAGAACTTTACCCCTCGTGGTAAAGGGAAGGGGCAGGCGAACGCAGTGGATGCAAATCAAACATTCGAATTACAACCCCAACAGCAGCCGTAACAACAAGCGCCAAAGCAACAAATGCCTCAATGGCAACAACGGCCTCCAAGGCAACAAAAAACTTCTGAGCCAAAATTCCCGAAGGAATATTCCTTCAAGGAAGATGAGGTCCCTGGTATCTTCAAGTATTTGCTGGAGAATAACAAAATTAAGCTACCTCCAATCACTGATCATGAGGGAGCTAAGAAAATCACAGATCCGTGATATTGCGCGTTCTACAGAACAATCCATCATCCCACGAAGACGTGCTATGCTCTTAAGAACAAGATTTAGACCTTGATCAATGTTGGAATCATTACTCCGAAGCAGCCTAAAGAAAAAAAGGTGGGCTCGAATGCGGTTTCTATTAGCTTTGGCTCTGTCCCTCTGGCATGGTTTCAGCCAGAGCCCGTATCCAAAGTACAAGTGAAGACTGTTAACGATGATCCTTACAGACAACGTCAGAAAAGACTTGTACAACACATGACTCCTAGCGGTAAAATTCTTTGGGTCCACCAGACTTGCTCAAAGATGAGAAATGAGCAGGATCCTCATCTAAAAAAAAGAAGTCCAAAAGTAAAGGCAAGGCTTGCTGTCCCACCACAACAATTTCTGAAAAAGATGACGAATGTATCCCCACCTTGTCACTTTCTGAAGATGAACGAGAGGCTCTTGTCACTAGGGGTGGGAATGAATATCATTACAAATACCCCAAAACCTCTGACGCGAATGCCAAAACATTAGCCGAATTGGGGGTGGTTACAACGCCCCCTGCACCAGCTGAAAAATCCCAACAAAAACCAGCCAATAAGCAAAAAGAGAAAGAGACTCAACCTCAGGAGGCTCAGAACTCGAAGCAATCTCGGTTCAATCGTCCGATTGGGAGAGATAAACTGGGAAGTTCAAATACTTCTTACCGCTTTGATGTTATGGCTTAGCTTGCTAACATCCCAGCGAGAATAACTTTATGAGTTATTGCGCCTCTCCAAAGACACTAGAGAGGCCTTGCGAGAAGCTTTAGCTGATTCTGACGCATTCCTTACTCAAGTCAAGCCAGTCCTCGAAGAAACAGAATCATCAGTTTGGCTTTGCAATTTATCGGTCAAACAATTCCCTTATATTACGTTCACTAAGGATGACATGCAAGTGAAGAATTCAAAGCATGATAGGCCTCTATGCTTCACCGGATACATTGGCTCCATCGTTGTTAACCGGATCCAAGTTGATCCGGGTTTCGCTGTTAGCATCATGCCACTCCGGTTGATGTACAACCTCAGAATCCCAGCGAGCAAGCTGGCTTCCACAGGTACCGTTATATATGGACTCAATATCAGTGGATCCAGACCTTTGGGTAAAATCTGGATAAAGTGCCAACTTGGGGATTTAAAGTCCGAAGTTACGTGTTACGTAATCGATGCGAAAACCTCCTATAATTTACTATTGGGTCGACCATGGATCCATGGTAATCTTATAGTTCCCTCTACTCTTCATCGGTGTCTAAAATATATAGACGCCAATAATGAAGTCAAGACGGTGGTCGCGGATAAGCAACCGTTTAAAGGATTAGAAAACTACTTTACCGACTCCCTCCTTTACGGTGCTGAATCCGATACTAAATCATCGGCCCAAGGCACAGATAGTGGGGAAGAAGCCGACACCGAAGCTGGGCTTGATTACAATGACGGTTTTGTACTGAATGACATTGTACCCTTTGTAATCGGTCTTGACGATGGTGGATCGTCAGACGGTAGTTGTAATTGACAACTTGCCGAAGAAGTAATAAATGGCGATTTAGAGTACTTACCGTGTTTGGCTAATGTAATGCAGGGATTGTACGATAATCCCAACATACAAATGCCGCTTCAGTCGTCTTGCTTCATGAAAAAGCGCTTCCAGGACTCGTTTGGAACAACCTTTGTCATTCCTGCTAAAGCAGGAGGTAAAAAGGAGTTAGTTTTCAGCAAAGAGGAAGTATCTCCGCCATCGTATCCCTTCTCAAAGGAAGATAAAGGTGATGAGAGATCTGGCCTTCATTTATCCAGATATAGTCAATAGGCGCGTGATTTTATGGAAAAATGGGGATACAATTTTGCGCTCGAAGAGGGTTTTTGTTTTGGTCGAGGCCCACGAGTTCCATCTCGTATGGCCTATGTACCGAAAGGAAAACCGATAACTGTTATGGCTATAAAAGGGGTCTGGGCTATGCCTCTGATAACGAATGTTGCCGGCAAGTCATCGACCAATTAGCGAATGAAGATGGATATTCATCCGACTCTTCTAATTGGGATTCATATGTCAGCCTTGGAGAAGTATTCAAAGATCTAATGTCGAATATGACCACGGTCGATCCTTCTGCGATGCAAGAAGATGATCAATTGCCAATTTGGGAGGACCCATGGATTCATCATCTGAATATTTAGTATGGAGACCGATTCGAGCAAAGAGAACCTCCTACCGAAGATAAGATGGTTCAGGTGAATATGGGTGATGAAACGAATCCAAAGCCAATATTCGTAAGTGATAGTCTCCCACCAGATGAAAAAGATGAGTTAATTTCCCTCATCAGGGAATTCATAGATGTTTTTGCTTGGAATTATGAAGATATGCCAGGGCTTGATCCGAACGCGGCAGTCCATCGTCTTAACATCAAATCGGATGCAAAACCTGTCAAACAACAGCACAGACGGTTTCGTCTACAAATCATGGAAGCGATTGAAGAAGAAGTCAAAAAAGTAATTGATTCTGGTTTTATCCGGGAAGAACAACATCCGGATTGGCTCGCGAATATCGTTCCGGTCCTCAAGAAAAATGGGAAAATAAGGATATGCATCGACTTCAGAGACTTGAATAATGCGTGCCCAAAAGATGATTTCCCTCTCCCCATCACTAATGTTATTATCGATAACACGTGTGGGTTTGAGAGAATGTCCTTTATGGATGAGTTTTCGGGTTACAATCAAATCAAGATGTACCCGGATGACGAAAAACATACTGCATTCAGGACACCTCTCGGTGTTTTCTGCTATATAGTCATGCCTTTTGGATTGAAGAACGCAAGCACCACTTATCAATAGGCAATATCTAAGATTTTCCAAGAGCACCTCCGAAAAACTGTTGAATGCTATGTCGATGACTTGGTTGTGAAAAGTCGTAACAATGACGATCATATCAAAGATCTAAGGACAATGTTCGACCTCATGCGAACTCACCAATTAAAAATGAATCCCACCAATTCTTTCCTTAGAATGTCCAAAGGTAAGTTTCTGGGATTTGTCATCACTACGATGGGTATCCGCATTAACCTTGACAAAGTAAAAGCAATACATGAGTTGCAACCCCCGAGAAATCTCAAGGAACTCCGAGGATTGCAGGGGCGGCTGGCCTATATATGTTGGTTCATCTCAAATCTATCTGGGAAATGTCAGTTATTTTTCAAACTCACCAAGAAAGGTGTATCATTCGTCTGGGATGACGCTTGTCAAAAGGCATTCGAGGATATCAAAGCATATTTCGCGAATCCTCCTGTTCTTGTGCACCGAAGTCAGGTAAGCCATTCTTAATTTATATTAAAGCGATGAACCACTCGTTAAGTGCTTTACTTGCACAAGACGATGACAACAGTCACGAACAGGCCATCTATTACTTGAGTCGAACTTTGGTTGGTGTTGAGTCTCGGTATCCAATGATTGAGAAAGAATGCCTCGCTTTAGTATTCGCTATCCAAAAGATACGGCATTACTTAGTAGGACAAATGATTTACGTTATTTCCAACGTTAATCTGGTCAGAGTATTCATGACACAGCCAGCCTCTATGAACCGGAGACTAGCAAAGTAGGCCCTACTCCTGTCTCAATACGATCTGCACTTCAAACAACAGAAGTCGGTCAAAGAACAAGCGATTTGTGATCTTCTAGCGGCTAACCCCATAGCGGATACAGCTGAGTTGTATGATGATTTTCCCGATGAAGCTCACGAAGTCAATACTACATTTCATCAACATGTATGGCAACTATATTTCGATGGAGCTTCCCGAGCTACTAATACAGCAAGCGCTCCCGGTAATTCTAGAATCTCCGCAGGAGTGGGAGTCGTCCTAGTTTCCCCGAAAAAACATGTGATACCCCGAGCCTACTCATTGATAGGAAAGTGTTCCAATAATGTGGCCGAATATAACGCACTGCTTATCGGACTTAGTTTCGCCAAAGAGCTGGGGGTCGAATATCTCGAGGCTTTTGGCTATTCTCAACTAATAGTCAACCAAATCCGAGGAGAATACGAAGTCAGGAATCAAGACTTGGTACCATATCACAAGGCGGCCATCGAAATGGCAAGCTCATTCAAACAATTCTTCATTGAGTACATTCCGTGCCTCCAGAATGCATACGCAGATGCGCTGGCAGCATTATCGATATCTCTGGCACAACCTCCTGACTCTAAACAATGCATTACTGTCAGAACCCACCAATTGTTTGTGCCGGATTGCGCCATTAACGTTAAGGAAGCATATACATCTAGGATCGATCTCGAGCCTCGAGACCGGAGATTTCCTATAATTGACTACGTGGTGCATGATATTTTGTCACAAGACGTAAAAAAAGGGACTCGGTTCGAAGAAGAGCACCAAGATTCTATTACAATTCAACAACCCATACATTATATCGTCGCGCGTACGATGTGTTATTACTCCGATGCCTCTCAACCAGAGAGGCAGAAAAGGCTCTCAAAGAAGCTCACGACGGAATCTGCGGTGCACATCAACCCGGTCCCAAGCTCTGTGATTGACTCAGAAGAATGGGATATTATTGGCCAACCATGGTCAAAGACGCGGTTGACTACGCTCGACGGTGCCATGCATGTCAAATACACGCAAATTACATGCACCAACCCCCGGAACACCTCTACCCCTCGGCTACTTCATGGCCATTTGAGACTTGGGGAATGGATATCGTTGGTCCTATCTTCCCACCATCAGTTAAAGGTGACCGCTTCATTTTGGCGATCACCGATTATTTCTCGAAATGGGCCGAAGCAGTCCCACTCAAAGAAGTGAAGACAAGCGATGTCATCAAATTAATCAAACACCACATCATCTATCGATATGACATTCCAAGATGAATTATACACGACAACGGCCCTCAGTTCGTGAGCAACGCCTTCATTAAATTCTGCGAAAAATTCAGAATTAAAGACGTCTCTTCTACAGCATATAATCCTATGACAGACGGATTAGCTGAGGTGTTCAACAAGACAATCATAAAGATTTTGTCAAAACTTGTGAAAACTAATAAGCGAGACTGGGATGAAAAACTCCGCGAAGCCCTTTGGGCCTATCGTACCACGGTTCGTACGCCTACCGGGTCTACTCCGTATTCACTAGTGTATGGATGCGAAGCTGTTCTTCCTTTAAAAATTCATATTCCATCCCTTCGTATCGCTCTCACAATAGGGATGACGACGGAAGAACAACACCAGAAACGTCTCGAAGAACTTGAGATGTTAGACGAAAAGCGCCTGGAGGCTCAACAACAAATTGAGTTTTATCAAGCCAGAATCTCTCGTGCTTTCGACAAGAAAGTCAAGCAACGAAGCTTCAAGGAAGGAGACTTGGTTCTCACCATCCAGCATCCTATGATACTCAATTCCAAGAAAAAAAGGTAAGTTCCAACCCAAATGGGAAGGATCGTTTGTGATAGAGACAGTCTACTCAAACAGTGCATATCGCATAATCACCAAAGATGGTGATAAGATCATGATGCTAATAAATGACAAGTTCCTAAAGAAGTACTATCCTTAGTACGCTCAGAACAGATTATTAAACAAGAAGTTCCTAGAGAATACCATATACGATATTCTTAAGGATAACCCGAAATCAACCGGTGGTTCTAAATAAGGACCTGACATCTAAACAGTTCATGTCTGGTCATAGAGAGCTCCCACTGTAATCTTCTAAGCACTCTCTTGTTGAGATAAGATTTAATCACTCTTTAGGATCAATCTTCCCTCACAAAAAAGTTCTCACCGTCCCTCACTATCAGATCAGTTCACGGCGAGCCTAGCAAAGTTCTTTGGGCCAAGGCCGTTCAAACTCCCACTATGATTTGTACTCCCACTATTCACTTGGTCAAACCTTCCTACAGTTAGGACCATAACCAAAATCCCCCTCTCAATTCCTTCAATGAACGAGAGTTCCACAAATTGAGTGATCAAACCTATAAAAGTTAGGGTCATTCACACTCCCACTCCTACTATTTACTTGGTCAAACCTTCCTATAGTTAGGACCACAACCAAAATCCCCTCTCGATCCTTCTAACGAATGAGAGACCCACTTTTAAATCGGATTTCCCTTTTGATAAACGGAAGGCCTTCACTTCATTCGAACGACCAAACCTATAAAAGTTAGGGTCGCCTCAATATCCCTTTTTGGTCAAAACTGTCAAATGTCTGTGGTCAAAATCGGGATTCTTTTTGATAAACAAAAACATTTCACTCCTTTCCCTTCAGCCAAACCTATAAAAGTTAGGACTGGAGTCCGAATTTTATCTTGATAAACAAGAAGACTTATTTGCGAATCAGATAACTAATCCTATAAAAGTTAGGGTTAACTGAATCCTCTCGATCCTCAGGGTGGAGATCCCACTCTTAGTTTCATTTCAAAGATCCTCAAAGTGGAGATCCCACTTTATGTTTCTTTTGTGACCAAGGATAGAATATAAAATTCTTCCTCTTTGGTATCGGGTTCACTTCTCCCTTAAAATAAGGACTGAAGATAGAATATAAAATTATTCCTCTTCAGTATTGGATTCGTCTTTGCCCCGTGAAAAGACACTATATTCTAATAACTCCATAATCCATGCCTTACACGCATGTGTAATTTTATTTCGAATCCTAAGCAGAAATAAGTCGGCGCCTAATACGCGCTGTCGGTTAGTCTTTTACCGTAAGAAAATGACAAAGTTTACGTATTCAAATTCGTAGCATTGAGTCTAAAGGAGTTCATTCCTTTAGCACAACGTTACTTGTGAAACGGACTAGATAATTCACAGGCTAGCCCGATTCAAACGGTAATCGGTAAAGGCATGTCACATCTGTTGATGGCTGAGGATTTGCCAAAAATCTTATAAGTATTATGGTTGATTATTCTAAATAGAATGAGAAATCATAATAAGAATTAAAGTAGACTGAACAAAATATGTGTATCATTAACAAAGACAAGTGTTCAGATACAATAGCTGCAGTCACTTTACATTGAACTTATGACTAACAACTTGCTGCTCTAATTTGGTTAACTCCTCGGCATAAGTACGTTCAAGCTCATGCTGCAGCTCCGCCTTGAAAGAATCCTCGGAAGCAGATAAGAGTTGGGTAGCTTCTTCCTCCATTTTGGCTAGCTTTTCCCTTGAGAGCGCCACTTTGCTGGACATCACGGTTTTGCTATGCTCCTCCCCGGCCTTGGTCACTTCCAAAATAGCTCTTCGTTGTTTTGCCTCTGTAAGTTTTTATTCAAGATCTGCTATTTCGACATCAGCAGAGGCTGAGGACGAGTCGATCTAGCGTAGGTGAGCCAATCTTTCAGACAGAACTTCCTCCGCTTGGTCGACCCATTTTCTCTGCGCCTGAATTCCAAGCCCAACGGATGCTCGAGCTTCACACCATGATTGCAGACGAGTCTCCATTCGTACAGCAACATAGCCAGAAGCACAAACGGATTGGAGTTCTTGTAGCTTCACAAATTCACGCTCTAATTGATTTACATCGTCAATCAAAGTGTCGGCTATATTAAGAGAACCCGTATTCTTTATTGAGGCTATTTTGCGCTTAAGGCACGGCTGAAAGTGGCTGAAAGGGATCCTCTTCTTCAGGAGTTTGTCAATTAGAGACTCTACAAAATTAAAGAAGTTGCTGATTTCCAAGCCAAGGAGGAGCTTATCTGGGTCATCATCAGATAATAAAGCATCAACGGCCTCGCGCAGTTGAGACGACAATCCTGCGACAACAAAAGAAGAAAAGAGTGCAAGATCATGAATATCCCATAATTACAAGTCGGAAAGATAAAAAAATATAGCGCGAGATTTACCAGCCCCTGAGAAGCTTTCTCTAACTGAACGCACTACACCCGTTTCTGGTCGCTCAACTTCATGTGTCGCAGGAAGCATTATGGGTGTAGCAGCCGTTGAAGCACTAACTTCTTCAGTTGGTCTCACGGCCTGTTCAGTCGAACTCCCGCCGATAGCTGTAGCAGGTACGATAGTTGGCATTCCTAAGGGAACCGGGAGTTGTTACTCAAAGCCTGACGACCGAGCGTCAATAACAACCCCTGCCAAAAGCAAAATCGAGACTCTCAGATTCACTAGACTTTCCATTAGGAGTAGTTGTATCAGTCTTAATGTCTGGTCCTACGATCAGAACCCTCCGATGATTAAATATAAGATGACAAGTAAATAAGTAAAACATGGGAATAAGAATCATACTTGCTGGCGAACCAGCTGTGCTTATTGGATTGACGGCCTCGTATTGGGCTTGTTTAAGCAACATATCATCGAGTAGCATATCCTCAGAGGCCGATACCGGATCAAGTGAGGCTACAACCTCCTCTTCGAAGGATGCATCTTGAGAACCCCCTCGTCACCATGACCCTCAGTTATCGCATCTATAAGAAAGTTCAAGAGTCAAAATACAAATTTTCGGAAACAAAAGTCAAATAAGATTCACCTTCAACTGTGACACTAGGTTCCGGCACCCTATTGCTTCGATCCACCTCTTGCAGCTTTTCTAGTAGAGTAAGAAGTATAGAAACAGTTAGCGAGGATACAAATTCTTCATCGTTCAGTTCCCACCACCTGAAAGATGCGCTACTGGTTTTAAGTATACCTGGACTCTCAGCCTGTTTAGTTAAGCCTAGCTCGACGTCGTGACCTACGCCAGTCTCATCAGGAATACTTGTCTCAGCATCTACAGGCTCTTCGAGCTTGATTCCAGGAGTTGGTTTCGAGAAGTCAATATCAGGGGAGGAAGCGTCAAAGGTAAAGTGGCTTCCAAAATCTTCCCCTGTGAAGTGCGAAATTATTTAAGTTCAAAAGCTCAACATATACCAGAAGAAATTATACGAAGAAGTACTCACCCCTTTCAACCGTCAATCCTTGATCCGCCGGTCCCATTTCAGGAATTAGAGGGTTGCCCCGTCGCTTAAAAGCCAGCTTCTTGCACTTAGCCAGACGCTCCCCCTCTGGATCGACAGGCCTCTCCTCTGAAAATTTAGAGCGTTATTCATGCCCAGGAATGACCTGAGTTGTGGGTCGGGACCGCGTCCGATGAATAAGGCCGGGCTCTTCTCTCTCCTCTTCAGGAACTGCACCTGGGATTTCAACCGACATCTTATTAGGAAAAGTGAACAAGACTTGCATCTTTGGCTTCTTTAGAGGGGGCGAAGGTTTGGACAATCGAAAGCAGTGAGTTCTTTTAGCAATTACTAATTCAAATAATTCTAAGGAGAGGGGATCTGACACACCTGTTTCCAGCTCCTCTTCTTCGCCATCGCCTCCTATCTCTGCACCACTCCTACCATAAAGTTCCGTAGTTTCTTTACCAGAGGGAAAAGTAGACTCCCTCTGCGTTTTATGACTAGAAGGACCCACCGGTTCCCCCCTTCTCCTCTTTTCGAGCTCGGATTCATATACCATTCGAGTAGCAACCCGAGAAGCTTCTTCGTCGGTTGACTCGGTGATTGATTGAATGGGTACGTGTTCATTGGCCGCCAAGAGCCACCGACACTGTAGTAAAGTCAGCTCCAACTTACACTCGACACCGGGAAGGTTGAACTTGGCACCAGTACAACTAGTGATGTTCCAAAGCCATGCTCAAGCCCCATCTACTAAACCTTTACGAGTCCGGAGCTGTTGGTTTGGGTTCCCGATTCATAGCCAAACTGATGGGCGAACCAACATGACAAGTAGGGCTCTATGTAGCAATGGTTTTGTACGTGGAAGATCACATAGACCGGCCGGATATTAACTAGCCAATCAAAACAGTCAGAATCGAGGGAAGTCCGACCCGTACTCGGCCCCTCTACATCGATCAATGAGTCGCCATATTAACCAGAAAATCATGGGAAGTAAGTAAGGAAGACCCAACACTTTTGATTCTGAAATTTCTTCCTATTCTCTGCAAAACCTCATCCTTTCCATTTGTAATTTTCTATTAGTTGGAGAAAAGGAAGGGAGGGATCCACAGAAGTTGGGGCTGACATCATATCTGAACATTGAAGCACCAACCAAGCCATTAAGTAGGTATAAGGGAGTTCCACCTTTGTGAGAGGAATCTGAGTTGGTGGTGAACTCTCCCTCCGAGTGAATGCGTTCATAATTTGGCGAAGCCCTCTGTGAATATCAGCGGTCATCGCCGGAAGAAGACAGAGATTTTTCCGGTGAGCGAGCAAAACCGCGGGAAACAAAACTTCCAGGGGCAGTGCGTCAGTAGATTGTTATGGCACTACACACTTCTTCAGCCAGATAGCAAGATACCCGGCAAGCAATGTCATGGGCTGGATCGGTTTAACTCCTTGCCACAAGAATGTCTGGAACTTGGTTCCAGTAGCAAAGCCATCCTCAATGCCAACCATAGTATAAGACTGAGCGTTCGACTTCTTGATCAACTCGTTCACTTCAGAGGTGGTCAGCGGTGGCAACTCACAAATTGTTTCGCCCAGGATGCTGTTCGTGTTCTTGAATAGATAATCCGTGAACTTCTTTAAACTAATCTACGGCCGCGGCTTCTTCGATAATGGATCAGCACCCGCCAGAGCTATGTGGTAGTGGTAGGTGAGATCCCAGAAGGTATTGTAGCGGTTGGGTGTCCGCGACTTCAACTGCTGCAACTCCCTGTTAGAAGGAAAATACTCTTGATAAATCATATTCCCCATTGGAAGACCAAAGACTTTATGCATTTCGTGCAACACCAATCCCAACTCTCCATGTTTGGTCAGAAACGTGTTGGTGTCGGGATTATAGAGTTCCAACAACGCCAAAAAGTGAGGGACACTAATGGCCAGTCCATAAGTGGCAGTGCGGACAGCTGCATACAAGCCGCTAGCCTTCAAATCCTCACCAAACCAGTCCAAGACATAGTTGCTCAAACGAGTCCACCATAGCCTATCCGATGAATGTACCCATCCATAACATCGATGACCGGTTATTGGCATTTCTCGACCCAAAGCTGCGAGCTGATTCTTCACGGTGTTAGCAACAACGAAGATCTCACCTTTAGGTAGGTCATTCAATCCTGTGATCCCCGGATATAACCCCGTTATCCGATTCCGATTACTTGAACCGGGATTTGCGCCATGAGCGATATAACCACAGTGAATGAGCTCGTGTTCTTCTGTTAGCCTCCATGATATTTCCTACGGAACAGCTTGACACCGAATCTCGGCAAGCGAACGGTGACGAGGAATCGGAGGAAGGTATAAATGGCCACCGTCATCATGATGCAGTCATTGCTCCATTTCAAGAGATGCAGCGGCAGGATCTTTTATGGAATCGCCAAATAAGTAGTTCGTCTTCCTCAACCGATGTGTAGAACTTGGGTCCTTCACTAGTGGCGCATCCGTGATAAGTTGCCTTAAACTATGGTGCCTTCCTTTCCGTATTAACCGCGGAAGTTCTTCCGGTACACCCGGAGCAAACTGAGGAGCTACCGGAACGGGGATCGGCTCATCAGTAGAGGCATAAGCCTCACTGCAGCGGCCTTCCATTGAATGGGCACTAAACTCTCTCGAGAGAAATTCAACTGAGGTAAAACAATAGGTAATTATTAGATACAATCATAAATGCCTATGTTAAGGCAGTGTAGGCGTCGAACTCGTGTCACAAATTGTGAGATAGAGTCATGGCCTTATAAATGGTGAGACGATCTTAATTATGTCACACACGCAAACGACAAGGTATATTAACATGCAAACAACACGATGATATACCTGAGTCTGTGGGATATGACACAACCTGAGATCGCCCCATATTGTCTTAAAACATGTCTTGACAAAGAAAAACACATCTTGTGAAGCGTCCACCCCCACGAAGGAGGGTGGCGGCTCTTCTCAATTACCTTACAAAGGAGAGCAAAGCGAGAATATTACACCAACTACATATTCACAATGAATTAACTAGGCGAGACGATTAAGAGCCGCACTATACACACGAAGCACGAGATATATAGTCGCACGAATAATGCAACAATATACCTATCCTTCGGAGTATAGTACATCGGGAAATCGCCCCAAGCTAATTCAGACATGTCTTGACTAAACAAAACGCGACTTGTGAAGCGTCCACACCCACGAAGGAGGGTGGCAGCTCTTCCCAATTGCCTCACCAAGAAGAATAAAGCGGGGATGCAATATGCAGTGTGATATGTCAATATTTACCTCATGAATAAAAAAGGCGACAATGTTATACCTGTGCAGCTAAACGGTGCCGGTTCGGGCGACTGAGTCGCCGAATGACCTCGAATAATGCGGGATCTCTTAGGCGACATATCTGCAGAGAGAATTAACAATTCAATTACGTCAAAAAAATTGGGAAATATCAAGCTAATACAGGAAGAAAATGGTGCTATTCTACGAAATAGGATTGGTCATCTGTTTAAACCTAAGTGGTAGGCCTGGTGCAAATTTAGTTTCAACCCACGACAGCTCGTGCAATAGACTAAGCTAGAATTTTGGAATTCCAGCCAAAGTCATCTACATGGCCAAACAAGAAAGCTAGACATGCCTATAAATCCGATTCTAGGGCATGACTAAAAGCTCAAGGATTATAAACCTAAGTCTAGCCAAATTTGTGCATACAAACAATTCAAGAGTGATGACTTGATCGAAATACAAAGCATTCAAACCAAAAGCTCAAGGGCTATATACGGGATCATGGGAAAAAGTCGAGGACCTCAACAATGTCTACAACCAAGGATGAAAATTCTGACCCTTTCCCTTCATGAATTCAAGATCCATAACGTCAAATCACAGTTCACATTCCAAAATCAAGGATGTTTTGAGACCGAGACGTTTCAAGAAAAAGCTAAAATTTTAGTCATCTCGAGGCCTTAATCAACATTTACCCGAAATCAAACTAGGGTTTCATTTCTTCACCAAAACTAAAATTTGAAAGGGCTAATTCTAGATAAATTGAAGCAAGGAGAAGGGAAGCTCACCTGGAACTGAAGGAGGATGAACTCAACAAAGTGGACCGCAATAAGAAAGTCAAATCCATGAAATCCTTCGAAGCCCTAGATCTTGAAATGAGTTTTACCAACCGAAATCCAAGAACTTGTGAAAAAGATTGAAGAAATCGAGAAGGGAAGAGATGGACTTTCGAACAGAAGAAGAACCGTCAAAATATAGAAAGGAAGAAGAGGAACAGTTTGGGTTTTAAACCCCCCCCCAAAAACTAAACCAAACCTGATCTGAACCGCCCAAACCAAGCCAAGTCGAACCAAACCCAAACCCCTTTTGCTAGCTCGCACGCATGCGAGACACCTTTTGTTGGCTCGCACGCATGCGAGTCACCACTTGCTGGATCGCACGCATGCGAGCCACCATTTGCTAGCTCGCATGCGTGGCGAGCTGTTTGGTCAATTCACGGGTATTTTGATCCGTCTTCGACCATTTTTCGACATATACGGCACCCGTAGTCGTACTCCAATAGGTATATGAGTTTAAACTATTTCCTACCCTCGACGGGAAGTTTCTATGGAATATTATATTCTTAAGGATAACCCGACGACCTCCGACGGGTATATGAGGCTAAACTAATTCCCGAAACTCCCAAGAGTATATGAGTATAAATTGGTCCTCTCAGCTCCAACGCCTTAAGAGCCTAAACTGTGTAGACTCCAGTTGACGTATGAGTATAAACTGTGCCTTTGGTCTACGCCTGTCAACGCGTTGTCAAAACTCGCCAAAATAAGGATTAAAGAATGATGACAAGGAGTTCAATCATGTTCAGATATGAATTCCTGACAAAGATAGTCAGTTCAACGTCAACTCAACGAGATCAATCAACACACGAGTTTCAATCTGAGACTTCGACATTGGTCAGACGATAAACGCAGAACTATAAGAACTTCAGCTATTCGACAAAATGCTGAGTAGATTGAAGACTGAAGAAGTCAAGAGCTGAAGCCAATTACAGGTCCTTTTATACCGACTGAAGGTTGGGCCTATCCCATCCAAAGTATTTCAGGCTCTTCTATAAAAGAAACGAGACTGAAACACTTTGAAGGAGGTATCTGTAGGCGTTAAAAATTACCTATAGTTTCCCAAACACGGTTCAAGACGACGAGAAGACGATAAATGTTATTATCGGAGTCAAGGGAATTTATCCAACACCAGTAAGCGTAAGAAGTGGATCGGTAAAATGTGCAAGTCAGCAAAACGATGAACCGTACGCAAAACAAGCGAACTTGAGGGGTCACGAATCACTGAAGTATCAAAAAGATGAACGAAACATACTCAGAGGCTTGCGTAAGCGTGAGCCACCAAATGGTGACTCGCATGAGTGTGAGCCACCAAATATGGTGGCTCGCACAGTACCGAGCCACCACGATTCTTTTTGACTCCCAAGACTCCCAAAACGCAGATTTCGATGATTTTTAAGGATTCTTTCGTTCAGGGTCTCCCCAACTGTTTTGAGCCTATCCCTAAATGCTTTTAAGTGGTTATTAACTGCAAATAACGTTTAAACACCAATTCTTATCCAAAAATACGTATCTAAAAGCCTATAAATAGAAGCCTAGGGTCTTCTTTCAAGAGGATCTGAAGTTGAAAAGGGGAGGTGCTGTCAAATTGTCCAACTAACCACGAATTTCAGAGGAGAATCATCAGATCTTGGCGAATACTTTCATAAAGAAAGTCATTCGAAAGGTTTGTGATTCTTTCCCCTTCTTTCCTCCGTATTAAACTTGGTTTTAATCTTGAGAAGAGCCACAATCTCGCTTGGTCGTGATTGTCGCTTCCGCAATTGTTTCCTTTATGAAACAAGGGCGTAATTATACTGTCAATCAGGTTTGATCTGCGGTGGTCCACGGACTAACGCGTCCCCGGCACAGGCAAAGATCCCACGCAAAGTAGCGGGAGATAAACTATTGCTGTATTTTGTTTGATAAAGTTGTAATCTTTATTTTTTATTGTAAGAAAATCTTATAAAAAGATCAACTTTTCTTTCAGTTTGAACTTGTAATCGATAAATGGTGTAACATGTTTGAAAACAATGGAAAAAACAACTTTTGACGAAAACATTTCATTCTTCACATTATTCCACCAATATATTTACTTCAGGTCTTTATGCATTTTTGTTGATCTAGGATGCATAGTATACAAAGAGTGGTGTGCCTCCTTTAGAATCTTTTTCTTTATCTTTGGTATGTTAGCCACACAAACTCTAGTTCTAAACCTCAAGGATCCATCTTTATGTATCTTAAATTCTCTTTGATTGCCTTCTTCCACCTCTTTTTTTTATCTTCAATAGTTGAGGATCATTCTATTGGTTTACTTTAACTACATCTCGCAAAGAACATTGTATTACCATATTTGCTAATTTAACTCTAATTTGATGGATTCTAATTTCAATTCCAGTATGATCCAAGTCCTCCAATATTTTTCTTTGAGAAGTAATTAGACATGCTAAATTGCATGAATTCTTGCAGCTCAAGGCATCAACAATAACATTTGTCTTGTCGGGGTGATAATTGATGGTTATATCATAATCTTTCAGAAGCTCTAATCATCTTCTTTACCGTAAATTTAACTCCTTCTGGGTAAATATATATTTCAAACTATTGTGGTCAGTATATATTTCATAATGTATTCTATATAAATAATATCTCCAAATTTTGAGGGCAAACACTACTGCTGCTAACTCAAGATCATGAGTAGGATAGTTTTGTTCATAAGGCTTTAACTACCTCGAAGCATATGCTATGACTCTCTCATTTTGTGTAAGTACACATCCCAATCCTCTTCTAGAGACATCACTATAGATAGCAAAGCCTATGTCTCCATTGGGTAATGCAAGTATTAGGGCAGACACTAATCAACTTTTTAACTCTTGAAAGCTTTTTTCACATTCATCTGACCAAATAAATTTAACTCCTATCTGAGTAAGACGAGTTAGAGGTGAAGCAATACGGGAGAGTCCTTCCACAACTTTTCTTTAGTAGCCAGCCATACCAAGAAAGCTACGAATCTCCGTCACATTAGGTTGTTTGTCCCATTTAATAATAGCTTTTATCTTTTCAGGGTCCACAAAAATCCCTTCTTTACAGATTACATGCCCAAGAAATGCTACTTCCTCTAACTAGAATTCACATTTCTTAAGTTTCGCATACACATGTTCTCTCTTTAATGTATGCAACACTTGTCTCAAGTGCTCTTCTTGTTCTTCCTTATTTCTTGAGTATATCAGAATATCGTCAATAAATACCACGACAAACCAATCCAAGAAAGGTTTAAATACCCTGTTCATAAGATCCATGAATGTTGCAGGTGCATTTGTGAGCCCGAATAGTAAAACTAAAAACTTATAATGACCATAGTAGGTTCAAAATGCAGTTTTTGGCACATCTTCTGGCTTGATTTTTTTTCTAATAATAACCAGAATGGAGATCGAATTTGGAAAATACTTAAGCTCCTTGAAGTTGATCAAATAAATCATCAATTCTCGATACTAGATACTTGTTTCGAATGATTACTTTATTCAATTCACGAAAGTCGATACATAGCCTCATACTACCATCCTTTTTCTTTACAAATAATACAGGCGCACCCCAAGGTAACACACTAGGCCGAGTGAAGCCTTTAGCTAAAAGTTCTTGCAGTTGCACCTTTAACTCTCTCAATTCAGCAGGTGCTATTTAATAAGGAGCCTTAGAAATGGGACTTGTACTAGGTACTAGATCAACTAAAATTTCAATCTTTCCATCTGGTGGCATTCTTAGGATTTCTTCTGGAAATACCTCTGAAAATTCTTGGACAATTGGTATCTCTTCTAAGATTGGTTTTCCATCATCAACCATTTCAAGTAAAGCCAAATAACCCATACATCCACTCCTCAACGCTCAATGTTCTTTAAGGGTTGAGATGATTTTTAAGGGTTCTTGAGATTTATAGCCCTCAAAACAAAATTCCAATTGGCCAGGAAATTTAAATACTACTTTCTTTTCTTGATATAAAATAGAAGCATGATTTAAGGATAACCAATCTATCCCTAATATGACGTCGAAATTATGCATTTCTAGCATCAATAATTCTACAGGGAGTTCCTTGTCGAGAATATTAATTTTACCCCTACAACCCTAATGCAATACTAAGCTACCCCCAGGTGTACTAATAAGAAATTCTTGTTGTAGGGTATCACATAGTAATTTATTTCTCTTAACAAACTGTGCAGCAATAAAGAAATATGATGCACCAGAATAAAAAAAATACTCGAGTATGAACCGATGCAAGAGTTAGCGTACATGTCACCACATCTTTGTCTGTCACGCCCCGCTTCCTAAAATGCTGGGGAATCAGAACGTGTACAAGCTTGCGACGTATTAGACTGAGGAAAAATAAGTACTAGACCTTCTACTCAATCTAATATGCTAAGCGTCAAGCAATATAAAGCAAAGTCACAGGTCCCCGACCATAGTAGAGAGAATATAATAAACAACTCAGAATAAAATAATACATATCACAACTGAATATCATCCCAGACATAATATACGAGTCAATATGTTCTGATACAAAACGTATAACTGAAACTGGATAGTCATAAAATACATCAACTGAACTAAAGGAGAAAGTACTACAAAAGAGTTCTAACGTCCATTAACGACTACAAAAAAGAAATGGCTAAGCTTCGTCTTCTTCTTTTGCTCTGTCTGCAAGGCACTCCTGCTGAGAAGACTCGGGCTCTGGTGTATCTCCAAGCTGGACCTGTTCATCCTCTAAATCTGACGTACACCAGAGAAAATATGTGTATGTCAGCGTGCATGGCGCACGACAAGATCCCTCAAGGGAGAATAGAAACGGTCGAATGACCAATGCAATGACGGTAATAATAATAGAAACGTACAACTGGAATTCTAACAGTCTAGATGCAAACCACTACTAGAGTATAATGATCAGAATAATCATCTAAGTAACAAGATCATGTAACTAACCATCCTATAACAGGTCACTGGTACATATCTCACACAGATTCAACACTCATATCATCAAATAACTGACCGTTCACAAATCCCATACGTGTATCCAAACCCGCGAAACAAGCTGAGAGAGGACTACACGCAATCTGATTTTGGCTTGGTCCGAACTCAAGCAAAACTCGGGTGATGAAACAAGTCACTGACCATGTGAAGAAACAATTCACTGGCCTAACAGACTAGCCCCAGGCCGAAATAAGACACTGGTGCGAGCCTGGAAGATACATCAACAACCATATCCGATTACATGAACCAAGACTTTCCCAGCCCAACTCTTCTGGTTTATTTTCTAAGTCAACCAATATGACCTACCATAGATCTCTGGTCCATCTCCTAAATTTAGTCAACACACACACATGTCACTAAGTCTTGTTCATGACGTGTAAAGCCACTAAATCATGAACTACTAATGGTTCTCAATCACAACAAGGAAAATAGTATATAAATACAACCAATCATGTGCAACAATATCATAGCATGTCAAGAAATTAAAATAAAGATCGTAAAACATGTACAGAGACTATGAACAGTACGGTGTGTGTGTACAGCAGCAGTGAGCAGATCAAATAATTCATTTTTCAAAATAAATCAATTTTCAAGATCAATTATTTATTCCTCATAATAATTATTCATAAATAATTTCATTTTTTAATAAATTCATTTTAATTATTCTAAAATGATTTTTTTGTCAAAATAAATTCTTTTAATTCACAACAGATGTAAATATCGAAATGAGGAGTTAATGAGCAAGAGGGATATTACCTCGGGGATATTATCGAACGAGACGATTTAAAATAATTTTTGGGCGTATTCAATTATTATTTTTTAAAAGAGTATTTGTACTTTCTCGATTTTCTAGAATTTTCTACGATTTAAAATCTGATTTTATAATTATTTAAATAATATTGATAACTATAAATTAACTTGTTACGGTGAAAACTTTTCAATTAATATTTGTTATATTATTGCTTTGTTATTATAAGTATTGTATTAATTATAATGATTTTATCCCTAATTATTGTTAATTTTCCTAATTATTTTCTTAATTAGTTTTAATTTTCCCTAATTACTTTTCTTAATTAATTCTTTGTTATTTTTAACCTAACCCTATTTATATATATTCTTTCTTCTCTCTCTCTCTCTCTCTCTCTCTCTCTCTCTCTCTCTCTCTTGTTTTCATCTCACAGCCACCACTCACTCTCTCTCTCTCTCTCTCTCTCTCTCTCTCTCTCTTCATCGTTCTCTCTCTCCTCTTCATCTCTCTCAAACCAACCCATGACCGCCTCCAGCGTTGCCGTCGAGCTCTAGACCCGATTCCTCTCTACCCCGAGCTCTTCGCCGACTCCTCCTCGGCGTGAGCCACCTGTAGCCAGCTCGAACAACCCGCCATCTCCTCTTCATCGCCACCCCAGCCACTGACTGCATCGTTGGAACACCGACGCTCCTCTCTTTAGCAGTGCCCTCGCCTGCTCAATCGCCCAGCTCGCCACCCGACGCCACCCTAAACTCCTCAGCTACTACTCCCCTTGCAGCCTCCTCCTTCGCCGATCAGCGCTGCAGTCCCCTCTCCCACTCGCCAGCCTCGCTGCAAACCTCCAGGCATAGTCCCCTTCCCTTCTCCTCCGCCTCACGCCGTAGACCAACGCCGACCACTACCTAGATCCACACCGCCACCTCGCCTCCACTGACAGCCTACCGCCTCAGCCCCGTTGTCGCCATCCCTTGTCATCACCGTCTCATTTGCGGGCCTATAGCCTCACACGACAGCATCGTCTCGTTCGACAATATCCCCGAGGCAAGATCCCTCTTGCTCGTTAACTCCTCGTTTCGATATTTACATCTGTTGTGAATTAAAAGAATTTATTTTTACAAAAGAATCATTTTAGAATAACTAAAATGAATTTATTTTGAAAAGGAAATTATTTATGAATAATTATTATGAGGAATAAATAATTTATCTTGAAAAAAGATTTATTAAAAAAAAAAGGAATTATTTGATATGCTCACTGCTGCTGTACACACACATTGTACTGTTCATAGTCTCCATACATGTTTTACGATCTTTATTTTAATTTCTTGACATGCTATGATATTGGTGCATATAATTGGTTGTATGTATTTAATATTTTTCTTGTTATGATTGAGAACCATTAGTAGTTCATGACTTAGTGCCTTTGCGCGCTATAAACAAGACTTAGTGACATGTGTGTGTGTTGACTAAATTTAGGAGGTAGATCAGAGATCTATGGTAGGTCATGTTGGTTGACTTAGAAAATAAACTAGAAAAGTTAGGATGTGAAAGTCTTGGTTCATGTAATCGAATATGGTTGTTGATGTATCTTCCAGGCTCTAGTGTCTTGTTTCTGCCTGAGGCTAGTCTGTTGGACCAGTGAATTATTTCTTCACAAGGTCAGTGATTCGTCACCCGAGTTTTGCTTGAGTTCAGACCAGGCCGAAATTGGATTGCGTGTAGTCCTCTCTCAGCTTGTTTCACGGGTTTGGATACACGTAGGGGATTTGTGAACAGTCAGTTATCAGATGATATGAGCATTGACTATGTGTGAGATGTAAATCAGTGACCTGTTATAGGATGGCTAGTTACATGATCTCGTTACTTGGATGAATATTCTGATCATTATACTCTAGTAGTGGTTTGCATCTAGACTGTTAGAATTCCAGTTGTATGTTTCCATTATTATTACTGTCATTGCATTGGTCATTCGACTGTTTCTATTCTCCCTTGAGGGATCTTGTCATGTGCCATGCACACTGACGTACACCTATTTTCTCTGGTGTACGTCAGATTTAGAGGATGAACAGGTCCATCTTGGAGATACGCTAGAGCCCGAGTATTCTCAGCAGGAGTGCCTTGCAGACAGAGCAGAAGAATAAGCGGAAGCTTAGCCATTTCTTTTCTATAGTCGTTAATGGACGTTAGATCACTTTTGTAGTACTTTCTCCTTTAGTTCAGTTGATGTATTTTATGACTATCCAGTTTCAGTTGTACGTTTTGTATCAAAACATGTTGGCTCGTATATTATGTCAGGGATGATATTCAGTTGTGATATGTATTATTTTGTTTTGAGTTGTTTATTATATTCTCGTTACTATGATCGGGGACCTGTGACTTTGCTTTATATTGCTTGACGTTTAGCGTGTTAGATTGAGTATAAGGTCTAGTACTTATTTCTCCTCAGTCTAATACGTCGTGGGCTTATTCACGTTTCGATTCCCCGGTATTTTGGGAAGCGAGACGTGACAGGTTTTTTTGTGTGGCCTATGCAGGTCACGGTCCCAAGTTCCTACCGGTGAGAATATAATGGACAATTTAGATACATATCATATTTTATCCGTAAGACTATAGTTAGACCTTATCCTATCATCTCGTTGAATTACGTCTTAGCCCCAACCTTATTACTTTTTGACTCTGAAACTTCCCACTGTTTCTTGTCTCGTCACTCCCTGACTACACTCTCCTTGTATAACTTTTCTTTCCTCATACCGGTTATTATTTGACTCTGAAACTTTTTGACTCTGAAACTTCCCACTATTTCTTTCCTTGTATATGTTCTACAAGATCTCCCTCGCCCTTGTATTTGTCGACATTAGGCATCTTGAATTTCTCACAAGAGGCATTCATGATGTCATCGGTGAGGGGAGTATTGCTTGTGTCCTCGGTGATTGGCTGATAAGTTCGATCATAGCGGGATGCTACATTAGCGGCTGAAGGGCTTAGGGCAGAACGATGAGGTTGAGGGTCTCGCGGCTCTCCTCCAGTAGCGTACCTCTTGTCACTGCTAGGGTCAGGGCTCTCGTCGGTTACTTTCACATATTAGAGGCGGTGTCGATGGGAATCCATGGAGCCAGTCAGCTGGTGAGGTGAAGGAGATTCGTACTTGGCACTCTCTCTACGGTTTGCCTATGACATGTGGAGTCTGAGGAGGAACTACAACTCGAGGCCTCGACAGAGGATGAGTTGTCTAAGGCTAGCCTTCTGAAGGGGGGAGGAACAGCCGAGTTTAGGGGCTATGGAGGAAAAAAACGACTGAGGAGTTCGTGGGTGAAAGCTGCGAACTGCTACTGGAAAGCTTGGATGATTTGTTTTGTGGACTCTTCAAGCAAGGCTTGTGTGACATAGGTTAGGTGTGGTACTCAAGGGATGGATTGATCAACTCCATGCTCAGAATTACATGATTGCTTGGAGAAGAGAAAAGGTCCCACGGTAGGCGCCAAACTGTTGATGGTAAAAATCACGTAGTAAAATAGTTGAGTTAGGAGTGATTAGGGCCCGTTCTCCACTCCAAACATCTGAATCTTGAGATGAGATGTACTATCCTGTATAGTGTAGAAATTCGTAAGAGGGCCGCTTTGTTTCCTAGTTGCACCTCCGACAGTCAAGTCAGCAAGGTGCTTGAGTGGAGAAGAAAGATGAACTGTGGAAGTTCTTCACTACAACGAGCAGGCTAAAGTGACAAAGAAATTACTTACATTGATACAGAGAATAGTTCCCTTATTTATAGCAAATGTTGTGGGGTAGTTAAGTAACTCTTGCTGAGTATGGGCATGTAGCTGAGTCAGTATAGGTTTTACAGGTGTCGGCAATGAAGTAGAGGAGATCACTTCCTCATTTAATGTGATGTGACTTGATGCATGCAGCAACGGCATGGTCTGATGTGTCTTAAAGTCTTTCGAGTATGGAGAAATGATGGCGCCTGACAATGCATTTAATGTGATGGCAGTGACCTGTCAGTGGGGCGGGGAGGGCGGGGGGTTCGAGGTATTTGTCACCTTTCTGTTCGTTTGGTTAAGTGGCGGGACATATCGTCTTTCGAGTTGTCTTTGCGAGATGTCTGCGGAGGAGCCCGTCTAGGGGTTTTGCTTGTCGACTCGACATAGCAAGGAGGTTGACACATACCGCCTTTCGAGCCAGCTAAGGGGGATGTTGACCCGTCGAGTCACCCAAATGGGGCACTTAGATTGTCCCGAGGTGGTGAACTGATTAGGTATTACATGGTTCGCTAAGTTGCCTACGTCCACGGGGCAAGAAGGGGATGAGGTTTTAACTAATAGAGAAAAAGAGTACAAATTGAGATTACAAATCACTCGAAGGAACTAACTAATCTTACCACAAAGCTCTTAATCTCTCCAAATAAAAACCTAAACAAATAGCTCAGAAAATACCTTTTTTTCTGTGCTCCAAATATCCCCTAAATAAGCCTGAAGAAACCCTAAAATGTATTGGTATTTATATCAAACACCAAAAACCCAACCAAAACAGGAAACCAAAATCAGGCCCAAACCCGACTCACAGTCGACCGCCGAACCTATCACGATCGATCGGATCCAATGACCGAAACAAAAAAACACTGCAGGGTTTTGCTAGTCGACCCTCGCGCCGCTTGCGGTCGACCACGAAAAGTCCAGAGACTTTCCCTGTCTTGTGCACGCTCACAGTCGACCGCCGCGCCACTAGCGATCGATCACGCAACACCCAAAATTAGTCCTTCGTCCAAAAACTGTTCTGTTCCAAATCCTATTCGCCGTTTCTTCAATTCTACAATTCTTCACCTCGGTGAAGTTTTCCCAAAACTGAGCCGACATCAACCAAACCAAAAGGCCCACTTGTTGCGTCCAATACAAAGTGAAAGAAAATCATGACAACAGACTCAATCCACAACAAGTCGTGACTCAAATGAGAATGCGATCACTCTCTAAAAGTTGGTATCTACTCCCAAATCGGCTGCATCATAAATGACTGCCTACGTATCCTCTTGCCCAAGGAATCAAGCCTTCACGTAGTTCATCCAAACGGCCTTCAAAAGCCCTCAATCAAATAGAAAAGTTTGTAACTCTTCATCAACATCACCAACGGGTCTGCAACCGATGACGCTCCAAATGGCCCCAAACTAAAACAAATCAAACACCTCCATCTGAGGTGAACCAATGATCGTATCCGAATCATGTCCACCAGCTGCACTCGAATCCAAAACCAACTCATCATTTGCATCGAAATCCAAATGATCCCCAATCTGTGTCACCTCAGCTGGAATCTCAAATATTGCAGTATGATCTAGAATATGTGGAGTAATCTTCACCCAATGTGAAGTAGCATCACCTTCCACCTGTTGTGATATCCAAACGACCTGATCAACACTCTCCACCTGCCGAGAGTCAAAAGTGACATACCTGCTTAGAACAAAATTAGAAGCTTCCAACTGATAATCAAACGAGCATCTGAATCCTAAATGTGCAATTGGATCAAATCTCACATCCTCGATGTGACCATATGCTGGGTAACCAAACATCTGACGCTAACCAAAATCTGAAGCAGCTCTACCAGATTCAATAACTCCAAATGCAGCAGTCGACAACCTATGACTAAGATGACCCAAATATGTCAAAGCCCGAATACCAAAACCAATGCTCGACATCAAACGGCGATCCTCCTCCAGAATGGAACGACCAATCAAAACTGTCATCTCATCTCGTCGCCCCAATGTCTCCTCTCCAATGAAGTGTCTCAAACTGCCATGAGCTCGGCACAAATACAAGAAAGAACCCCTACCAAAGCTAGAACGGTAGGTTACATTTCTGCCAATACACTTCTTTCAATTGTTGTTGACTTCTAGGACTTCACACCAACAGGACTTGGTTCCAACCCACTAATGCCTAGAAAAATCCCTAACTGCGAAAACCAAATACCGATTACCTCCCAATGATGCCTCCTTGGAAGACCCCCAAATGCCTGAATGAACACCACCTAAAAAACCCCTCAATCGATGGACAGAAGTATCAAACTCCACCTCGGTCTTCTTGCTCATACATATATGCTCAAAGGACTTCAATCTGCAGGTCAAAGCAGTTCTCAACAAACCAGGCACAACATAATCAATCAAATAATCCAACCTCAACAAATACCACAGTCTAGCCAAATCCAAAGAAGTCATCAGCTTTCTATCAAACACCGTGCTCCCAATCAAATAATACAAATTATTCCTCCTGACGACCTTCATCACAATCATAGACCATAATGTGACCTTCAAGCGTGCCTCCAAAGCTCCAAGTTAAATGATGTTCTTTTTCAACTGAGGAACGAAACTCACTCCAACCAACTCCCGAATCACTCTGTCACCCATCCTAATCCGAACGGTACCAATACCACCAATAGGGCATTCATGATCATTACCCATGAGCACGACATCTCCTCTTTCCAACTCCTAAAAGCTAAAGAACCAATCCCTTCTAGGGTAAATATGGTAAGAAGCACCCGAATCCAACATCCACTCTATAGAGTCGGCAACACAAACGGACGGTGATGCAGATAACAAGTAGCCCGAAGAATCCGAATTTGAATTGTTACCACTAGCCTTGACAACATTCACCTCTGAAGCTTGAATAGCTTCCCCTTATTCTTCCCGGCTCGATCAACCAACTTTGGGCATTAGGCTTTCCAATGGCCATCCTTTTTACAAAGGGCACACTGATTCCTACGAACTCCAAGATGTTTCCCTCTAGACTGTGACATCCTACCACGGTTTGGACTCTTTGCTCTTGCGAAAAATTCCCCCGCTACCGGCTCAACTGAAGTATCATTATACGAAAGAGATGTCTTCCCATTAATAAGAGTAAGAACGAAGGTCTCATATTCCTCGTCAGGCAAGGAACTCAACAACAACGCCTTGTCCTCATTTTCAATCATCACATCTACATTTGTCAAATCTGTAAGAAGCTTCGTGTAGTGATTCATGTGATTACCAATGGAGGTCCCCTTCTTCAATTGGAAGCAATAAAGCCTCCTCTTCAAATGCAAGCGATTCTCCACACTCTTGGTCAAATACTTGTTCTCAAGGATCTTCCAAATCTTCTTAGCCGAAGTCTCATTGATCACATCATATTTCAAATCTTGAGTCAAACAAGATCTAATCACACCATACATCGTTCTATTCATCTTCTTCCAAACCTTCTCCTCAATGTCGTCCGGTTTCCCGTCCAACTCTAAAGTGTCTTCCAAATTTTGCGTGTTGAGCGCATCCAAGACTTCACATCTCCAAAGACCAAAATTGTTTGTGCTATTAAACTTTTCCACATCAATTTTTATAGTGTATATTGAAACTTTGGACGGTCTTCACGCCGAAAGTACCCTCCACAATTCCTTCTTTCTCAACTTTATTTCTACTGGCTAACACATCTAAGGTTTCTCTTTACTGGCTAATTTGCCAAGAGTTTCTTTTTACCGGCTGATCCACATAGGGTTTCTCCCTGCCGGCAGACCCACCTAGGGTTTCTACTGGCTGTGACTTCACTTTTCTGATTATTGATGTGTTTAAATATTTCAGACAATGATGACATTACGAAGCTCTTACAAGTAGTTATTTTGTTTCTATTTGTAATAAGCTGTATATATATATATATTTGAAGGAGAATCTTAGATATTATTAGCATTGAGATATAAGTAGATATTATGAGAAATTGTAAGATATGATTAGATGTGATTTTATTATATATATATTTTGTAATATTTACCCAATCTCTATTTAAGATAGGTTAGGATTAGATGAATTAGATCTTTGCATTGTCTATATCTTGACAGTGTTATATAAATTCAAATTAGTCTTGTAAACTATGGGGCACTTTAATGTCAAAAAAAGATGGGTTATTAAACGTCAAGATATGTATACTAAATAGGCATTTAAGTGCTATTTAGCATGAAGAAATAGATAGTATTTAGCTCTCTTTATTATGCTCAAAGTTTAGTTTCATAAGTCTAAGGCTTGTTACAGAACCAAAGCCGTACCTCATTACTTCACTCATATAAGTTTGGATTAGCTGCATTAAATACATGTGACCATTCTCAAGGGCATTTGAATAGATCACATCAGCTTAGTGTTAGAAATTGATCAAGAAGTTTAACAATTAATTTAGGATTTAAGTGAAACCTATAACGTATAACAAACAAACTAAAAAAAAACTAGCATGAAATAAAAAAAGCAAAATAAAACAAGATATCTTTACATGTTTATTTAATTTATATTTTATATGACATTTGAATAGACATGTCCACTATTTTCTACACCGAAGTCGATATTTTGGCTCTAGAGGTCGATGCAGCTGATATGTGGATGTTGGATGATGTCCTCCCGTTCATGGCCGGCACCCGTGGAGGAATCACACTCTGGGCGATCCAGAGCCTTCTCTCTTTTGTTGCGTTCTGCACCATCATCTACACGGGTGTGTTCGCAGGAAAAATCAAATTCTTCTTCATTGACGATGTCATTGCACTCGATGTTAA
>BQKN01063422.1:134212-156441 GCA_022839385.1 Asparagus kiusianus
AAGGGGCTATGAAAAGTTAGCAACAAGAGTTGGCAGGAGGTCAGGATTGAAGCTGAGCCTCGAATAGTTGGTGAGAAGGCTCTTGCTGATCTGGCTGTGCTGACATACAGCTATGGTAAAGAGACGGTTAAATAGGAGGTGGCCCCACCCACTCAAGACTATCCCTATCCTCATCATGTCTACAATATTGATGCATGCGCTTGGAAGAAGATGAGGATGTTGTTGATAGGGTCCACCGGAGTTGGCCTTTGACCATCAGGAGCCAGATATAGAGCATCACCATTAGCTTGCCCACCATTTTGATGTGAGGGCGTATGTCCTGGAATCTCGTGTGGCCCAGTCTAGACCTGTGGAGCAATTCTGGTTGCCTCGCAATGAAGAACTCCTGGGGGAAGTCCCTAATGTTGGCCTTCATTCAATCCTCCAGAGCTATCTAGTTCGTGGGGATTTTGTGGAGTAGGAGCTATATGGTCACGTGGAAGATCCAAACTTCATATCTTAAGCTTCAACAAGAGTTGGAAGCTTGAAGGGCTGAGGAGAGTGAAGTAGCCGACTGACATCGAGAGATGGGGGCGAAGGGGAATATGATTGAGGGCCTGAAGGTTTCAAAGACTCAAAATGTGGCCGAGATCAATAGGCTCAAGATCAATAGGCTCAGGCACGAACTACATGAGAGATGGGGGCGAAGGAGAATATGATCGAGGGCTTGAAGGTTTCAAAGACTCAGAAAGTGGCCGAGATCAATAGGCTCAGGCACGAACTCCATGAGAGTGAGAATTTCTAGCTAGCACTAAGAGAGAGAGAGAGAGAGAGAGAGAGAGAGAGAGATCGCGCTTTGGTGCAAGTCAAGGCCGAGCAACAAGCCACTCGTCATGACAAAGGCCAGCTGGAGGAGAAGCAGTTGGCTCGATAGAAGCTTCTCATCGCAAGGTATCTTTGATCAAAGCCCAACGCCATGTTGCTTATTTGTAATCCAAGGCTCATTGATCGGGAGTCATCGTGGACTATTATCACAACATCATTGGAAAAAATGGAGGTGGCAATCGCTTGTAAGGCGGACTTCGACAATCTCATGGCACAACTCTCAGTTAAGATGTAGAGCCTATCTGATCACTTCCATTACCCTCCAAGGTTTACTAAGTGTCTAGATGGGCTCCTGGAGGTAGAGAGGCTAGGAGGCTTGATCTCGGCTAGAGTGGTTGTGGGTTGTAGTGAGTGATATTGTGAGAGTGAGCTTCATTGTGTTCTCATTCATTATTAGAGAGCAATCTATTGTATTTAAGCTTTATTTGTGAGTATCACTTTGTAATACACATTTACACCAAGAAGAGTGTGTGGTGAGAACGTACTCGATACCAAGAGGAGTGGTGTCGGTAGTAAAGCCTAGTGAGAGGCAGTAAAGCCGAGCGCTTGAGGGAGGCGATACTTGAGGACCAACACTTGAGATTGTAGTTTGTGTATGTACATTGTGAGTGTATTGTGGAGTTTTTGATGAACTAGAAAACCGAGTGTGTAGAAAAGTTACAGCTTCCAAACCGGGTGTGTCGTGATAGTGGATTCTCCCCGAGTGGGGAGCGGAGACGTAGGTCGGAAGGACCAAACTCCGTGATCATATTATTGTGTTTGGTTTGCTCTTTGTGTTCACTATTTGTTAATATTGTTTCTTGTTTATTTTTGCCCTTTGCATATATATCATTGCTTTAATTCAATTGAATATCTATCTTGATAGGATATATTTGTTAATTAGTTTTAATTGGCATAAAATCAGAAAGAGATGAGCATTCACCCTATTCATCCCCCCTTAGGGTCCTAACAATTAGTATTAGAGCTTGGTACTTTTTGATTTAAGGTTTAATCGCCTTGAGTTAAAGATTCATTGTTCTTATTATAGGCGTCTAAAAATACCTATAGTGTCCACACACAACTCAAGACAGAGAGAATACAACGAACGTCGTTATCTTAGTCTAAGAGGATTATCCGACGCCGACGAGCACATGAAGCGTAACTACGAACCGACTGGCTCGTGCACTCACCTGCCACCTACAAGTGGCCAGTGCACTCGTCGGCCACCACCAAGTGGCTCGCACGCTCATCGGCCACCAAAACAACGTACAAGTCAATGAAACGACGAAATACGCGTAACGATAGAACAAGTCAGAACCCGAAAAACCGAGAAAGCCTCTGGCAGTCGAGTCACGTGAAAACGACTCGACCGAGGAAGTGGCCAAAATCCCGCGAGGTGTTTATGATTAACACCGAGGAAGTGGCCAAAATCGTGGAGGATGCTCTAGCCAAGCAGAAGCAAGCATTCA
This sequence comes from Asparagus kiusianus, assembly GCA_022839385.1. Classification (NCBI taxonomy): domain Eukaryota; kingdom Viridiplantae; phylum Streptophyta; class Magnoliopsida; order Asparagales; family Asparagaceae; genus Asparagus; species Asparagus kiusianus. Next base: position 136,525 of record BQKN01063422.1, read on the forward strand.
AAATCGAAATGGAAATGACTATGCAGGAGATGAGACAAATGCACGACCAACAGATCCGAGCCTTGTTGAATCAATAGGTGAATCCACTTGTCGCAACAATGTTAGCCAAGCAGCTAGCGATTCAGATGTGGATGAATATATCAATACCGACAACGCCCCTATTGATCAAAATGCTGGGGTGGTCTCACTGAGAATAACGACGCCGGGGTAGTCCCACCAATGATAACAACACTGGGTTGTTCCTCTCAAAAATCCTCTGAAGCATGATACAGATGAGGATGAAAAGATGAAGGACCTCGAGAGAAAAATCAACTCTCTGATGTCTGCTCGAGAGGTAAAGAGAACTGGTATTCTGTGTCCTTATCTACGAGAGTGGGATTCAATACCATACCCGGCAAAGTTAAACCTGACCAACTTCATGCCATTCGATGGGAAGGGTTCGCCCACTCAACATCTGATCTACTTCAAGTCTTACTTGGGCATGATCTCTGGCAATGAGGCATTGATGGTACGGTCATTCGTCGGCGCCCTTCGCAGGCCCACCTTTGATTGGTACCGCCGTCTCAAGCCTAGAAGCATCAATAGCTAGGATGACCTGGAGAACCTGTTCCTCACTCACTTCTTTGATGATAATGCCGAGGTGTCAATCAGAACACTCTTCGATGAGAAACAGGATGACTTCGTCAAGCGCTCCGGAATAAGGCGATCAACTGCCAAGATCCGATCACAGAGGACTTCATCCTCCAAACCTGTCACAACAACCTCTCTTTAGATGTGTTGGAAGTTATGGGAGTAGCACCGTCCAACACCTGGAAAGAGTTGAAGGTGCGCGAAGAACGGACTGAACGCTTCCTTAGAAGGAAGAAAGCTGAAAGAAACCAACCAATGGCTAACTCTCCAAACTCAAGCTTTGTCTCCTGTGGTAAGGGGAATGCACATGCAGCAGTTATTGATGTTAATCAGACGTTGCAACAGCAATCTTAGAGACTACCAAAGACTTCGGATACGAAACCCAAGAAGAGTACTCATTCAAGGACGAAGACGATCTAGCCATTTTCGAATTCCTCATTGAGAACAACAAGATCAAGCTACCACCTATCGCAAATCAGGAGGAAACTAACATAATACGGATCCAAAGTACTATACGTACCACAGGAAGATCCTTCATCCTACCAAGTCTTGCTTTGCTCTCAAAAATAGCACCCAAACATTGGTTGAAGCTGGCGTCATAACGTTCAATTAAGTCAAATGAAAACTCCGACAAGTATAAGAGTATAAACTGCTCCTTCCGACACTCCGAAAAGTATACGAGTATAAATTTCTTCTCAAAACTCCAACATGTATATGAGTCTAAATTGTTTCTTTTCTTTCACGGAAAGTTCCTAGAGAATGTCATGCCTGATATTCTTAAGGATAACCCGGTCATCCAACTAAGTACAATATCTAACCCGATTTTGCAAAGAAAACTAGGGGTGGATGATTCATGTAATGGAAAGTTCCTAGAAGAATGCTACATGTAATTTTCTTAGGGACAACCCGATCATTACGAACAAAGTGATAAACACTAAACTCCCACTGTGATTTCCGAACACTCTTTTGCTGGGACAAGATTCGATCCTTCGTTGGATCAATTTTTCCTCGCAAAAACTCTCTTTGGTGTTTGACGACTTACAGTCTTCCACCACAAAATCCCCCACCGATCAGACTAGATGACAGTGGTACCACCAAAATTTCTTTCGGTTGAATCCACTCAAACTTCCGATGCGTCTGTGCACTCAACATTCCAATTATTGAATTCCGAACATAGTACTTAGAATTTCAACATCTTGATCATTGACGACTGTCAAACACCTCCGTGTTAAGTATTTGTCACTTAACACCATGAACCCCTTTGAGTGATTTGTACGAGTCAACACTCCCACTGTTATTGGTACCCCCACTCTCATTGTCTACTTGGTCAAATCTTCTTACAGTTAGGACCACAACCAAAATCGCCTCTTGATTCTTTCCATTAACGAGTGGTCCACTTTCAAATCAAGCGATCAAACCTTCCTACAGTTAGGGTCAACTCAAATATTCCGTTTAGTCAAACCTTCCTACAGTTAGGATCGACTCAAATATTCTGTTTGGTCAAACCTTCCTACAGTTAGGGCCAAAGCCAAAATCACCTCTCGATTCCTTTCATGAACGAGAGGTCCATTTTCAAATCGAGCGATCAAACATTCCTACAGTTAGGATCGTCTCAAACCTCCCACCTGATCAAACCTTCCTACAGTTAGGGCCAAAGCCAAAATCACCTCTCGATTCCTTCCATAAACAAGAGGTCCATTTTCAAATCGAGCGATCAAACCTTCCTATAGTTAGGATCGTCTCAAACCTCCCACTTGGTCAAACCTTCCTACAGTTAAGGCCAAAGCCAAAATCACCTCTCGATTCCTTCCATGAATGAGAGGTCCATTTTCAAATCGATCGATCAAACCTTCCTACAGTAAGGATCGTCTCAAACCTCCCACCTGGTCAAACTTTCCTACAGTTAGGACCACAATCAAAATCTCCTATCGATTCCTTCCATGAACGAGAGGTCCACTTTCAAATCGAGCGATCAAACCTTCCGACAGTTAAGGTCGTCTCAAACATTCCACTTGGTTAAACCTTCCTACAGTTAGAGCCAAAACCGCAATTCACTCTCGATAAACGAGAAACTCACCTTTAGTTCGGTAATCAAACCTTTCGAAAGTTAGGATCATCCGAATCTTTTCGATTCTCGGAGTGGAGATCCTACTCTTAGTTTCACCTTCCCGGATTCTAGAAGTGAAGATCCCACTTTGAGTTTCCTTTGGCAACTGGAGATAGAATATAAAATTCTTCCTCTTCAGCTTTAGGAGATAGAATATAAAATTCTTCCTCTCCCTCACTAGGTTCGTCTTTGTCCCAAGAGAAGACATAATATTTCAACATTATAACTCTATAATCTGTGTCTTACACGCGCGGAGAATTTTATCCTGAATCCTAAGTAGGGAAGTCAACGCCTAATACGCATCGCCGGTTTAGTCCTTCATCGATTGAAGAAGACATCAGAATCCAAGTCTGGGAAATTTTATCCCGAAGCCTAAGTAGGGATAAGTCAGCGCCTAACACGCGTTATCGGTTAGTCTTTTGGCGTAAAAAAGATAAAAGCCCATATATTTGACATTGTGGTAGGTTGTTATTCATAACGCCAAAATCCGCGCCTTACACGCGCGGGGAATTTTATCTCGACTCCTAAATAGAGATAAACCTATGCCTAACACGTGTTGTCGGTTTAGTCTTTTGCCGAGTAAAAAAGACACCAGAATCCAAGTCTTTGGACTTTTATCCCGAATCCTAAGAAGGGATAAGCCAGCGTCTAACACGCGTTGCCGGGTAGTCTATTCATGTAAGAAAGACGAAGTCTACGTATTCAATATTGTAGCACTAAAAGAGTTAACTCATTTAGCACAACGTCACATGCAGAACGGACTTAAACAATCCGTATGCAAGCCCGATTCAAACGGTGATCGGTAAAGGCACGTCAAATCCGTTGATGGCTGAGGATTTGCTAAAAATCCTGAGTCTGCATCTGATACATGTGGTCGTGTAGTCTATTCCCGTGAGAAAGACAAAATCTACATATTCAATATCGTAACACTAAAAGAGTTAACTCTTTTAACACAACATTACGTGCGAAACGGATTTAAATAATATACATGCTAGCCCAACTCAAACGGTAGTCGGTAAAGACTAATCAAACCCGTTGATGGCTTAGGAATTGCCAAAAATCCTATAAATGTGAGTCATTGACGCACCAGCTCCATTAGTTGGTCTCATGACTTGAAGATCCGACAACTTTTATACACGCAGATGAATTACCTTTAACAGTTGGTCCTGCAACCCCAACATTTGGGACCGCTACTCTCCAATGCCTTAAGAGCTTAAACTGTGTAGACTCCAGCGAACGTACGAGTATAAACTGTGTTAACACTAGTCAACGCATCGACAATTTTACCAAAATAAGGCTGAGGAAAAATTCCGGATTAAAGGGTGATTCCGGGGAGTTCAATCACATTCGGGTACAAACTTTCGACAAAGATGATCAGTTCAAAGTCAACTCAATAACACGAGCCAAGTTCAAAAACTTTACACACTAATTTTAGGTCAAGACTTTAACAACGGTCAGACGATAAACACAGCGCCGGAAGAATTTTATCTATTCGACAAGATACTGAATAGAATGAAGGCTAAAGAAGTAAAGAATTAGAGCAGTTCACAGGTCCCTCTACGAGATTGAGGAAAGAGCCTATCTTATCCAAAGCATTCCAGACTCCTCTATAAAAGAAGGAGTCCGAAATACTTTGGAGAGGGTATCTGTAGGCGTCTAAAAATACCTATAGGTGTCCACACGCAGCTCGAGACAGAGAGAAGACGACGAACGTCATTATCCGAGTCTAAGAGGATTATTCGACGCCGACGAGCACATAAAGCGGAACTGCGAACCAACTAGCCCGTGCACTCACTAGCCATCTCCAAGTGGCCTGTGCACTCGTCGGTCACCACTAAGTGGCCTGCATGCTCATCGGCCACCAAAATGGCGTACAAGTCAACGAAACGACGAAATAAGCGTAACGACGAAACAAGTCAGAACCCGAAAAACCGAGAAAGCCTTTGGCAGCTGAGTCATGTCAAAATGACTTGACCGGGCAAGTGGCTCGGCCATGGGCCAAGCCACCAGTTGGTGGCTCGGCGGCCGAACCACCATTTGGTGGCCCGACCAAGGCCGAGCCACCGAACGACGGTTCAGCCAGTTTCGATCCGAAAATGCGTTCTTTTCGGTTTTGGCGGGTTTTCTCTGGATTTGTTCATTTCTGAGTGTCCTAACTGATTGGATATTATCCACAAACATGGTTACATGGTTATTAACTGAAGATAGGGCTGAATCTATCATTCTTATCCGAAAACCCCCTAACCGAAGCCTATAAATATAGGCATAGGGGCTCATTTCACAGAGGAGATCAAGAGGACGAAACACTGCCGAAGTTGAGAGTTGAGCCACAAATTTACAGCAATGGTTAGTAGATCTTGGCAAATTTCTGTGCATAAAGAGTGAAGTTTGAGAGATCTAAGACACGTCCCCTATTCCTCCGGATTTAAGCTTGGTCTTAAATCTCGAGAAGAGCCGTGATCTCACTTGGTCGAGATTACTGATGCTGCGATTACTTCCTTCGTGAAGTAAGAGCTTTGATCAACTTAATCTGTCAACCGGATCTGATCCGCAATGGTCCATGGATATCAACGTCACCGACACAGGCAAAGATCCCACGCAAACAATAGGCGATAAACATATATTGTGTGTTGTTTGAAGGAATTGTAGTCTTATATTTTCATTGTGTAAAAAAATCTTATAAAAAGATCGACTTTTTATTTATTTGAGTTTATTGTAACGGCTAAAGTTGTAATAGATTTGATGACAATGAAAACAATAATTTCTGACCCAAACACTTATTTTTTGTGCTAATCTAGTTTTGATTTTATTTGTTTCTTGCTTGCACATATCATGGACATGCACGATGCACCTAGTCTTGGTTATGCTATTAACATTACTCCTAGAATTAGTAATTTTCCATATGCACAATGGTGTGTTAGATTTAAGTTTTTTGCTAGATCTAAAAATATTGATATTTGAAAAATTATTGATTGTGCCTATAACGTACCCACTACGGAGAAATGCAAATGGAGTAATAATGATAATAGATTATTTGTCATGAACAAGTTTTTGTAAGAATCTTTAATTGATGCCTTTGGCTTATCTTTTACTAACAAACTTGATTTTTTTGATAGTGCTTACATCTTGTAGAAATTAATAGAAGCACATCAAGGGGACTTGGAGGTAATCCAACAAGATTTGCAGGATTCGGCTTCAAGTTCAAAAGGAGCATCATCTTCATGTATACGACTACTAGGCGATAGCCCTAGTGATGTATGCGAGTCCGATAACAATGATGATTTTACTTTTGATAAACTCGCACATGAATATAAAAAATTATTGCATGACCATTAGAAACTAAAGCATAATTTTAAAGAATTAAAAAGCAAGCATGTTCAATTGAAATCCATTCATGAGTCCTTTGTATCTAAGTTTTATCTCATTGCAAATGAAAATGTTAATCTTAAAGAATGCAATGAGAAAAAGATTGGATATCGCAAGTTTGACTCATGACAAAAATAATATCAGGCTAGAAATAGAGATAAGTAAAAATAAATTAGATACTCTTGTTTGCTCTACTTCTTGTGATAATGCACATATTTCAAATGATGAGTTGAATCAAATAAAAAACGCATATCATCCTTAAATTCAACATTAAATACATGCATTGATAACAATGAAAAGCTTATAGACGTGTGTGCAAAGTCCCATAAAAATATTTCCAATAAACCTATTCACTATGCACACATGTACAACAAAATTTACAAGTGTTCCATTTTCGGTCGTAAATTCCATATTGCTAAATTTTGTTATGATGCACAAAAACTCATCAAGCTTAATCATGCTTTGTGCATCCCATCAAGCTTCATCTTCATCACACACACATGCACATGCATCAATTTCTCATTATAATCTTGCTAGTGTGTTTAAATGTGATCATTGTGATCGTTTTGGCCATTTGGCAAAATTTTACTTTCACTTGAAAAATGTTTCACATTTGCCAAATGTTTCTAAAAGACTATAAAAGTTTAAGTGTGGTGTTTGTGGTAGGTTTGGACACTTAGCAAAATTTTTCTTTGATTTACAAAATATTTCAAAATCGCAAGTTGTTCCAAAAGAACTTCCTTTTGTTTAATGATGTTTTACATTTGCAAAGAGCTACAAATAAATTTTCTTTGTTTGCAAATGAATCCTGTGCATAATTTTATGGTCAACAAAATCAAATGAGCCTCTTTCATTGCACTTATTACAATCAGAAAGGTCATTTGCAGAATTTTTGCTTTTACCGTGTTCGTGCACTAAATGCATCCAAATGGGTTCATAACCCTAGGGCTTTGAGCTTGAACGATAGGGGTTATGTCCCTAGACTCTCCGGTACAAAGAGTAATTGGGTACCAAAACATGTCTGATCTTTAAGAATAATTTTTTTAGCTTTTTAGTTTTTCATGTTTTTAAAGAGATTTTTATTTAAGTTTTATAAACAAAATTGAAAACAATTTTATGCTTGGTATTTGATTTAGAAAGTTATCGATTCTCCTTCATAGATTTTCATGTTTTCATCCTATATGAATTGATACAATTTTTATCAAGATGATTTTTCAATTTTAAAACATCATTTTTGTTATTATACATTGTTTATAATTTTTTAAGTTTGAACAATGTGTTTGTGTTTATGGGTTCATTATAAACCACTTATATGATGATATTTATGTGTTTGTGCTTATGGATCATCTATTTGTGATTTATAATGAATTTCGTATGTGTATTGATCAAATTTCACAAAGAAGGTTCTCTTTATTGATCAATCATATTTTTTTTAGTTTTCATATGAGAGGTTTAATTTTTGAGCAACCCCCCGAATGTATTAGATCTTTGTTTTAAATTATGTTTACCGGGCATTCATATGGGTTGAAACAAGTTTTTCTTGTTATGATTTGTTTTATCCTAAGCATAATTTTTCTTAATCTTTGAGGATAAACACAAATTTGTTTGACATTATCTTTGGCATGGTTGTGCATATAATAAAGATGTTTCTCATATTCAAATTGATACAAAATATCTCTTAGTGGACATCTTTAACTAACCTTTTTGTCAAGAGATTGTTTATAAGAAATGATTGAGTACTCTTGTCTTTTGAACTCAAATATTTTATTGATGATTTCTTCATTAAAACAATATTTTATGTTTTTTCCCATGAAATTTCACTTGAATTCTCTTTTGGTATCATTTATTCATGAATTCTCATGATTTGCCACCATGAACAAAATTTGTGTTTTTCATGAGTTTTCATATTGTTTGTGTATTGAGACTTCATTTATCTATATGTGTTCTCAATCAAACATAATTTATGTTTGATTTTTTATTTTAATTTTTGTAATTTTTTTGAGGTTTTTATGTTTTAGACTATTGTGACACCTTATCTTCATGATACATGTAAATGTGTTCACTTAGTCTATCTTTGTATGTGAGTTGTGTTTAGCATATTTTACATTTATGCTTGCTTACATGTTTGCTATGATCTTTATTGTATATATTCTTTATGGCTTTTTGATAGGGGGAGCTTTCCCCATATTTTTGTTTATACTCACTTGTGCTTTTTGTTAGGGGAGCTTTCGCTCTCTTCTTAATCATATTGTTTATCCCCTTTTTGATGTTGCCAAAGGGTGAGAAAATGTGAGTATTTATGTTGTTATATTTGTGGTTTTATGCTTATTATGCTTATGAACTTTTACGTGTATTTTGGTTAATTGTTTGTCATCATCAAAAAAGGGGAGATTGTTGGCCTTCTTGTTTTGATGATGATTTCACAAAAAAATTACGACTAATATTGTTTTTAGTATTTTGTTTTGTGGTGTTTTGTATACATAGGAAAACGATCTACATGGATATTGAAGCCTATACAAATCAAGTCAACCAATCAAGTTCAAGCTTCATAAGATTCACTCTTGGTATACTTAGTATATGTTTATATATATTGTGTGCAATTCTTTAAGCTCAATATACACACACATATATATTTGTGATTTTCTCAAAACATAGGTACTTTTATGCAAATTCTATGTTAATATGTTTTGGACTATATATACATCATAAACATCTTTTATTATGTCCATATAAATATTCTATAAGTTTTCAAAACTTGTTTTGAGTCAAAAATCAAAAATCACATGTTTTCTTAAACATGTATTTTAGTGTTTTTGAATATTTCTAAGATTTCACAAATGGTAAGAGCAAATTAAAAAATTCCTTTTCCAACATGTTCATATTCATGTTTATAAACTTTTCCCAAAGTTTTATATTTTTTAGAATTTATTTGCTATTTTTAAAAGAGGTTTGAATTTTGTTTTTACTATTTAATTCAGACTGAAAACATGTTATCAATCGATTGATGGTTTTTATCAGTCGACTGATGAAACTGCCTGCAATCATTAATAATTTATGTTTTTATGTTGGTCGACTAACCAATCAACTGATGAGATCATTAGTCGACCGACTAGATCATCAGTCGACCGATAAGTTGTTAGCTGCCTGTAACGGTCAGCTCGTCAGTCGACTGATTCAGCTCATCAGTCGACTGACACCTGTAACGACTAGTTTTTCTAGACTTTTGTATTTTTGCCTTTTTGCTGGTTTTTCTTGGTTTTTGAGCTTTGGTTTTCATCCTATAAATACCCCTCACTATTTTACTTCTGAGAACTAACCATGAATGTTTTAAACAAGTTTTAAAAGAGTTTAAAAGTTTGATTTAGTTTGTTTTAAGTTTAGGGTTTTGTTTTCACAAAGAGGAGCTTACATCGTTTGTTGAGGAAGTCATCCTCAATCTTTCATCATCCACTCTTCGTGTTTATAGAGAAGTTTCCCTAACTCTATTATCTAGCATTTTATTCTTGAATTTCATATCTATTTTATTGCTAGTTCTTTTTGAGTTAGATTTTATTTATACTCATTTATCACACACACATCCCTATTGAGCTTTTAGGATTACATACACTATATTGTGGGTTGTGGTGAGTGATATTGTGAGAGTGAGCTTCATTGTGGTCTCATTCATTATTAGAGAACAATCTATTGTATTTAAGCTTTATTTGCGAGTATCACTTTGTAATACACATTTACACCAAGAAGAGTGTGTGGTGAGAACGTAGTCGATACCAAGAGGAGTGGTGTCGGTAGTAAAGCCTAATGAGAGGTAGTAAAGCCGAGCACTTGAGGGAGGCGATACGTGAGGACCAACACTTGAGGTTGTAGTTTGTGTATATATATTGTGTATTGTAGAGTTTCGATGAACTAGAAAACCGAGTGTGTAGAGAAGTTACGGCTTCCAAACCAGATGTGTCGTGATACTGGATTCCTCCTGAGAGTGGGGAGCGGAGACGTATGTCATAAGGACCAAACTCCATGATCATATTATTATGTTTGGTTTGCTCTTTGTGTCCACTATTTGTTTATATTGTTTCTTATTTATTTTTGCCCCTTGCATATATATCATTGCTTTAATTTAATTGAAAATCTATCTTGATAGGATATATTTGTTAATTAGTTTTTATTGGCATAAAATTAGAATTAGATTAGCATTGAACTAGAAAACCGAGTGTGTAGAGAAGTTACGGATTAGCATTGACCTTATTCACCCCCTTTTAGGGTCCAACACATTGCTCAGCAAGCCGACCACAAGGGTAGACATGGCGACATGCTCCACTAGTCGTTGACTTCTAGTCTCTTCGCCTGGAACCTCTTGTAATAGACTCGAAGGATCTCCTCGAGTTCCTGCCTCATTTGTATCAATACATGAGGCGATAGCTTCTGCTTGGTGTCGGCCAAGCAATGATGCCCAAACTTCTTGTCGAGCTGCTCAAAACTGTCGATAGATTTCTTCTCTAGAGCATTCCACCAGAGCTTAGCACTTCCCAACAAAGTGATGGGAAAGCACTAGAAATGATGAATTCGGACACCTGCAGTATCCTCATTATATCTTAGTAGTTCTAGATATGTTGTACAAGATCTCCCTCTCCCTTGTATTTGTCGACATGAGGCATCTTGAATTTCTCACAAGAGGCATTCATGATGTCATTGGTGAGGGGAGTATTGCTTGTGTCCTCGGCGATTGGCTAATAAGTTCGATCATAGCGGGATGCTACATTAGCTGCTGAAGGGCTTAGGGCAGAACGATGAGGTTGAGGGTCTCGTGGCTCTCCTCCAGTAGCGCACCTCTTGCCATTGCTAGGGTCAGGGCTCTTGTCGGTTACTTTCACATATTAGAGGCGGTGTCGATGAGAATCCACAGGGCCAGTCAGCTGGTGAGGTGAAGGAGATTCGTACTTGGCACTCTCTCTACGGTTTGCCTACGACATGTGGAGTCAGAGGAGGAACTACAACTCGAGGCCTCGATAGAGGATGAGTTGTCTAAGGCTAGCCTTTTGAAGGGGGGAGGGACAGCCAAGTTTAGGGGCTATGGAGGGGAAAAACGACTGATGAGTTCGTGGGTGAAAGCTACGAACTGCTACTGGAAAGCTTGGATGATTTGTTTTGTGGACTCTTCAAGCTAGGCTTGTGTGACATAGGCTGGGTGTGGTACTCAAGGGATGGATTGATCAACTCCATGCTCAGAATCATACATGATTGCTTAGAGAAGAGAAAAGGTCACACGGTAGGCGCCAAACTGTTGATGGTAAGAATCACGTTGTCAAATAGTTGAGTTAGGAGTGATTAGGGCCCATTCTCCACTCCAAACATCTGAATCTTGAGATGAGATGTACTATCCTGCATAATGTAGAAACTCGTAAGAGGGCCAGCTTTGTTTCCCAGTTGCACCTCCAACGGTCAAGTCAGCAAGGTGCTTGAGTGGAAAAGAAATATGAACTGTGGAAGTTCTTCACTACAACGAGCAGGCTAAAGTGACAGAGAAATTACTTACATTGATATAGAGAATAGTTCCCTTATTTATAGCAAAGGTTGTGGGGTAGTTAGGTAACTCTTGCTGAATATGGGCATGCAGTTGAGTCAGTATAGGTTTTACAAGTGTCGACAATGAAGTAGAGGAGATCACTTCCTCATTTAATGTGATATGACTTGATGCACGCAGCAACGGCATGGTCTGATGTGTCTTAAAGTCTTTCGAGTATGGAGAAATGATGGCGCCTGACCATGCATTTAATGTGATGGCAGTGACCTGTCAGTGGGGAGGGGGGGGGGGAGTGGTTCGAGGTATTTGTCACCTTTCTGTTCGTCTAGTTGAGTGGCGGGAGATATCATCTTTCGAGTTGTCTTTGCGAGATGTCTGCGGAGGAGCCCGTCTAGGGGTTTTGCTTGTCGACTCGACATAGCAAGGAGGTTGACATGTACCACATTTCGAGCCATCTAAGGGGGATGTTGACCCGTCGAGTCACCCGAATGGGGCACTTAGATTGTCCCGAGGTGGTGAACTGATTAGGTATTACATCTAATGCAAGACACTTGTGCGCTACTAGTTGGAGATTAAGGGTTTGAAGCACCATAACAGTTGTGGAAGCCGTCGATGCCATCATAGTTGCCAATGGGAGCAAGAAGGCCATGCAAAACCCCATCGACAGCCTTGAGATCTAAAAAGATGGGAGAAATTTCTATAGGATCAAGTAGGCTCTAATAAATCGTAGAGAAATAGAAAAAGTAAATTCATTCTCTTAAATAGAGGTCCGGAGGATATTATAAAATATATATGAGATAAAATCATATTTAATATCATATCACATAACATCTCAATAATATTTCATAATATCTAATACTAGCAAAAAAAAACCCCTGCGTAACGCGGGGGAATGATATACTCAAAGATTCTGCATTAACAATTAAAACATTCTGGAGAAATCTAGTAATAGATGATGACATCACTCTTACTTTCGATCCCAACTACATGATCATTTGCAAACATGAAGCCCAAATAATATTAAACGAAGAAGCAATCTTAAAAAGATCTTTTTATACTATTACAACTACATTTCACATCAAATTTGAACTAAAAAGAGCAATCTTAAATGAACTTACCTCATCAACAATTGTATGAGAAACAAAGAACTTCCACAAATATACAAATTAACGCAAAAGACTACCAAAAAACAAAGAGACTAAATAATTCAAAAAAAAGGTCAGATTATTTACCTTCGCGTCTATTTTCTCCATTTTCATCGCCAGCAACAATCAGCTCCTAAAAAGCCAAACAATATCCAATGAAATGAGAAATTTTACATTTGCATAAAATGTTACATTTTGACAATAATACCTCTTGTAGTTTGGACAAGTTCTCCTGATCACAATCACTAGAATTCATTTGTTTGCTCGAAAAAATCCGAGAGCCAGAGAATAGAGAAGTTGCACTAAAAATATATATAAAAAAAGGAGGAATATGAGGTTTTTCATCTTACTGAATATTTTGGATTTGACCTCCCTGTTCACATTCCCGTTCCTTGGTGCTTCCTCTGTTCTTTCTTCTACACATTTTTTTGTTTATAGGCGGTGATGGAATAGGAATAGTTACATCCCCGAGCTGTCCTAAGCTTATTGCTGTCCTAAGCTTATTTTGAGAATCTGTTACATAGTAGCAAATTTATATGCATGTATTAATGGGTACCAATATACACACGTACATGGTTCAATCCACTAATGCATATATTTCCACGTGCGTAATGTGTATATATACGCAATGCCATTGCAAGAAGACTTCTATTTAAAAGAATGATATACATTTAAATTTATGTGTTTTCATTATTTCCTACTTATTGTATTATTTAAAATCCAAAATACCCATGTTAAACATCTAGAAAAGGGAATTGGGTATGATAAAGATAATCGATAGAACTGGAATTGAAATTGCACACGCAAAATGTAACATAAATTACCTCACTGAAAGGATCTGTTACGTCATCTCGCTCGATGCTACTTTCCTGGAACACAAAAGTTCATTAGATTTGAGAAAAGAAATTTGATACAGCTACTGATAGCAACCCTCTTACATAGTTTGGAAAGATAACCTTGTCAACATTGCTAGGTACATCTGCAAGCAACCTCCTTAAAGAATATTCTAGAGCCCCAGCTGGATGCATCAATTCATCAGTATCTAGATAGATGATCCAATCCATGCCAGCATTCTACACAAACAAAAAATACTTATTGTTTCTATATTTTCTGTCCAATCACAAAATACTACAAAAATTAAAGTTTCGTATCAGTGTCTATAAAACTTATGCAATTGCAATTTCTATGAAGTTAAAACAATGTCTCAAAGAAACTCTTTTAAGAGAGATGCAATGACAAAGAAAATAGAAACAAGAAGCTCACTGCAAGGTTAAGGTTAGCCAACAACACAATTGAAAAAAGTAATTCTAGTTATGATAAAATGGCCAAATGCGTCATACACGTGCCATAACAATAGCCATCTCCATGTTGAGTGATTGTTTTACAAATAACTCATAGTTGCAAGGTTTGTAAAAGAAGCATGCTAGCCACATCTCGTTCCAAATACGACTACAAATTTAAGGGGAAAACACATTAGGAGGAAAACGGTAATAGATACCCACTATCACATGCCCCCAACAGATATTCCAATAACTTATCAACAATTACAAAAGGCTACATCTTTCAAAGAAAGTAGTAATCAGACATCACTACTGCCAGAACTAAGTAAATAACTACTATGCTCCAGCACAGTTCTTTTTTTAAAGCAATTCCAGTGAAACACGGTTCTTAAGACAAAAACTCAAAGGTAGAGAGTCCTTTTGTAGGGAAAATACATGCTCCCTAAGCCCTCAGGAGTATATTGACCCCTTCTATTTAAGGAAAACATATATTCATATGCTCATTTTAGTGGACTACATGACAAATCTAAGCAGTTATGGTGCCAATTCCAACTGCACTCGGATACTGAGAATATCGTAGTAAATAGAACTGGTCAAGGAAGATCTCCAAAATTCAAGACCATGTACATATCCCAAAAAAAAGAGGAGAAATGGTATGGAAGCTGCAAGACACAAGTAACAAATTCAGCTGACGATTTTCAAGTTAAATTAACATGTAAATATTATAAAACAAGATTCTGGGAACACAATCACCAATGATAAAGTCTTCCGACGTAATGGAAAAAAAACATTTAAATATAATCGAGCTCTAATCCATAGGTCTAAAGAACTCTTCAATTTTTCAAACAGAAAAAACCCTTTCGCATCTTGGGATCTATGAAGAAAATATTGCCCGTAAAATCCTAGATTTTACTACATGAAGAAAATCATATTTTTATTGAATAAGTATCATCTATGACTCTCTCGAGTATGCATAGAATTATTTATAGGGATCCAATCCGTATCTAGTTTTGTAATAATATACACATACAAAAGAGTTCTGTTTTGTGTGTTTTGACCGTATATGGGATTGGAATATATGATGAGCTCTTGAATCAGATGTATTTCTATATAAATGTATGATGGATTTCATTGATGATTGAGTTATAAGTTTTCACAGTGTGAATTATTATTTAACTTCCATATACATGAAGAATTCATAAAAGGGTATCCACATATTTATATTGTATACTCATACTTATTCATGAGAATCTAGATTAGTGCTCAAGCAAGTGGTAAAGTAAATAGCTAAAGTTAGACGAAAAGAGAGATATTTTTTTAATATCGATGGATCCTACCCACCTCTCCCAATATAGGGGGAAAATAATCTAATAATGTCGGTGACAACGCTTGAACTCGTGGCGCCTTGTCATATCTCAGAAGCCAAAAACTTAAGTCGGAGATCTTCAAGAAACTACGAGTGATTTAGCTGTGTAGAACTAATAACAAATGCACATGAATGCAGCGGGCCATTATCTAATATAGCAAAGATTGGTGTGACTTTGAAACTCTGCTTCTAGTTTTTTTTTAAAATTCTTGAATATGGATATATGAACATGTAGCACAGACACATTAAACCATAAATAGATGTTGAGATCATCAAGGAACTAAAATATGAAATTATGTGTACCACAACTGACGAACTACACGATGAAGACTTGCCCTTAAAATTGATGACCGTCTACGATGATTGCTTACAATTTTTGATAAACTAAAATCTTGCTTATATTTTTAGCATTATGCATGGATATAATTGATAATTGTACAACGTATGACCAACATTCAACCCATTATATCATGAACTGAATGATGAGCATTAAATAAATTTCTTAGCCACAATAATTGAAACTTGGTTGTACTTTTGCTTAAAGAGCATATTTCCAAAGACAATCATATCCTCGTATAAAGAATTTCATGCCATGTAGAAACTTGAACTAACCTCTTAGCCTGTTTATCCTCGAGTTCTCTAGTTCTGTAGATCACTTTTACCCCCTACCAAACAATGGCAATACACAAAAACATGAAGTTATAATCACTATTTTGAGCGAGAATTATGCAAAATGCCAAACAGGTAAAAATAAATTCTTTAATGTCAGGCCAAAGAAGGATGAAGAAACATACAGGAATAGATTCTAGAACTGTTGAAAGATCGGGTTTTGCAGCCTTTCCTTCTTCAAACAGAAAGAAGTTTATCACTCTAAGAACCTTGTGGTAAAACATCCAGGGCAGAACTTGCTCTATGCTAGCTGAAGTACTCGACGTAATGCATATCTGAAAGTTTACATTAACATGAATCATCAGAATAGATTAGCCTATAAAAATTAGACAGTGATGTGAAACAAGAAGTAACGTTAAATTATTTGCGAATTCAATTATATCTAACACATCAGAAGAATGAAAGTTACCCTCCAAGTTTCAGCACTGAGCAAGCAGAAGAAAGTATGCAAATGAACTATTCACATAGTTCAAGAGATCAAAAAGTATAAAACTTGAGCCAGATCATGATTTGAAAGCTATTTATTGCTTATTTCCAGAAGAACAATTAACAAAACAAAAGAAAATTCAAATAATATTCATTACAAATTGACATATAAATAATAGTTCGTCAAGCTTCATCGTCCCCAAATAAGAGAAAAGGCCGTCTTAGCAGTTAATACACAGATGCCGAAATTAAAGTCTTACATCAATTCATTTTATTTTAAAAACATATTGGATTCTAAAGAAAAAGATTAACCCAAATTCCATAATTTTAAACCGATAACCAACATAGTAGTAAACAAATTAAAAAATTAAAGGAAAAGCCAAGCCTAACGCCTCCTAAAAAGCGAAATCTCTCAGATCCAAAAATTAAAGAAACACTATTTGCTCTAAATTGGAATTATCTGAAGGTGTGTTGCCAATTAAATACCATGGTGTTCTCCTCATAAAGAAGTGACTATATTACATTTGATTGTTCGTCCCTCATCTTTAGAAATAAAGTAATTTGTGCTTATTACTGTTCTAAACAAACATATCCTAGCTGAATATGATCTATGGATGCATTGTTGGTAAAATTTCACCCTCTAGATTGAGCTATTAAGCTCTTTGTATTTTTTAAGTTCTCAAACTTTTGAGTATATTGATGTAATATAAACGCTCACTTGATGAATGAATGAAGTTTTTCATTGATCCAAAAATGATAAGCGTTACAACATGAAGCCATGAAGAAGTTAATATGCTAGAATTTATCACAAGCCTCGACTAAAAAGTGGAGTGCAGCCTATTCAGAGGAATATTTGATCTAAAGGAGAAGTAGTTGGAGACAAGGATCAAGAGTGGAGTGTGCTCAAATTGTATAATTATCCTATGAATAAAATATGTATCAGCTGTGAAGTAAAGCAAGGTTAATTTCCTTGATGGAGAGATTATAATTGTAAATAGTGAGTAATAGCATGGCTCTTCGAGATTCCTCTGATTCTCTTTTACATCAGAGTTGGAGGTCGATCAAATCAGTTGTCAATAGAAGGAAAGTACAAGGTTATAGTCGTCCATGGATGTGGGATTTTAGGTTAGGGTTCTTAATCATATTGCCTCCCAAATAGAAATTAGTAAAAAAATTTATACATAAATGCAAATTCTACTTGTTTGCTTCACTTTAAACCTGGAGAAAAACTGGTCAGTGCTCGGAGGGCTATTGGATTATAATTGTTTTAGGGATAGTAGTGGTACAACAACTATCAACACTACAAAAAAAAGAAGAGTTAGGGGCAATTATTTTCGTCACTTTTAATTCAATTAGAGGCAAATAAATGGAATTATGTGCCTCTAATTACATGAGTGGCAAAACTCGCATCCGCACCTAAAAGTGGTGTTGCTAATAGTTATTAGGGGCAATATTGCACAAACTTCCGCCCCAAATACTTAATGCGCCACGTCAGCCGGTTTAGTTGAAAAAGTATTAGAGGCAAATATAATTGCCTCTAATAACTTATTAGATGCAGATATAAATACTCCAAATAGTTTGAATTATAATAAATGTATTTACTTAAGGTACAAATATAATCGCCTCTAATAACTTATTAGATGCAGATGTAACTGCCCCAAATAGTTGGAATTAAAATAAATGTATTAATTTAAGGTACAAATATAATTGCCTCTAATAACTTAAATTTGATATTAATAATTTATTTTTTTAATAAATCCCAAAATATAAATAATTTTTAATTCATATAATTAAATTGAAAAACAAACATAAAATAATTAAAACATGAATAATTTTAATTAATAAGAAGTCAATCCAATTTGATTACATAATAATGTACCAAAATTACTTAAAAAGCGTGTGACAAATAGTACTTAACAATAACTTAAATAACCAACAAAATTGACCTTCAACATGAATGTAAAAAATATCTAACTTTTATCCTTGTCATTCCTATCATTTGGTGGCATCATCTGTTGCATAAAATCTGAATCATTAAGCATTGCTGTAAACTCTCCAGGTGGGCGTGGCACTGGGTGGTACAAAGGTGGCTGGTATGGATGGGGGTAGTAGAACTGCAAAGATGATGTATACGGATACGGTGGAAGATGCTGATATGGAGGATATGGGTACGATGTCGGAGCGTGCTGGGAAGGCGAGTGTTGTTGGGAAGGAGATTGCGGACGACGATGCTGATATGGTGGATTTGGGCAAGATGTCGGAATTTGTTCGTAAGGTGACTGTTGTTGGGATGAAGAACACTGCTGGGAGTTAGACTGTTGTTGGGAGGAAGATTGTTGATGCGGATGTGCATTCCTTGAAGTGATCATCAGTTTCAACTCATCCAACTCCTTTTGTTGTCGCTCATACTTTTCCTCAAGTTCTGAATATTGAGATTGCAAATTAGCATATGCTCGCCCAGTACGTGATCGAAGTGATGAAGATGTTGGCTGTGTTTGTGCCACCCAAGGAATCATGTCTGGCGTCACCCCTCTTCCATAACCACGAACTCTACCACAAGTCTCTAAACCCCTTGCTGCTACATAAGCTTGTTGCCTTAGTTCTGATGTTTCCTCGCCATGGGTTTCAACCAAACTCGTTAATTCCCGTGAGATCTTAACCTGAAAAAAGAATTCACTTCAACAGCCAAAATGGACAAAATATGAAGTAAAACAATTTTTTTACATGTATTACTTGCTAAATACAAATTATTAAATTTCGAACTCACCGCCAATTCCTCCAATGCATCATCTATCCAACTTTTGTTTTCATCTCGCCGTTTGTGCACTATATAAAATATCTCAATAGGATCGGGTTTGCGACCATGTTTTTTCTCCTATTTGTAAAACACAAAAAAACAATCATAATTTATTTAATATGAGTTCTATGAACAAAATGTACTGGATGGTTCTCCAGGCATAATCAAAACAATATATGTCACAGGTGCTAAAATGAAGAGGCTTATGTTTTTCTACTTTCCCCTGCAATTTGTGACAATTTTCTGCTTAACTCTGCACCTTAAGCAAATAGGAAATAAAATTGAGCAAGCGACATTTGAAGTGAAAAGGTATTTTGCAATACTAGAGCAGTTTGGAGGAAAGAGAACAAAAGCCATGTGTTACACACTAGTATTCTATCTATTATTTTTGCTTGAATCCACTTTGATATTCTTCATACGTCATCATTGCCAGCTGATTAAATACAATGCAAATCAGTACTTTGACTTAAATAACTATTAGGGGCATGATAATTCAATTTAAGTTCATTAATGAAACATGAGTGCTTTCTGTGGAAGTTAACTTCCTAACGGCATGTGTTCAAGCCAGCTTTCTTCAGGAAATAGGTTTATGTTTAAACTAGACAAATAACTG
>BQKN01063422.1:171441-184004 GCA_022839385.1 Asparagus kiusianus
TCTCATTTGGCTATAAATAGCCCCCTTAGCCCTCCATTTACAAGGGCTCTTGATTTTGCTCTGATTTAGTCTTGGTTTTGGGAGAAGAATTTTCGGTCTTGGGATTATCCTCGAGATCTGAAATTTCAGAGTTTGGAGCGGCGAAGCCCTGCCGGATCGAGGAGCCTCCACCGTCATTCACCCCCCCTTTCCTTAGTGTTGCTCCTTAGCGGTGACACTAGGAAGAGCTATTATCTCGTTTTAGCCGAGATATACGCTTATAACCTCTAGATCTTGTGCGGATCGACGAGGTTCTGTTTCTATATCCTACGCGGATAGACGAAACTCTGCCGGATTTTCCCGGAAAGGATCTTGAAGAGTCGGCGGTCCACGGATATCGACATCCCCGTCACAGGCCAACAACCCACGCAAGCGAGACCGTACCAAACCGGGCTCTCGTGTTTATTTTCGTTAAAGTTGTAACCCTTTTGTTTTCATTTTACCCTGTTGTAACGCTCAAAGTTGTAACAGATCTCGAAAAAGAGAACATCAATGAAAACAGCAACTTTTACCGGAAACAATCTCCACACAAGAATCGTTCTGGCAAACCAACATAAGGAGTGTAATACTTAGCTTTTAAACTTGCCTTGTAGTTTCTGCACCTATCAGACAATCTTTGCAACATTACAAGTCGGATTTTAGGAATATTGGGAACATCTTCAGGCCGCCAATCTATGGTATCCTGCACTCATACAAGTGTTATACCATTTACAAGTGTTATACTATATGTTTCAATACATATTAAAGCTGAAAGTGTTTAAGAACATCATACATATATTGTTTTCCACACATGATCCATAGTAGTATCATCATGCAACCGCCAATCTATAGGCTTGAGGGGAAGAAACCTTGAATTTTTTGCTAGGCTACCTAAGTACCTAGCTAGCTGGGCATCCTTGGGGTCAACGCACAATCCATCCTCTGTGAATGCAATAGACTCCTTGCCAGATTTTCCCCACTTTGGCTTGTCATAACCTCGTCCTCTTTTCTTTTGCGTTTGACCTGCATACACTAAAGTTAATAACCATATAAAATAGATAAATAAATATTAAAACCCGAATTTTGGTTGATATGTCGACAATTTAGCAAATTTCTCGTTCGAGGCATCCAAAACGATTCTTGACCTTTCCAACACCTTGTATACATGAAATGGGGTATGAGTGTATGTAATTGGACTTGAATTCGTGGTGTACGTTAATGTGCACAATGACACGGGGCTTTTCCCTTTCTTAAACTTAATTTGCTGCAGCAGTTCAAAGAGCTGCTGCTGTTGCACACAGCAGCTCAGAGAGCTGTCTGCAACAGCAGCAGCTCAAAGAGCTGCTGAAAGATCTATCAGCCTTTTCGTTTTCTAACCATTTAGTTTTGCATTGGGCCAGCAAGAGAAAATCCACCATGCACACGGATAAAAATTTGAGCTCAATCCGTTTTAGTCAATATTGCAGTTGAACTAAATTCACTGGCGTGTATAAGAGTCATACGACAATATATTTTGAAGGGCTCACGCACATATAACTACTACTTCTAATGCTAATTTATTTTTTTATTTCTTCCCACCTGTACCTCCCTTAAATTCTCAACTATACCATTGAAAGCAGCCAAAAGGTAGTCCCTAAATTGCCCTTTTTCCCCCTTTTGCACAGCAGCAGCAGCTCAAAGCAGCAGCTCTTTGAGCTGCTGACTGCAGCAGCATTTCAAAGAGCTGCTGACTGCAGCAGCAGCTCAAAGAGGACTGCAGCAGCAGCTCAAAGAGATGAGGAACATCAAAGGGATATTTGCTAGCATAAAAAATATAGCATGGGGAGAAATGGCATTACCAAAGAAAAGTTCAAAAATTATTTGTGTTTTCTTGTTAAGCAACGTAAATGGATCCCATTTGAAAGAGAGATGCATAGCTGTTTTCTTCAGGAGGAAAATTTAAGAAAACACGTACCATTATCATCTTGAGTGCCATCAAATTCTCCTGTATTGTCTTCTATATTGTGTTCTTCGTTGGAAGCAGAATACTCAACTCTACTCATCTAAATAGTTAAAAATCCAAAACACAAAGTATGACATCAATTATCAAATCTAACTTCACAAGTTTTTCAATAATTTATTAACTAAACACTTTCAAAAAAAATGCATGAGCAGTAAATCCAACGAATAACAAATGAAACAAGTGCAATTTCAAAAGAATCAAGTCTACTAATAATACAATCACAAAATCTACTAATTCAATTCTTCTTCACTGTCCTCACTTTCATCATCTTCGTTTTCCTCATCATCATCCCCAAGCTCTTCCTCATTACCCACAGAATCATTAGCAACTGGTAGTGGTAACTGCTTATTAACAAAGGTTCCACGGATATCAGTTCTAACTTGTAATTCTTCATCGTCTAGTGCCCGATCATCAAGATTTGGTACGGCATAATAATCATCTGAATTTAATGGGTTTGACATACTTGATGATCCATCATCACTCTCCATGACATCAAAGAAATCCCTCGGGCTTAATTTAACAGCAACATTCCAATCCATGTCTTTTGGATCACAAACATAAAACACTTGTACAGCTTGTGAAGCTGTTATAAATGTATCGTTGTTGTGTGCCAAGTGTTTGAAATTCACTAAGGTGAAACCATAATTATCAAGCTTCTTCCCAGAGTTGCTGACCCAATCACAATCAAATAACACCACTTTACATCCATGACCTTCAGGCTCTCCAGGAAGACCATAATCACATTCGTAAATATTCTTTAAAACTCCATAGTAGTCAACATTACCGGTAATCGGATTGTTGTCTCTCACACTAGAATAACTTGAGGTTTGTGCAGAAACAAAGACTCCACAATTTTGATTTTTATGGTTGTCATCAACCGATTTAATCCGGAATCTGCAACCATTAACAATGCAGGTTTTATACTGTTTCACAGTCATATTAGGACCATTAGCAAGTCGACGTAAATCTTCCGTTACGGAAGAATCGCCTTTTGTATGCAAATCATTCACCTGAGGCAATAATTAACAAAGTCAATTATATATTACAAAAAAATGTAGTACAAAAAACGATAATTGTATAACTACGAAGCTATAACTTACATGGTTCTGAAACCAAGTAGGAAATTCCTTATTTCTCAAATTCTCTCCTTCTCGAACAGTTTTTCGTCGGTGGATTTTGCGTAACTCCGCCATCCTTTTTCTATTAAAGTTAACCATAACAGACAAGTACGAACTTAAAATTCACTTAATGAACTAGACATACCAAAAAAAGGGCTAAACATCTAATAAAATATCTCACTCTAGAAATGGAGAGACTTCGCTGCAATTGAACAAAATGTATTTGCGACATTGCTCCCATACACTTCTTTCAAGATCTACTTATGTGGCTTTACCCACACAACGACCAGAGTATGCAAAGATTGACAAGCCTTCACGAGGGGTAGAAACATCGGCATTACGACCATGACGAGTACGACGAGTCTTAATGTCTGATAAGTACATGGAGAAAAAATGCCAAAGCCTCGTCTGCAAGATATCCTATGCAAATGCTTCCTTCCGGATAATTTTTATTTCGAACATATCGTTTCAATGTTTGTAAATACCTTTCGAGAGGAAAAA
Source organism: Asparagus kiusianus (assembly GCA_022839385.1). NCBI lineage: Eukaryota > Viridiplantae > Streptophyta > Magnoliopsida > Asparagales > Asparagaceae > Asparagus > Asparagus kiusianus. The sequence goes on from BQKN01063422.1 coordinate 175,081, forward strand.
AGCATAAACTGAGTTATAGAAGGCAAGTGAAATTTAGAAGCAAAAAGTTCAATAATTTTTTTTTTGTGTTTTACCTTTCAATGGGATACATCCATCGATATTGGACTGGTCCAGCAATAGCAGCCTCGTGGGCGAGATGAACGAGTAAGTGAACCGTTATATCAAAGAATGAAGGAGGGAGCATTTTCTCCAAATAACATACGGTCAATGCAATTCTATATTCCAAATGCTTGAATGATGCTTCAGATTCTTTCTTACCGCACAACCGTCTAAAGATTGCACTTAACTCAAGCAAAACAAGAGTAAGAGGTCTAGGCAAAACCCTTCATATCGCAAGCGGGAGTAATTGGTGCATTATAACATGATGATCATGACTCTTCAAACCATGTATTTTTCGATCCTTCACATCAACAGACCTCGCAACATTTGATGAGTATCCATCAGGAACTCGCACCTTCGATAACACACGATAAAATAGTGTCTTTTCTTCATTAGTCATAGAGAATATTGCAGGAGGTAAGTATGTCCTAGCTCCCACACGAATTGGATGGAGACCTTTCCTTATATTGAGAAGTTCTAGGTCAGCACGAGCTTCAAGTCCATCCTTTGTCCTTTTAGAAGTGCCCAACAATGTATATAAAATTTTTTCTGATACGTTCTTCTCAATATGCATCACATCTAGATTATGACGTATCAAAAGATGCTCCCAATATGGTAAAGAAAAAAATATACTTTTCTTTTTCCATGGATTATTAGTACCATTTCTTGGTTCTTTGGAGGCGGCAAAAGTATTTCTTTTCCTTTTCTTTTTTCGTGTAATATCATCAGTTTCAGATTCTGAAGGTGGTGATTTCCCAAAGGTAAAGGACAGATTAGACATTTGTGCTAAACACTGGGCCCCGGTCAACATCTTTGGTGCTTGACCCCTCTCGCATTTGCCATCAAATGAAGCTCCATCATTTCGAAATCTATGCGTTATGGGCAAAAATCTACGATTACCCAAATAACATTGCTTTTTACAATTAGGCAAGCGTTTGGATACTGTTTGATGATGACACTGAGGACATGCAAGCTTCCCCTTCGTGCTCCATCCCGAAAGATTCGCATATGCAGGAAAGTCATTTATTGTCCACAACACAGCAGCTTTCATGTTGAATGACTGATTGGAAAACACATCATAAGTGTTGGCACCAACCTCCCATAACTCCTTTAGCTCATCAATTAAAGGTTTCAAGTACACGTCAATATCATTTCCAGGTGCATTAGGGCCTGGAATAAGTAAAGAAAGAAACAAGAAGGGTTGCTTCATGCACATCCACGGAGGCAGATTATAAACAGAAATTACGACGGGCCAAGTGCTATGATCACTACTCATATGTGCAAAAGGATTGAACCCGTCGCTTGCCAAACCCAATCTTACATTTCGAATTTCATTTGCAAAATTCGGGTACAACGAATCTAAATGCTTCCAAGCTGGAGAATCTGACGGGTGTCTCATAAATCCATCTTTAGGGCATTCGGTAGCATGCCATCTCATATATTCTGCAGTATGTTTTGACATATACAACCTTTTCAACCTCGGTGTTAGTGGAAAATACCGGAGAATCTTAGCTGATACTTTCTTACTAGAATTATCCCCCGTTGAACTATCACCAACTCTTGTTACTTTTTTCACTTTGTATCTTGACGCACCACATGTAGAGCACACAGTTAAGTTTGCTGTCTCTTTCCAAAACAACATGCAGTCGTTAGGGCAAGCATCAATCTTCTCATAAGTAAGGCCCAAATCATCAATAATCTTTTTAGCTTGTGAAATAGACCGTGGCAAACAATTTCCCTCAGGCAACATATCTTTAAAAAGCTCTAAAAACATATCAAAAGCCTTGTTAGTCACATTTCCCAAACACTTGATCTGGTACAATTTTACGACGGCATCCAATTTTTTATACTTCTTGCATCCTGGATACAACTCCTTATCAGCTTGTTCAAGTAACTTAAAAAATCGCTCTGCCTCGGGTGTTCGACCATCAAAAATAGGTTGCCTCGATGACCCTACGTTCTCACCAATATTTGGTTGCACAAATGTCTCATTAAGGAAATCATGCATTTCACCTACATCTCCTCCTTCAGCAACATCCATTTCTATGACATTTATTGATTCAACGTAAGGCTCACCATGATGTGTCCATCGAGCATTCATGTATAAAGGGTCCATTCCATGCCAAAGAAGATGTCCCACCACAGTCATCTTATCTTCAAAATAACGATTACAACATTCTTTACAAGGACATATGATCTTATCTTTACGACTAGACTTGGCAAGGGCTTCATCTACAAATAAGTTCAACCCTGCAACATAATCTGGACTTCGGCGATCAAAATGTACCCAACTTTTATCCATTGTTTAACTATTTTGCAGAACAGAACACCAAATTGAACCTATTCACACATGCAAAACCTATTCAGTCAATGGTCAGAACTAAGTAAAAAAATGGAAAGAGATAGAGACAAACATCAAACGATAAATGTGAAATGGAGAATACAACAGAAGTGAAAACAGTCTATCTGATGCATCAAGTTTGACATCAGTTTGTATTGTATAATTAGATGTATGGTATCTAAAAAATATTGGGGAAAAAATGAATCAAGAAATACAGAAATGACTAAGCCAGTGGAAAACACATATGCAAAAGGATTGGTTCAATGAAATTGGACCAATCATACTTACTTTCTATATAGTGTTCTAATAGAATCCTAAATATGTTGATGATCTGAACTATAATAATCTGAAGTTGTAAGACTTGAATGTTACTTTCATGGTTAAATTTGTAAGACTTGAATGTATCTTCCATGGTTATTGACAACATGTTTGAGGGAATAATAATAAGATATGTAGGTGTATATCTTATTCTGCTGCCTACACACCAAGACACCGTTCTGCCTCATGACTTTGTTTGTTTCAGTTCCCCACCCATAGGCAGCCCACTTTGTCATGCATGCAAGTGAAGAATAGGTAAACTTCGGGAACATCTCGCCAAATTTAAACTTCAGGTATCAAAGTCAATAATTAGGTGAAACTTTAGGGAATTACAGTACAAGTAACCATACGAATTAAGTAAATAAAGTAAAACGTGGATAAAATGTCCTGCTTGAAATGTACTGATTGAAATGTCCGGCAAGTCCTATGTGACTGTATTAATAATACTCATTAATGTCAAAACTTGTAATAAAAATGCACATATCCTCAAACCGTACTTAAGATGAAAATTTCATCTACTTTTGTAATCAGCTCATTCTACACACTCGATTCAACTTTAAATTCATCAACTGGTGATCATCTAATTGGGAAAACAATCAAAATTGAGGAAAAACTCAAACCTCTAGATCATTTATCAGTTAAACTAGAAGAAAAATGAAAGCAGATTTTTATAACCCAGGTCACTTGTGATATACTGTTTTTTACATTGTTCAACATCCACAGGTTAATTACCACAAAATGACTACAGACCTTCAACTAGGAACACAAATAACACACCCATAGGAAGGAAACACATTAACAGAAATTATGGAAACAGAGTAAAAGAATATTTGGTTGAAAATAATCAGAACACATTTCTATGAATGAAATTACGCCGTATAATGTACCTGGACACTCCGAGAATGAAATCAACATATAGGCGACGCGTATTGGATACTATATTTCTATTTCGGGTTTACTTCCTAGAATTTGTCATCTGCCTATGTCCTGTCCTGTTTTGTCCATGTTGGCAAAACAAAGAAAAAGGTGTGTGCCGCACTCACAGTGGACATGCAAAATAGCTGGGAAACTGCATATAAGATTGTTCATTGTCTCTTTCTCTATATTAGTCGGATGTTGAGATGGCACTGACTACTGAATTTTTCTTCTGACTAGACTATCTCTTACAATAACATCATAGATAGGTAGTGAAGTTAAAGTGCAATGCAATTTGTCATAATTCTGTACTTAAGGATGTAACGCATTTATTATTGATAATAATTAAAGATCTAAGACACATATTATTTTAATAAACATAATTCTTAGTTACTCATAATGCTCTCATATTTGAATATTCTCCTCGAGGTCCAAGAATTCTCTGGACCTATCAAGGAACTGGAGTTGAACATACATATAATTCTTTGGAAATTAAAAAAAGTCGAACTTTTACACACCAAGATTAATCAGCAATCAAATTGCTTCTCAGATCACAGCAAACAGATTGTATGAATACTCAATCTGACCTCTACTAGTACTGTGCCTTCTCATTATTCCGTATTTCAATATGTAAAGCGTATATTATTGATAATAATTAAATTTGTAAGACTTGAATGTTACTTCCATGGAGTTGAACAGGCACTTTAACTTCTCATGGTTATTCAATAAACTGAAATTCATAACACAAAGAAGACGAGGAATTTGGAGTTTTTATTTGAAATAACGCTAAAAAATGGATTTACCTTGAGGGCACCCTTGCAATGGTGGCAACGAAATTATACTACAAAAAAATTATACTAACATTAAAACAATTATAATGAAAAAATATAAAAAGAAAGATGACCTAAAAACAATTACACTGAAAAAAATAGTCTAATCTAAGATTTTTTTGTAATTTTCTTAGATAAAAATAAAATTAAATCTTCTACAAATATAAAATTAAACGTTCTATAAATTAAACATTGGGAAGCATCGGATGGGGTTTCCGGTTCATCGGATGGGGTTTCCGACGATCTGAAGAAGAAGGATGCTAGGGTTCCTTCGTCTAAATCTAGGGTTTGGGCGAGCGATCTGATGGGGTTTCCGGTTCATCGGAAATCTGTACTCGTCGCTTGGGCTCAGGCGGTGCAGAACAAGCCGATAGGGCTTGATGTGAAGAATGAGGGTGAGGTTGAAGGTGAGATTGAGAAAGAGGAGGGTGAATACAAATATAAAAGCAAAAAAACTTACCGATCGGAAGAGGTAGGGCCGAAGACGGAGGTAGGGTCGCACGGATTTTTTTTTCGTTTGGGGGGGGAGAAATTGCCGACACGAGGTTTAGAAAATACTAACCCTAAAATAAAATATTAATCCTAATTGTTACAGCAATAGGGGCGGAAGTGTTGGATAATAGGCGCGGTTTTTTTTGGGAGATCAGAAGTGGCGCGAGTTTCTTTTTTTGGGAGATTAGAAGAGGCGCGTGTTTTATTTTTGGGATTAGAAAATATTAAGGGCAGATATATGTGCCTCTATTTAGTCAAAATTATTTAAGTTGACATCTTTATTATTTTCAATTCCCGCCAAACTTGTAGGGGTATTATAAACCGCCCCAAATAATAGTAATAGGCACATATTTAACATCCACACCTAATTCATAATTAATAGGGGCAAATCACTATTTCTGCCCCTAATAGATTACCCCAAATGCTCACTTTTTTTGTAGTGCAACAATAATGGAATGGAAAAATATTGTTTCTATGAGATGATAAGAGCTTTGTCTGTATCTATTATTTATTGTACTAATCAGGTTAACATTATGAACTTCTTGTGTGAACGGTATTGTCCATTGTGCTGTATATATATATATATATATATATATATATATATATATATATACCTCTTGTTGTGCGCCTATATGGAAGCCACAAACCAAACCAACGTGTTTCGAGAACCAAAACAAACAAACATCGAGATAAAGACCAAACCAACCAAATCAATGCCACAAACACAAACAAACGATTTTAACGTGGTTCGCTAAGTTGCCTACGTCCACGGGGCAAGAAGAGGATGAAGTTTTCACTAATAGAGAAAAAGAGTACAAATTGATATTACAAATCACTCGAAGAAACTAACTAATCTTACCACAAAGCTCTTAATCTCTCCAAATAAAACCCTAAACAAATAGCTCAGAAAATACATTTTTTCTGTGCTCTAAATATTCCCTAAATAAGCCTGAAGAAACCCTAAAATGTATTGGTATTTATATCAAACACCAAAACCCAACCAAAACAGGAAATCAAAATCAGGCCCAAACCCGACTCACAGTCGACCGCCGAACCCATCACGATCGATCGGATCCAATGACCGAAACCAAAAGACACTACAGGGTTTTGCCGGTCGACCCCCACGCCACTTGCGGTCGACCACGAAAAGTCCAGAGACTTTCCCTGTCTTGTGCACGTTCGCAGTCGACTGTCGCGCCACTAGCGGTCGACCATGCAGCACCCAAAACCAGTCCTTCGTCCAAAAACTGTTCTGATCCAAATCCGTTCGCCGTTTCTTCAATTCTACAATTCTTCACCTTGGTGAAGTTTTCCCAAAACTGAGCCGACACTAACCAAACCAAATGCCCCACTTGTTGCGTGCAATACAAAGTGAAAGAAAATCATGACAACAGACTCAATCCACAACAAGTCGAGACTCAAATGAGAATGCGATCACTCTCCAAAAGTTGGTATCTATCCCAAATCGGCTGCATCATAAATGACTATCTACGTATCCTCTTGACAAAGGAATCAAGTCTTCACGTAGTTCATCCAAACGGCCTTTAAAGGCCCTCAATCAAATAGAAAAGTTTGCAACTCTTCATCAACATCACCAACGGGTCTGCAACTGATGACGCTCCCAATAGCCCCAAACAAAAACAAATCAAACACTTCCATCTGAGGTGAACCAATGGTCGTATCTGAATCATGTCCACCAGCTGCACTCGAATCCAAAACCAACTCATCATTTGCATCCAAATCCAAATGATCCCCAATCTGTGTCACATTAGCTGGAATCTCAAATAATACAGTATAATCTGGAATATGTTGAGTAATCTTCACCCAATGTGAAGAAACATCACCCTCCACCTGTTGCGATATCCAAACGACCTGATCAACACTCTCCACCTGTCGAGAGTCAAAAGTGACATACCTGCTTAGAACAAAATTAGAAGCTTCCAAATAATAATCAAACGAGCATCTGAATCCTAAATGCGCAATTGGATCAAATCTCACATCCTCGATGTGACAAAATGCTGGGTAACCAAACATCCGATGCTAACCAAAATCTGAAGCAGCTCTACCAGATTCAATAACTCCAAATGCAGCAGTCGACAACCTATGACTAAGATGACCCAAATATGTCAAAGCCCGAATACCAAAACCAATTCTCGACATCAAACGGCGATCCTCCTCCAGAATGGAGCGACCAATCAAAACTGTCATCTCATCTCGTCGCCCCAATGTCTCCTCTCCAATGAAGTGTCTCAAATTGCTATGAGATCGGCACAAATACAAGAAAGAACCCCTACCAAAGCTAGAACGGTAGGTTACCTTTCTGCCAATACACTTCTTTCAATTGTTGTTGACTTTTAGGACTTCACACCAATAGGACCTGGTTGCAACCCACTAATGCCTAGAAAAATCCCTAACTGCGGAAATCAAATACCGATTACCTCTCAATGATGCCTCCTTGGAAGGCCCCAAATACCTGAATGAACACCACCTAAAAGACTCTTCAATCGATGGATAAAAGTATCAAACTCCACATCGGTCTTCTTACTCATACAAATGTGCTCAAAGGATTTCAATCTACAGGTCAAAGCAGTTCTCAACAAACCATGCACGACATAACCAATCAAATAATCCAGCTTTAACAAATACCACAGTCTAGCCAAATCCAAAGAAGTCATCAGCTCTCTATCAAACACCGTGCTCCCAATCAAATAATGCAAATTATTCCTCCTGATGGCCTTCATCACAATTATGGACCATAATGTGACATTCAAACGTACCTCCAAAGCTCCAAGTTAAATGATGTTCTTTTCTAACTGAGGAACGAAACTCACTCCAACCAACTCCCGAATCACTCATTCACTCATCCTAATCTGAACGGTACTAATATCACCAATAGGGCATTCATGATCATTACGCATGAGCACGACATCTCCTCTTTTCAACTCCTAAGAGCTAAAGAACCAATCCCTTCTAGGGAAAATATGGTAAGAAGCATCCGAATCCAACATCTACTCTGTAGAGTCGGCAACACAAACTGACGGTAGTGCAGATAACGAGTAGCCCGAAGAATCCGAATCTGAATTGTTACCACTAGCTTTGACAACATTCACCTCTGAAGCTTGAATAGCTTCCCCTTATTCTTCCCGGCTCGATCAACCAACTTTGGACATTAGGCTTTCCAATGGCCATCCTTTTTACAAAGAGCACACTGATTCCTACAAACTCCAAAATGTTCCCTACTAGACTGTGACCTCCTACCACGGTTTGGACTCTTTGCTCTTGCGAACAATGCCCCCGCTACCGGCTCAACTGAAGTATCATTATCCTTCTTTCGAAGCTGATAATTCACAAGTACAGTGGTGACCTCACTATACGAAAGAAATGTCTTCCCATTAATAAGAGTAAGAACGAAGATCTCATATTCCTCGTCAGGCAAGGAACTCAACAACAACAACGTCTTTTCCTCATCTTCAATCATCACATCTACATTCGTCAAATTCGTAAGAAGCTTCGTGTAGTTGTTCATGTGATTACCAATGGAGGTCTCCTTCTTCAATTAGAAGCAATAAAGCCTCCTCTTCAAATGCAAGCGATTCTCCACACTCTTGGTCAAATACTTGCTCTCAAGGATCTTCCAAATCTTCTTTGCCGAAGTCTCATTGATCACATCATATTTCAAATCTTGAGTCAAACAAGATCTAATCACACCACACGCCTTTCTATTCATCTTCTTCCAAACCTTCTCCTCAATGTCGTTCGGTTTCCCGTCCAACTCTAAAGTGTCTTCCAAATTTTGCGTGTTGAGCGCATCCAAGACTTCACATCTCCAAAGACCAAAATTGTTTGTGTCATTAAACTTCTCCACATCAATTTTCATAGAGTGTATATTCAAACTTTGGACGATCTTCACGCCGAAAGTACCCTCCATA
>BQKN01063422.1:204004-223508 GCA_022839385.1 Asparagus kiusianus
ATCTTACCCCACTTGGCCTAAGATTAAGAAGGATGTGCTAAGGCCACGAATACTCTCGGCTAAAGAGAGGTGGTAGCTTGAGAAAGTCCGCTCCTATGCCGGTCCGGGAAATGAGTAATCTCTTTACGAAGTCTTCGCTTTGGGTAGCCGATGTACCTGGGGTACCACATATCGAGATCGACAAGTTAGATCTTATTCGATTCATGAGCTTCGCGTTATTTTATATCTCTTTTCTTTGTGGATAGACTTCAGCTAGTTGCACATCCTTTAGATGTACTGTTATCCATCTCTACTCCTTTAGGGGAGGTGTCCTTATTAGGGAGTGTCTGTAGGAGATGTGTCATCTGTCTAGATGAGTCTAAGTTTGTCATCGATTTGATCATTTTGCGGATGTCGGTATTCGACGTCATTCTTGGTATAGATTGACTATCATCCTATCATGTTAGTATCAACTATTTTGCTAAAACAGTCAGCTTACGGGTGTCCGACGGTTCTGAGTTGATGTAGCGACCTCACAGGACAACCAGTTTGCAGAGTTATTCCTGACGTACATCAAGGAGGTGATGCTAAGGGATCAGAGTGCTGATTTGTGCAAGACTAGAGTTGTCTCAGATTATCATGATGTCTTTCAGGACATACATGGGTTACCTCTTGTGAGGAAGGTTGAGTTCTGCATTGAGTTGTAGCCGGGCACAACACCGATATTCCGAGCACCCTATCGTATGATACCTACTGAGATGAGGGGACTACAAAATCAGCTAGATGAGTTATTATCTTATGGTTTTATTCACTGGAGTCATTCTCCGTAGGAAGCACCAGTCCTTTTCGTGAAGAAGAAGGACAGCAGTATGCGCCTTTGTATAGATTACCGTGCGTTGAACAAGGTCACTATCCGAAACAGGTATCCACTACTGAGGATTGATAACTTGTTCGACTAGCTACAAGGAGCGTAGCACTTCTCTAAGATTGATCTTCGTTCTGGTTATTATCAGTTGTGGGTTCGGGAGATGGATATTCCCAAGACCGCCTTTCTGACTCGATATGGGTCCTTCGAGTTCCTTGTCATGCCATTTGGGCTGACCAAAGCGCCCACGATATTCATGAATTTGATGAACTAGGTTTTTTTTTCATACTTAGACCAGTTCGTGATCGTTTTTATCGATAACATCCTTATATATTCAAGATCGGAGGCAGAGCACGAGTAGCATCTTCGATTGGCTTTGCAGACTTTACAGGAGCATCAGTTATACGGCAAATTCAGCAAGTACGAGTTTTGGCTATCTGAGGTTAGATTTTTGGGCCACGTCATTAGCAGAGAGGGCATTACAGTTGATCCAGTTAAAGTTGAGGCAGTACTGGATTGGGAACCGCCAAAGACCGTTTCAGAGATTCATAGTTTCTTGGGTTTGGTCGGCTATTACAGGAAGTTTATTCAGGACTTCTCGAAGATTACGACGCTACTTACACACCTTACGAAGAAAGATGCATAGTTTGTTTGGGCTACGGAGTGCCAATAGGCCTTTGATACTTTGAAGGCTAAGTTGACTACAACGCCGGTGTTGATTATTCCGAGCAGTGATAAGACTTTTGTTTTACACGGATGCATCGTTGTCGCGTCTTAGAGGTGTTTTGATTCAGACCCAGAGAGTGGTGGCCTACATTTCAAGGCAGATGAGGACCATGAGCAGAATTATCCTACGCACGATTTAGAGCTAGCAACAGCAGTCTTCGCATTAAAGACATAGAGGCACTATCTGTATGGAGTACAGTTCAAGCTATTTAGGGATCATTAGAGTTTGAGGTACCTCTTCTCTCAGAAAGAGCTAAATCAGAGACATCAAGATGGGTTTAATTTATTATGAGTTCACGATTTAGTACCATCCGGGGAAGGAGAACATAGCAGCAGACGCGTTGAGCAGGAAGCGTCGTCATCGGATTGCGGCTTTGAGGTGCTCGTTGTATTGAGATCTTCACACCCTTAGCCAATTTGACTTTAGACCAGAGATGGGCGGGGGTGACGTATTTTTGGGAGCATTATCAGTACAGCCATCTTGGAGTGATAAAGTGGTTAGAGCTCAGCTAGAGGACTCTTGGATTCAATCCGAAAGGAGGAGATTTCCAAAGAGCCAGAGACTGATAGGGTCGCTGGAGCAGATGGAGGACTTCGAATGAAGGGATGATTGGTGATGTCAGATAGTCCACGGCTTTGAGGTGCTCGTTGTATCGAGATCTTCACACCCTTAGTCAATTTGACTTTAGACCAGAGATAGGCGGGAGCGACGCATTTTGGGAGCATTGTCAGTACAGCCATCTTGGAGTGATAAAATGGTTAGAGCTCAGCTAGAGGGCTCATGGATTCAATCCGAAAGGAGGAAATTTCCAAAGAGCCAGAGACTAATTGGGTCGCTGGAGCAGATGGAGGACTTCAAATGAAGGGACGATTGGTGATGTCGGATAGTCCACAATTAAAGAAAGACTTATTTGATGAACCACATCGTACCAGATACACAGTGCATCCAGGCATAACAAAATGTACAAGGACCTAAAGAAACACTTTTGGTGGAGCGGCATGCGTAGGGAGATTACCGAGTATGTGGCTAAGTGCTTTACCTACCAACAAATGAAGTCAAAACACCAGAGACCAGCAGGAACCTTATAGCCTTTACTCATTCCGGACTGGAAATAGGTAGATATTTCCATGCACTTCATTGTAGGATTGTCGAGGTTGAAGAAGGGGAATGATTCAGTCTGGGTGATAGTTGATCGGTTGACGAAGTCAGCATATTTTAAATCAGTAAAGACAACCTATACAGCAGAGACCTATGCGAATATATTTCTCCAGGAGATCGTGAGATTGTACAGAGTTCTAGATATGATTGTATCAGACCGAGGCTCAGTTTTCACTTCACACTTTTGGAGGAGCTTCCAGAATTCTTTCGGTAGCCAGTTATCATATTCTAATGTCTTCCACCCGCAGACAGATGGACATATGGAGAAAGTCAACCAAGTGTTGGAGGACATGTTACAGGCTTGTGTTATAGATTTCCAGGGTAGCTAGGAGGACCAAATTCCACTGATTGAGTTCGCTTATAACAACAGTTATCAAGCAACTATTGCCATGGTACCGTATGAGACGTTATACGGAAAACCTTGTAGATCGCCTATTTGCTGGGCAGAGCCAAAAGACAGCCTATTGCTTGGACCGAAGTTAGTGAGACAGACCACAAAGAAGGTAACAGTGATTCGGGAGCACATTCTTATAGCACAGAGTCTTCAGAAGAGTTATGCAGATCAGAGACGACGACTGTTAAAGTTCCTTGTTGGGGACTATGTATTATTGAAAGTATCACCAATGAAGGGAGTTCAGCGATTTGATAGATGGGGAAAGCTTGTCCCGGTGTATATTGGTCAATTCAGGATAGTGGAGCGCATTAGAGCCATTTCATATCGGCTAAATCTTCCAGCATCGATATCAAGTATACACGATATCTTTCATGTTTCGATTCTTAAGAAACATCTACATGACGAGGAACATCAGCAAGTGTTAGATGTGCCAGAGATTGAAATTCATTATGTTTTGACTACTATTGAAATTCCTGTGTGTATTCTTGCTAAGGAGGATAAAAAACTTAGAAATAATATGATTCCTCTAGTCAAAGGGCTTCTTGGGGTTTGCGATGAGGATATGTCGTGATGACCCACATCTATTTGAGCAAATAAATTGTTTGACTATGATCTGCCTGTGTTTATGATTATCTATATGCTCATATCTAAACCTAAAGCTAGAATGGTGGTATTAGCACTTAGCTCCTAATTATTTAGAACACATGGTATATATAGGGGGTTCTTTGTTTGGATTTTTCACACGATGTACTGGTTCTGCTTAGTTAGGGGTTAAGTAGGAGTATTTACATTCTAGATTGTTAGATATAGATATCGAGGAGGATTTTGGGGGGAGCATGAAGATGTTATACGTCGTGACTACCCGCACCTATTTGAGCAGATAAATTGATTGATTTTGATTGGTGTTCATGATTATCTATATGGTCATACTTATATTTAACGCTAGAACGAGTGTATTAACACTTAACTCCTAATCATTCGAAACACATGGTATATATATGGGGGGGGGTTCCTTATTTGGATTTTTCGCACGACGTACTTGTTCCTCTTAGTTAGGAGTTAAGTGAGAGTATTCGCAATCTAGATGGTTAAGTGTAGATATTACCATGTTTCATATCTGGAGATTAATAGTACGTGATGTGTATGTGAGGTTTTCCTTGTCTGGATTATTCCCTCAACGTGTTTTTCTAATATTATTAATCTCTAAGATATGATTGTTGAATTTCAAGGACGAAATTCTTTTTAAGGGAGGAAGAATGTAAAACCCCGTAAATTTGAATATATTATGATAAATAATAATAAATATGTTATATGGTGATAAATAATATATATTGATGTTTGAGTATGCTAGGGATTGATTTGAGATCAATCGAATGTATATATGTGAGTATAGATGGTAAACATGCACGAAAACATGCACAAGCCTGTTTCTGAGCTATTACTAGTCGACTACTACTCAGAGTAGTCGACTAACCAGCTTAGTAGTCGACTACTCTGAGTAGTAGTCGACTATCGGGGCTGCTTCTAATTTTCTTTTAGATTTCGGGTCGGATTCGTTTTGTTTCGAACCAAGTTGTATATATGCATATATATACTCGTTTTAAAGCTCTTTTTACCCTCTTTCACGTGAGTTTAACACTAGTCACCTTCTTCCTCAAACCCTAAACCTAATTTTGAGTTTTTAGGAGAATTTTAAGGTGTTTGTCGAGAGGAAGGCGGAGTTTGAGATCGTGGTTGAAGGGGATCTTGCATACACATGGTTGAGGAGACCAACAGCACCCTAAGACAATATCATCTTCATCCACTCCTACACCCTTAGTAATTTCATGATTTAAAGTATTAAATCCAAGTTTATATACTTAATTCTCATTTTGATGTGATAAAAGATAGGTTTTTGATAATAGATTTGTAACCTATGTTAGATCTGATGTTTTGTTTCTTGCTGTTAACATTAGAAATATGATCATGATCATTAGATTTAAGTTTATTTTCGTTTTTAACCTGTTAATAAAGTTTAACTTATGTGTAAAACCCTAATTTGATAATTAATTGAGTTTCCTAATATATTATCATGTTAAAACCTAGGGTTGTGATATCTAGGCTTTGTAATCAGATTTAAAACGAAATATAACTCTGTCATGTGTAGTTTTTATCATGTTTTCATAATCATGTTGCTTATATGTAATTAATTGAAGAGATTTATTAATGAAGGTGTTAACTTTAATTGAACCAAGATAATTCTATATTTATGATCATGATAATCTCTGTTTAATATAGGCAAATCATGTAAATCCTGTTTGATATTTCATAAGTGCAAGTTGTTTAGTTAATTTCCTGTTTGTGCATATCAGTTTGCAGTTGCATGTAGAGTAGTCGACTACTAAGATGAGTAGTCGGCTACTCTGTCTCAAAATTTATTATACAGAAACTTTCTCATAGCAGAGCAGTCGACTAATGTCTATCGTAGTCGACTACTCACACTTAGTTCGATTTTCCAGATTCTGGATGAACTCAGAGTAGCCGACTACTCAATCTCGACTACTAAGGCTGATTTCTTGAGTTTTGTTTTGTTTTTGGCTGAGATGTGTTTGCGGGGTTTCAGCCGCACTTCCTTACATGTAAATTCACGAATATATAAGTACAATGTCATTGCACACAAATGAGTAACCCAATGGGGGTTTTTGACAAGAGTTGGGTTATTTATGTCAGAATTAGAAGTTGTTATACACGAGTTGGATATTGTTGATGAGTACAGCTCAACACTATATGAGATAGTGCGTCGATATACCAATATGCACAGATTATACATAAAATGGATATCGTTGATGAGCTCAGTTCAGTTCTAGATGAGGTAGTGTGTCGATATTTTATATGTACAGGTCATTAAGTTGGGTTTGGATGCTTTGTATAGCAGCCCGTCCGTACGAGGGTGTGATAAGGCTGGTGAACCGTCTATTTATGAGGCTTGTGAGCCATCTATTTGGATACCTATATGGTAGGTTGTCCCGCACTCAGGCTACGTGCTGAGATCGCGATGAGACTAATGAGCCATGTACACAGTTCAGGATACCTATAGGGTAGTCCGTGACATTGAGATTATTGATTTATAGCCTAAGTTTTAGGTGGGTGTCAGTTATGAGTTCAACTCATCTTTGAGATATATAACCGAGATACTTTACTCTTGAAAGTATACGGGAGTATATGTTGGTATTTAGTTTATCTCCCTAGTGATTGTGGAAGATATCATAAATACGATGTAATGATATCTTTATATTTCTTTACTATTTTCTTTACTTATTAGTTGAGATTAATGATTAGCGATTCACAATTTGAGATATATGATATATACATGATGTTTCCTTGTTTGGATTATTTCGCTCGACGTATCAGTCTCGTATTGTGGATTTCTAATTATTGATTTTATTAGATTTTCTATTCTTAGTTCGGTATTAATGTTTAGATATCTACAATTTGAGACAATGGTATATACATGAGGGTTTCCTTGTTTGGATTATTTTACTCGACGTACTGCATCTCGTATGGTAGATTTTTAAATATTAATTCAACTTTGATACAGGTAAAATGAATCTTGGTAGACTATGCTTAATAGATAGAGCCTCCACTCCATCTAGCAGCCCTTCCCCTGGGGGTGGATGGGGGTGAGCTGTAGCGCGCTGACGCTCTTGTTGTTATTCTTTTATTATTTTTCTCTTCTTTCAGGCGGTACAGAGATACAGAGAGCCACAGGATGATGGAGTTCTTGCATAGTCACCGTCACATGAGTTTTAGAAGCTCCAAAGTAGATTTTATGTTTTATTCAGACATTAGAGTTTTGTACTCATATTGTAAAGGTAGTTTACATTAGTTTATTATCAGATGACTGTTCTTGAGACATTTTCTTTATTCCATATATCAGATGTACTTCAATTGAGACATGATTTTTATTTATGAGATATCCATATCATGGCTATTACGTTCATTTCTTTATTTTGCCTGTTTTTGTACCTACACTTCTTTTGATTCCACTAGAGGATATTGCTGTGATTGGTGGGCACAATGTGGGTGCATGACAGATTTGATATCTCTGTATTCACATTGGACTGTAGCCATGTGTGAAACCAGGGGCATCACAAGTTACACCTCCGACGGCTAAGTCAGCAAGGTGCTTGCATGGAGAAGAAAGATGAACTATGGAAGTACTTCACTACAGTGAGCAGGCTAAAGTGATAGAGAAATTACTTACATTGATACAGAGAATAGTTCCCTTATTTATAGCAAAGGTTGTGGGGGTAGTTTGGTAACTCTTGCTGAGTATGGACATGCGGCTGAGTCAGTATAGGTTTTACAAGTGTCAGCAATGGAGTAGAGGAGATCACTTCCTCATTTAATGTGATGTGACTTGATGCATGCATCAACGACATGGTCTGATGTGTCTTAAAGTCTTTCTAGTATGGAGAAATGATGGCGCTTGACCATGCATTTAATGTGATGGCAGCGACCTGTCAGCGGGGTTCGAGGTATTTGTCGCCTTTCTGCTCGTTTGGTTGAGTGTCGGGAGATACTGTCTTTCGAGATGTCTTCGCAAGATGTCGATCGAGGGGCCCGTCTAGAGGGTTTGCTTGCCGAATCAACATAGCAAGGAGGTCGACACGTACCGCCTTTGGAGCCGGCTAAGGGGGATGTTGACCCGTCGAGTCGCCTGAACGGGGCACTTAGATTGTCTCGAGGTGGTGAACTGATTAGGTATAACATCTAATGCAGGACACTTGTCCACTACTAGTTGGAGATTAAGTGTTTGACGCACCATAACAGTTGTTGAAGTCGTCGATGCCATCAAAGTTGCTAAGGGGAGCATGAAGGCCATGCAAAACCCCATCGATAGCCTTGATATCTAAAAAGATGGGCGAAATTTCTATAGGATCAAGTAGGCTCCGATACAACGTAGAGAAATAAAACAAGCAAATTCATTCTCTTAAATAGAGGCCAAGAGGATATTATAAAATATATATGAGATAAAATCATATTTAATATCATATCTCATAACATCTCAATAATATTTCATAATATCTACTATTATTTCAATACTAAAAATATCTAACATGCACTATTTTTTTCTAACATTTAAATCTCCTATTGTTTTTTCAAAATAGCACTTTACTACTTTATAAAACAATAGGAAATTTAAATTTATAAAAAATATATATAAGGTATAAAAGTGCAAGGTCATGTAAACTATATGGTATTTAAATGTCAAGGGAAAAAAAGAGAGGTATTTAAGTGCATAGTCGTTTAGTGTTCATAAATTTAAAAGTTGGAAGAATAAATGTTAAATCGCCTCGTTCTTTTGTTGTTTGTTTGTTTTTTCTCCAAAAATACTACTTGTGTTTGGCAGAAAAACTTGTTATTAGCTTTATTTTTACTTTATTTAATTTTTTGTCTTATCTCTAGATATTATATTTTCCCTACACATAGGTATGGGTGTTGGCTTTAGTCCAGGGATTTTTCTAGGTTTGACAGGCAAAGAATATTATCACTTCTTAAAATTTTCGAAATCGCATACGCAGCAAAACGATCATATGAAAAGAAATAGATTTACTATAGCAGATGGATATCTCTAATAAGAAATGGATATCCAACGTGAAGACATCAAAATTCATTGCAACTATAATCAAAATTTATTTTTTAATTTCCATCTTCCATATTTGTATAGTACGAGTTTCAGTATTAATCCTCAACTCGTATACCACAGAGAGAATAGATAGAGAGGGGAAAGAACAGAAAAATTATAGCAATGCGGTAAGTGCTCTACAGGAACAGCTAATATATGAGGAGGAAAACCCATTAATTATGAAAACTAAAAACAATACCTTGTTAATTATGCATATCCTTGTATACACAGCAAGGAAAAAAAATAACTCATAAAAAGAAGTCAGTTTTATGTTATTGCTTTCATGAACCAATAATTATTCAATATTTCTCCTTAAATGCAGTTGAATAATATTTTGAAGTAGTTTCATTGAACCATAGCATGCATGTGAAGCTGAAAAAAATGAGGTACTAGTAGCAGGAGTTTCGTTTATCAATTCATTGATTACTTCTAACATGAAATTTCTAGAACAACTAACTTAACTACTAAGCTAATAGGCTCATGAAACATTACAGGATTAACTATAGTACCCAAGTAAGGGATATTAATCAAACAGCAAAAAGAAAAGGAAAAAAAAATTGAGATCGATCACGACTTAGCCTAAGAAGCCAAAAGAAGTTTTAGTGATTACCTTGGTCACGCAGTCAGATCAATGCCTAAATATCACTGAAAAAGAAGGGAAAAAACCCAAACAAAATTAATGTCAATTCCTAATTAAAATGTTAAGAAAAAAACTTCACATATAATAACGCGAAAAGGGAAAAGACTTTGAAATTATAGAAAAAAGAAAATCAAAAGAGGAGGAGAATGTGTCACCGGCAGAGAGGAGGCGTTCGTGGTGGTGGAGGCGCTGAAGGCAGGTGCAGCTCGTGGAGTTCGTGGTGGTGGAGGCCCTGAGTGCCTTCGAGATTGGCAGAGTTGGAATGAATAGAGAGAGAGAGAGAGAGAGAGAGAGAGAGAGAGAGAGAGAGAGATTCAATGAAGAGGAATGAAGAAGAGGAGAAAACTGCAGGAAGAAGGAAAGAGGGGTGCTTCGGTAGTGCTCCGAAATTAAGCACTTTTCTAATTTTTAAATAGTAGAAAATTCGAAAAATAGGCTGGAAAATGTTGGATAGCTGATAGTGTGTGGGGCCACGAACACTATTTCCAACTCGTGATAAGGTTCACGTGCACGAGCACCTCCCCAACAATGCTAAAGACGCGTTTTTAGATGGTCTCGTGAGGGCCATATCAGCAACACGGTTTACAAAACCGCGTGTGAGGCTGAGAGCCGCGTGAAGAGAGTGCGGCCCATCTATAGCTTGCAGGCTATAAGTAGGTATCTAGGTTCTAGGGTTTTGGGTGTGCGAAGTTGAGACAGAAGGGAGAAATGGGCAGGCAGCTTTACTAGGAGTAGTGCAAGGAGCCGACTTTTAGGTAAAAGAGGGTTTCGTTGCTGCAGAGGGCAAACGCAGACTGTTGTCCTTTGGGTTTTGGCAGTTGTTCTTTGGGTATTTGGCTGTTGTCCTTTTGTGAGAGGTTTGAGAGTATTTGTTTGAGGGTTTTAATTGTGAGATTGTAAACCCTAGTTGTATCTCTTCCTCTAATAGTAGATCTCCCCCTCCTTGCCCCGTGGACGTAGGCAATTTGCCGAACCACGTAAAATTGGTTTGTTTGAGTTTGTGGGCATTGTAATAGTTTTTAGGATCCCTCGACAAGTCAGTCCTAGAACTGATGAGAGGAAGAGCCGATATCTCACTTTATTGAGATATTCGCTTCAGATTCTTGTTTCCTTGGTGAGATGAGAATTCTTATTGGGATTTTTCTCTCTTATTGTGCACCAGAAACTCTGCCGAAATTTCCGCTGCGCACAACAGAAAATGGGAAGGATAATAATAATGTACTTTTCTCTACTATCTTCAAACCTAATTTGTTTCCAGCCATTGTCCATCGAATACCCAAACGTATTCAATCATCAACCTTACAAAGAACATATCGTCCACCAGCAGATATCAACAGTCATTTTCTTTTGTTTAATGAGCCAAGAACTCTTCAAATATGTCTTCTCAAAGTTCCTTTAATTTCAAAACTCTAATAGTTTCATAAACTTCTTGATATCTAATCGAAGTTCTTATGAAATAATTAATCTTTAAAATTCCAGACATTGTTTTTCCCACTTCCATTTGTTAGTTCTTTAAAATTTGTCCTCGATGAAGAATGGATCCTTAGCCCCTTTTACCAAGCCTTGTCAGTGAAAAGGAAACTCCCAAAATAAACTCACGGAGACCATCGACAGTGGAGGTCGCAAGGTCAAAATCGTGCTTCACGGCAAATGAATTCGCCCAACAAAATCATGTCAAGACTACTTAATTACTATTACGTAAATTAAAGAATGATCCCGAGCAGACAACATAAAAACAAAAAAAATTTAAAATTGATTAATCTAAATTTTTTAAAAGCAATATTAAATATTCTATAAGTAAATCATATGAGAAGAGAAATAACCTCGTTTCACAGGCATGAACCACGAAGGAAAGCATAGTAACGGAACCAAAAAAAAATCTCTTAAGTTAAGGAACATCTTCAGAATATTGAAGACAATGGCATATGTTTAGACTCCTCTTCTTTGATGATGAAGTCAATTGAATTGATGAATGATATATATAGATAAAAATGAGAGAGTATGACTTTACCTAAATTCTTACTGATACAAAGGTCTAAATTAAATTTATCAATTAGAGAAGTTAAGGAACTTTTATCAATTAATTAAATATAACTTTAAGAAATAACATGAAATCCTGTTTCACATACCTGTGAAGTTCGTAGGAGAGAATCGACCAGGGATCGATGTTCCTTCCTATTGCTGGGAACACACCAGAAAGCCGCGCTAAAATTATTAAGCTGGAAGAAAAAAGAGAGGGTAAGAATACTAGGTATTTTCTAGAATAAATGAAGGGGAAATAGGTCTTTTGGCTTCTAATCCTAAAGGACTATATATAGTAACACCCTAACTCCCCTCTTTATTTAGTCCGATATTTTTGGACTATTTGATTTTAATGGACTAAATAGTGTAATTTAATACCCCTCCAAAAAATCAAACCAAACATCTCACTATTTAATAATAAAGTCTTATTAACTCCAAACAATAACTAATCCAAACACGGCCTCAGAGCCTAATTAACATTTATTATTTATTTGTTATTAACCTTATGTGATTTAATATGTAACACTTATTATTTATTAAATCTTATGTGCTATTATATTGTAAACATTATTGTTGAGTTAAAAATAACTATTTTTACCAAGAACTGTGTATTATGTTAATATTTCTGGAATATATAAGAATTAATTAATTAAAATATTCTATCAAGTGACTCATAATTAAGTTAGAATATATTGTTTTAATAAAATATCAAATTATTCCCCTCTAAGTTTTTAGTAAGTACACTGCAAAATATAATTTCTGTTATTTATTAATTATTTTAATAAAATATAAATATAAATTTATAATGTAATATGTTTTTAATAAAATATAGAATTTATAAAGAGTTCAAATATAATTATCATCTTGTGGTGTAAAGGGGGCAAGCATTGAGAAAGTAATAAGCTTGTTGCTTTCTCTTTGTTGAGCAAAAGGTTAATTGCTAAAGATTTGGAAACGCTAATTATCAGAAAACCCCTTAACTTTGGACCATTGTCAAATAACCCCCTACCATTAGATGATTATTAGTTAAAACCCACTACCTTTTAAAATTCAGAAAACCCCTTAAATTTAGGGATCATTAATTATAAAACACACTTTAACATTAGTATTTTATAGAAAAAAACTTCAACAGTGCAAATTTTCACATGGGTGGGTAAAATTATGCAGATAGATAGTGTCTCCAGTGAAAATTGAGGTTCGAACTTTTAGGAGGGTTTTCTAATAAAGTCTTTGAAAGTTAAAAGGGGTTTTCGGATAACCCCTAAGAAATAGGAAAAAAAATCATGAAATCAGAAACTCAATGTTTAGAATTATTGTCGGTTCAATGTAATCCAAGTCCTTCTCATCATGAGAAAAATGCAACACTAAATGAAAACATCCTCCATGGCCAAACTTGAGAATTATGGAGAGGGCATAGTTAAGACAATTTTTCTTACAAACCCTAAAGCTAAGCGAAGTTTCTGATAGAAAGTTATGGGTTCATATTCATCCAAAGTTAATGTATTTCCTAATATTTAGCCTATAATATATTTGAAAGAGATAGGTAGGATAAGTTTTCCCAATTGTATGCCAAACACAACATATTTATGGGTTGTTAATGTTGTTGATACTCAGAGCCATATAGGGCACAATATTACCCTAGACCCCTCATCTATTATTATTCTAACAGTGCGAAGAGTGTTATAATATTTTTCCAAAACTGCCGCTCAAAATGCATCTATAATCACTAAAATATCCTCATTCAAATTCTCAATTACTTCATACGAAACAACTACGTCTATTTGACTTCCTACGAGCTTTCTAATTTTTCAATTAAAAAATTAATATGAACATTCCATTATCTTCGAATGTTACATTGGTGGATAGGACTTATAAAATTTACCATGATATTACGAAATCAATTGAAAGCTTTAAGAATAAGGGAAATTTAAAGAAAACTAACACTTTCATAGAAGACTTTCCCTTCTCTCGTTATCCAACGACAGATCAAAATAACATACCTATTCGGTAACATTTTAGCTTGATTTTATTACGATAGACTTGATTGTGAAGACGATGTGAACTTATAACCCCGAAATGAATAGTTTATTACCTTGTGGAGGCGATGTGAACTTAACCCAGAAATGAATACTTTATTACGATTTTAAAGATTTCGGAGGATAATATCAAAATATCGATGATTTTAGGGGGCTTTCAGATCATTTTTAAAGATTTGGGAGGCTAAAACAGAAATCATGAAGATTTCGGGCGCTAATATTGAAACAACCCTTTTTGTTTGTTTTTAAGGAATGATTCTTGCAAATTACTGAGATTACAAAATAAAATTATTTCCCTGTTTAGTCCGAATGAAAAAAATCTTGAGAAAGTGAGAAAACAAAATTTTGAGGAGAAGATGGAATTGCTGGAGATACAAACTGATAGATCTATATTTCCTTTCAATTTTGTAGTAATACTGTTTCACGTGTATGCATGGTGATGGAGATGTTTGTGATGATAAAATGTTAAAAAGTCTATACTGTAAGATTGGGAGTGTAACACTTAACTTGTAACCAATCTTATTTTTGGGGTGAATGCAAAATGGCTGGCAAAAAAAAGAAAGCTTACCTCTGCACAAAGCTGCACAACTTCTTCAATGGAAATTCCCAAACAAATCTTTCGAAATTCAGGAATTGGGTCAGGGAACACGTGTACTCGGCTGCTGCTCTGTAACTTGGGTGATTTAGTAACAGTGGTGATTATTTCAGTGTGAGAGAATTATGGGGTTTTCTTGAAGAAAAGAAAGGGGAAGATCAGATGAGTGCTTTTCTTGAAGAGGAGAAAGAGGAATTGGGTTAGGAAACTCGCACTCAGCTGATGGAGATGTTTGCAAATGAGATAATTTGATGACAGTGGTGACTGTTTCAGTGTGAGGCGTTTAAGGGGTTTTCATGAAGAAGAGGAAGAGGAAGAGGAAATGGGGAGGTGCGAGAGAGAGATAAGTACAAAGAATGGATATAAATGGGTATATGAAGCTTTTTCCTAGAATAGCAAGAACCCTGAAGAGGATAGTAAAGCACATGATGAGAGAACAAGGAGTAGATGCATGCTTCCGGCAAATTTTTCGGGTTATTTCTATATTAGCCCCCATCATCTTCAATATTACGATATTATACCCCAAATATTTGAAATTGATCTCAAGCCTCCCAAATTCTTCAATATTAGCCACCAAAATCTTTAAAACTTATCTTAGGAGTTTTTTCAAACTGATTTGGGGAGCTAAAACGGGTTTATAAATTAAAGCGGTTAATGAGTTTGGGTTTGTATAAGAGGAGTAGAACTGACAAATCATCAAAATTGTTAAAGGAAAGATATATTCCCCTATTTCAATTAAATTTTAACTATGCTGGGCTTATTACAATATAGTAATAGGATTTGAGGGGCCTGAGATTAATTTTAAAGATTGGAGGGGTAATATCAAGATATTGATGATTTTAGCACGCAAAATAAAATTGAATTGTATTGTGAAAGCCCTGGGCCGGAACTGAAGCAACTGTTACTGCTCCTACAGAGCTTGAGCCAAAATGTGGGCCTTCATAGGCCTCTATCTAGCCTAGGTTCATTCCCACTCTTAGAATTGGGACTGAAATAGGGTATGTAGGCCCTTCCTAGTTCCTACAATGCGTGGATATTTA
Source organism: Asparagus kiusianus (assembly GCA_022839385.1). Lineage (NCBI taxonomy): Eukaryota > Viridiplantae > Streptophyta > Magnoliopsida > Asparagales > Asparagaceae > Asparagus > Asparagus kiusianus. Next base: position 219,129 of record BQKN01063422.1, read on the forward strand.
TGTAAACCTAACGTACTACTGTCTAATTAATACAGGTTGGGCCAGACTAAAGGTTGGAACAAAAAATGGATATAGGTTGGTCCGGAACCCTGAAGAGTGAAGGTCCCCTCACAAAGTGTGTGGGAGGGAGCTGTATACGTTTCCTTACAAGGGTGAAAAAAAATAAATGAATACATATATAAAAGGTATCCAGCGGTCCATACACGTTATCATATTTAGTGAGCCTACGTCTGGAAGTGGGCCACTCAAACAACCCAACCAGAAAGTAGCGGGCCTTTTTCTAATCTAAGGCCGACAAGAGAGATGCTTCTTTCACATGAAGAAAAATGAACGAATACATATATAAAAGGTATCAACCGGTCCATACACGTTATCATTATTAAAAATAAATAGAAATTAGGTGGCATATTTATTATTAAAAAAATATAAAGAAGAGAGTAAATACATCAAGTAAGCCTTGTAATAATTTCTACACGAATAAGTCTGGGAGTTAAAGGCTAGTGAATTTATGAGAAGTTGACTTTTCATATTATTGTCACCATTACATTATTTATTATTTTTTGAATCGTAGTAAAAAAACTAAAATTGTTATTAATTAGGATAGGATTAGAATGTCTTATTATTTATAATAAATTGCATTTTGTTAACAAGTGCCCGCGCGGCACTCGCTGAGAGTCATTAATTAGCCTTGGTAGCACACATTTTTGAACTTACAAACAGATCGGGAGCTGGCGTACCTTTATTGCATTCATACCAGTTAGGTATTCTTGTTGCCATAATTGATATTTTGCCTCTGGTCATTGAAGATATGACCCCTATTTTCCACTAAGGGGGTGTCTGTTTCAAATCCTATAATTTTAGGATATAACTTTCACCATGGGATTTGAAATCCATACGTTTTTTTAATATGGGTTGAGATTTCTAAAATATTATTTGTTTCATTAATATTTTAGGATATGTAATCCTATAATTTGTATTTTGTTTGTTTCAAACTCAAATTATACCGTTACAAATTTTAGAATTCGAAATCTAGCCTAAATCCTCTCTCAAAGACGAGATTTGACAAATGCTATAATATATTAGTTTTTTATTATTTGGGTATTCAATATCCCAAAATTTATTTTCAATCAAACAAAGGTTATGGAATCCATAAACTCAAAAAAAAACCATTTTTCAATCTAGAATTTGTAATCCACCCTATATCCCAAAAAAAGTTGAAACAAACACCCCCTAATGAGATATTAAGTTATTGCTTAATGTTGATCCCAGGATGGAGCATTCAGGGTTTGCGCAATGATGGCCTTTGAGCTTACATTAATGCCTTCCAGATTTGTCCAAAGTATGCGGAAGATACCTATTACATCTCTTATTACATTTTCCTTCGACCACCTCTCATCACCTAGAATCTACACTTAATTAAGTGTTGATAACTGTTATGTTGAATCAAATGCTAGCACATTTGGAGATATATGGCGATCATCATCGCAATTATTAGATCATCCTCATTTTAATATAAGTACCCATCTAAGCTAGCATTTCATAGAAACTTAATCTCAACCGAAGGAAAACAAGAAGAAACCCATTTCAATGTTTCAAAATCCATCAATATAAAAATACATAAGAAGTAATTAATTTGAATCAAAGCATCAAATTATTAACTAATCATAATACCAAAAGAGGGGAAACAAGGCAGACAACGAAATGGAATCCAAAGCATTATATATGTCTACTCATTGATTATTGATCCGAAGAGCTTTCAGGAAAACAAAAGGTAAAAAGAATAGACATAAATGGGTGCATGAAGCTTTTTCCCATAACAGTAAGAGCCCTTAATGAGGATAGTAAAGCACATGAGAGAAACAGTTGGGAGTGCATGCACCATTCTATTTTGATAACAATAGAATTCATGAACATACTCTATTATACTAGTTGTTATAAATATTCTGTAAAATACTGAGTTTACATATTTCGAATAATATGTTAAACTCTCTAGTCATGGGACCGTTGTTGCTGCACATTTCCTTTTTACTTCTGGCACAGTAAAAGATTGGGCTTCTCCATTGAGTTGGATTTTCCTGTAATTACTTTTGGTGAATGTGAACCCAAGGAGAACTCATCACTTCCTACTACTGTAAATGGTTTATCGAATTCAAAAGCAAAGGTTGGGCTTATATGATACTAGGTGGAATGCACATGCACGATACGTGGTCAAATATTTTAACTATTTATTAAAACATGATTGCAAAAAACTTTATAATTATCTTAATATATTAATTTTTTTGGATATTTCCACTTGCGGTTTTAACATTTGTCTTCTAGAGAAATAGTTATGCTTAATTCCTTAAAATATTCACGATTCAAGATTAATTAGTAATTTAAATATATAATTTCAGGTGGATCTTTAATAAGCTGGAAGAAAAAAGAGAGGGTAAGAACACTAGGTATTTTCTAGAAAATGAAGGGGAAATAGGTCTTTTTGCTTATAATCCTAAAGGACGATAGTAACACTCTTACTCCCCTCTTTACTTATAGTCCAAAATTTTTGGACTATTTGAATTTAATGGACTAAATAGTGTAATTTAATACCCCTCCAAAAAATCAAACCAAACATCTCACTATTTAATAATAAAGTCTTATTAACTCCAAACAATAACTAATCCAAACACGACCTGAAAACCTAATTAACATTTATTATTTATTTGTTATTAACCTTATGTGATTTAATATGTAACACTTATTGTTTATTAAATCTTATGTGTTATTATATTGTAAACATTATTACTGAGTTAAAAATAACTATTTTTACCAAGAACTGTGTATTATGTTAATATTTTTGGAATAATATAAGAATTAATTAATTAAAATATTCTATCAAGTGACTCATAATTAAGTTAGAATATATTGTTTTAATAAAATATCAAATTCCCCTCTAAGTTTTTAGTAAGTACATTGCAAAATATAATTTCTGTTATTTATTAATTATTTTAATAAAATATAAATATAAATTTATAATGTAATATGTTTTTAATAAAATATAGAATTTATAAAGAGTTTAAATATAATTATCATCTTATGGTGTAAAGTGGGCAAGCATTGAGAAAGTAATAAGCTTGTTGCTTTCTCTTTGTTGAGCAAAAGGTTAACGGTTCAAATTTTGGAAACGCTAATTATCAGAAAACCCCTTAACTTTGGACGATTGTCAAATAACCCCCCTACCATATTAGATGATTATTAGATAAAACCCACTACCTTCTAAAATATCAAGAAACCCCTTAAATCCAGGGATCAGTAGTTATAAAACACACTTTGACATTAGTATCTTATAGAAAAAAGCTTCAACAATGCAAATTTTCACAAGGGTGGGTAAAATTATGTTGATAGATAGTTTCACCGGTGAAAATTATGGTTCAAACTTTTAGAGAGGGTATTCTAATAAAGTCTTTGAAAGTTAAAGGGGTTTTCTGATAACCTCTAAGAAATAGGAAAAAAAATCATGGAATCAAAAACTCAGAGTTTAGAATTATTGTCAGTTCAATGTAATCCAAAATCTTTGTTGTCAAAGAGATTCACATACTCCAAGTCCTTCGTATCATGAGAAAAATGCAACACCAAATGAAAACATCCTCTATGGCCAAACCTGAGAATTATGGAGAGGGCATAGTTAAGACAATTTTTCTTACAAACCCTAAAGCTAAGCGAAGTTTCTGATAGAAAGTTATGGGCTGAAAATCATCCAAAGTTGAGAGAGTTTTCTCATATTTACACTTTTTTGAAATTAAATAGTATTTAAGTATTGTTTGGCTAAATATTAAAGATGTAAGAGATTAATATAGAAAAAGCTCAATAAACCCAGCACGTCACTGTTATACTTGAGCCCGTGAATGTCATTTTCATTTTTTTTGCGGGCAACAACAGTTAAGCGGCTAAGCTTTCATGAGAAAGTAATGAGCATGTTCCTTTCTCTCTTTTTAGTAAAAGGTTAATGGGTTCACAACTGGCTGGTGGTCCAAATGAGTTTTCCAACTCTAAAGAAAATGTCTCCTTGTGCAATTTACACACCCATGTGAAAATTTTCGACTAATGCAGTTAGAGAATTTTATTATAAAATCTTAAAGTTAAAAGGATTTTTTTAATAATCCTTAAGATATTTAAAAAAAAATTGTTTGGGGATAGGGGTTCTAATGTGCAAAAACCTATAGGTTCATATTCATCCAAAGTTAATGTATTTCCTAATATTTAGCCTATAATATATTTGAAAGAGATAGGTAGGATAAGTTATCCCAATTGTATGCCAAACACAACATATTTATGGGTTGTTAATGTTGTTAAAGTACGAAGAGTGTTATAATATTTTTCCAAAATTGCCGCTCAAAATGCATC
>BQKN01063422.1:248508-278390 GCA_022839385.1 Asparagus kiusianus
CAAACCCGAAACAAAACCGAACAGACCCGCAAACTAAAAGAAAAACTAGAAATCAGCCCGTCAGTCGACTCATAGGTTGACTCATAAGTCGACTGAGCAGACATTTTCCAGATTCGTGCATGTTTTGCTTATTTGCCAAAATCAATGCACAAAACTCTATAAAAATACACTAATACATCTCTAATAACTTGCTATCCAGTATATCCATGACTTCAAGCTATTTATCATAATAAAAATTATTTATCACCAAGAATTCACATATCTTCATAACAAAAATACGGGGTTTTACATCTTCTATCCAAAATAACTCATCCCTAGCTTGAATCCTCATCATTATCATCCCCAACATTTCTATTGTTGTCTAAGCGATACTTCAAGACATGGTCTTTCATCCAAGCCACTTGAGATTCCAATGTCTTCACTATAAATAGCCTAGCTTGCTTTTTATTATCATATAGATGATCGAGCGCATGATCCAATACATGTTGTGGAATTCACAAAGAAAATATATGCTCTCGGCCAATTTTGCACTATAGTGTTAATTGCCCTCTTTAATTGCGCCTGCGATTTCTCTCACTTTCTCAAGAAAACTTGTCATCTCCTCAGAATCCTCATTTTGTACAAGACGACGTTTGTTTGCACATGATGATTTGTCAATCCTAACTTTAGTTTTTGCATTTTTCGTCTTGTTAGCTTTCGTCTCCGTGGATGATCCAACTTGAATAGGAGAGCTATCATTCTCAACGTGTAAGTCAAGATCAATTACCTCATTGGCTACTCCTTCAAAATTATCGTACGCATTCTTTTTAAACTCTCCAGTTACGAATTCATCTCCGATAATTAGCTTCAAGTCATCGTAGTGCTTCAAAGGCTTGTTCACGTAGTCCTTGAGTCTTGGATTTTTCTACAAAACAATAGGACATATAAGAAATATTTACACTAATTCCATGCTCAGTCAAAACAAAACTAGTTGGTATATATAATTCACTATGCAATAGATGGAATGAGAAATATTATAAATATTGTCTAGTCCGAACATATGTAAACACTCAAGCTGCAGCAGCTGAAGATACACACACATAGTGTGTGTATCTACAGCAGCTGCAGATACACATGTTGTGTGTATCTGCTACAGCAGCAGATACACACAACATGTGTATCTGTTGTGTATCTGTAGTAGATACACTCAAATACCGTGTGTATCTGCTGCAGATACACAACATGTGTATAAAATGCAGATACACACAACGTGTGTATCTGCTGTGTATCTGCAGCAGATACACACAAATACTTTGTGTATCTGCTATAGATGCACACAGTATTTGTGTGTATAAAATACAGATACACAAAACAGATGCACATTGTTTTTTTATCATTATTATATATTTTAAAATTAAATCTAAAAGCAGAAAATTAAGAAATTATTACCCTTGCCCATGTACTATAAACACTTGGATCAAGTGTTATTGTTTTTGTTTCTTCATCCCAATCGGCGCCACTGATTTCATGACATTTTTGCATGTCTAGATAATGATTCTGAAGAGTTCTATAGTGGTTTCCCACATTGTGCTTGGTAAATAACTAATGGAATTTTTTAGTACATGCTTTAGCCGCATTATTGAATGCCCTAGACCGCATACTCTTGTCACACTTTCCACCATTCTTAGCTTCATTGGCCAAGAAAAGAATGAGGAAATCATCAAGCTTATCATCCCACATGATGTTTCCAGCTTTCTTCACTTTCATAGTTTCATTAAGCTTTTTTGAAGGTGACGAAACTTCCTCATCTTGTTCACGAGTCACCCTCTTAGACCCGCCACTAGCTTTTGATGAGGGGATTTCAAATGATAATGATCTTGGCGTTCCACTCATGGGTGAACTTTGTGATCTCATTTGTGGCATTGGTGTACCATTAAAAATTGCATCCATGGTCCAGAAGCATAAGGAGGAGGCATCATACATGATATAGGATTTTGGAATGAACCATATCCAGATGTTGGAGTTTGGAAAGAACCAAATGAGAATGGAATTTGGGGCATTCTTCATGTAGGGCTATTATCATGAAGTGCAGCATTTGAATTTCCACTCTCTTGACTATCTCTATTTTGAGAATAAAATTTCGGACAGAGTGAGCCATTTTGATTCTCCATCCCTGCTTGTAAAAACATTATCAAAAGAAAAAACAATTATCATCAAGTATCACAAATAGCAAAAATATATATATCTTTTAAAACGATCAAATCCTACAAATCACAAGTTTAAATTCTACATAAAGCAACACTACATACCACATTGCATACATGTTGAAATGTTCAAATCCTATAAATCATAACAAAGTTTAAATTCCATAACATAGCACATTACAAACATTACATATAAATCTCAAAAAGGTGTCTCATACGTGACTCCTTTACGATGTCGATTACAATATTCAATCCACATTTCATATGCAATTTGATCCCTCCGTGACTTCCACTCTTCCCACATATCAAGTTGTTCTCGTTGAGTCATTTGTTGTGTAAAATCAATAATGGATGCATCTTCATTCAAGGTATCTCCATCCTCCTCATTTACATGCATAAACTCATTCAAGAACTTATCGTTTGGATCAATAATAGCAATATAATTATGTAAAATAGTACATGCAATTATGATGTTTACTTGACTTGGGAAAGGATGATGAGGTTTGGTAGAAAGAATCTTGAATCGATTTTTTAAGATTCCAAATGTGCATTCTATCTTACTACAAAGTGATGAATGTCGAAGATTGAATAACTCTCGATGATTGTTAGAAACTCTTCCACTATGTTCTTTCAAATAATATCGTATACCACGATAAGGAGGAATGAATCCCAGCATGGTTGGGTATCCAGCATCACACAAATAATATTTTCCTACAATATTGATGAAGTGCATTGTTATATTACATATAACCTACTAATATATTGACTAATTTATCATCTTAATCAAAGTTTTGTTTATGTCTTACCTTCGTAGACTCTCAAACCATTTGGTGGCGGCAAGGATAGTGCATCCTTAAGAATTGTGAAGTCATTTGAAGCTCCCTCCCAATCAGCCATCACATATGTGAATCGTTTATTTGGTATTACTGCAGCCAAAACATTTTATGTGATCCCTTTGCGTCCTCTAAATTTAGGAGCATCTTTAGTTGGCACTGTTGCATCTATGTGTGTTCCATCTATTAGACTATACAATCCTGAATAAAATATCTTTCAAGATCCTAATTAGTATCATATCAATAGAATAGCTATAATTGTTTATAATTAATATAGGTAACTTACCTTGAAAATTGGAAACCATTGACTAGATTTCATAATTTTTGCCGAAGTTTCACTTGGGGCTTGTTTCATGAACCTATCCTGAAGAGAAAAAATAGCTCCTAGAACTTTATTGAAATACCTGCTAATAGTCTCCTCGGAACGTATGAAGTTAATTCTGCAAGCCCTATTATTGGACTTGTGTCCCATTATGTAGAGAAATGTAGCTGACTGTTCTTCTATAGGAACATGGATTGTGTCCTTCAATAAGCCCCCATCTCTCATCATTTGAGCTAAGTTCATATAAGGTCCAATACACATCCTGAGATAGTCTTGACAACTCAATGTACTACCATTTAATATCCGACGCATATGAGAATGTCTGTCTAAGTCTCTTACATACAAAGGATGACGAGGGATATTACGTCTTTTAAGTGGACGATGTTGATATCGGCGTATGAATACCATTAGCATAACTAGTACAGTAGCAATATCAGCTGCATTGTTCATCCTACGCACAACTTCATTTCTGTCCATCTTTTTTATATATTATAAGAAAGTAATTAGTTTTTGAAAGTAAGAAAGTAAAAGTAATAAATTGTATCCTAAGAAAGTTATATACATTCAAGCTTTGAGTAAATATAACATGATTCCTGAGAAATAGTGCATGAAAAGAATAGTGCTTGAAAATTCCATACAACAAAATGTTAGAACAATATATACTTGAGATTATTTAGAGTCTCAAAACTGTGATTTATTGTTTATTTAGTTTACGTTGGGTAATTTAGTACAATGTCAGCAGATCTATTAATTGTAGTACAACCCTTATATTTTCTCTTTTTTGCATAATACCCACCCGATTCAAATGACATGCATGAATTGCAAAAATAGGCCATAAATTCGATTTTCTTTGTGATTCAGAGGGTTCCTTATAGAAAATCATATATAGAGCAAGTGAAATTAACAAGTGTGCACTACCAAAGTAAGGGGTGTTTTATACCTCGACCAAATCCTTTACTCGAGTGGATCTACCCTCAAGCAAACGATAGAGTCGCCGGTTTTTATATCTCAATATGAATGGGAATCTTGAAAAGTATTATTAGATGGAATACATGCTTAACTGCATGCTCTACGCTACCAATAACTTCTACCAAATTCCAGCATGTAGATATTGAAACGTTAATTCATGAAATTAAGCGAAAAAAATGATTTCCTATCAGCAATCAACACTAATAATCAAGTTTCTATCAATTATATGTAAAAATGTACAGAATTGAATAACATTGTTCAATACGTATAAGGGACTTAGAGACTCCAAAAGAGGGTCCTTTATTTATTAACAGTCTATCGAATACTAAAAATATCAGCACATAATTAAAAATCCAAAAATTAGATTTAAATAATTTCTTCAAATCTAAGCACCAGATCAAACCTACTACTTTTACTTTGGATTTGTATCCCTAGAATTAAAAAAATATTTTTTTTCCATACATTGGTTTTTCTTAAATCTGAGAGATACCCATCATAGATCAAGCAACCGACCGAATCGATAAAGATTGAATTTGGGTTTGTAATTACGATGATTTTTGGTTTACACTACCCTTCCCTCTTTATAGAGCCGAATTCGGAATTTTAATTACGGAAATTAACAAGCGTGCACTACCAAATTAAGGGGTGTTTGCCAGATCGATAATGAATTTAAAGTTTTGTGCAAAAAATAAAAAAAATTTGAAAGGGAACTTGAAATAATACTGAAAGGCGAAATTTTTATACCTCAGACCAAATCCTTTCCTCGAGCGGATCTACCCTCAAGCAAACGACGGAGTCGCCAGTTTTTTCTTCTCCGACTTGAAGCGCAGCCAGGACGGAGACGGAGGCACTGATTTTTTTTTTCTTTTCCGACTTGAAGCGCAGCCAGGAGCGGAGGAAAAAGGGTGAAAAAATGAAAGCGGGGAGATAAAAGGAGGTAACCCTAAGGGGCTGTTTGGTTTTATTATTATTATTATTTTCTGACTTATTGTCAGCTTTCTGCTAAAATCATGTCTTTTTTTATGAATTGCCTAAGCTACATCAGCAAAGTAAATCACTTTACACTATTTTCATAACTACAAACAAACAATTAAAAAGGAGAAAAGCTGACATTGGGACCCACTTTTTTACACTTTCCATCCTTTTACATAGTAAAAACTTACAACCAAACAGCCCCTTACGTAATACTATCTAATTAAGGTTGGGTCAGACCAAAAGTTGAACAAAAAATGGATACACGGGTGAAAAAAATGAACGAATACATACATAAAAGGTATCGAGTGGTCCATACACGTTATCAAATTTAGTGAGCCTACGTCTGGAAGTGAGCCACTCAAACAACCCAACCAGAAAGTAGCGGGCCTTTTTCTAATCTAAGGCCGACAAAAGAGATGCTTCTTTCACATGAAGAAAAATGAACGAATACATATATAAATGATATACAGCGGTCCATACACGTTATCATTATTAAAAATAAATAGAAATTAGGTGGCATATTTATTATTAAAAAAATATAAAGAAGAAAGTAAATACATCAAGTAAGCCTTGTAATAATTTCTACACGAATAAGTCATGGAGTTAAAGGCTAGTGAATTCATGAGAAGTTGACTTTTCATATTATTGTCACCATTATATTATTTATTATTGTTTGAATCAGTAGTAAAAAAACTAAAATTATTATTAATTAGGATAGGATTAGAATGCCTTATTATTTATAATAAATTGTGTTTTGTTAACAACTGCCCGCAGGGCACTTGCTGAGAGTCATTAATTAGCCTTGGTAACACACATTTTTAACTTACAAATCGGGAGTTGGCCACCTTTATTGCATTTATACCAACTAGGTATTCTTGTTGCCATAATTGATATTTTGCCTCTGATCTTTGAAGATATGACCCCTATTTTCCACTAAGGGGGTGTTTGTTTCAAATCCTATAATTTTAGGATATGACTTTCATCATGAGATTTGAAATCCATGTATTTTTTTAATATGAGTTGAGATTTCTAAAATGTTATTTGTTTCATTAATATTTTGGGATATGTAATCCTACAATTTGTATTTTGTTTGTTCCAAACTCAAATTGTACGATTACAAATTTTAGAATTTGAAATCTAGCCTAAATCCTCTCTCGAAGATGGGATTTCAAAAATGATATAATGTATTAGTTTTTTATTATTTGTGTATTCAATATCCCAAAATTTATTTTCAATCAAACAAAGGTTATGGAATTCATAAACTCAAAAAACCCCATTTTTCAATCTAAAATTTGTAATCTACCTTATATCCCAAAAAAAAGTTGAAACAAACACCCCCTAAATGGGATATTAAGCTGTTGCTTAATGTTGATCCCTAGATAGAGCATTCAGGGTTTGCGCAATGATGACCTTTGAGCTCACATTAATGCCTTCCAGATTTGTCCAAAGTATGCGAAAAATACCTATTACATCTCTTATTATATTTTCCTTCGACCACCTCTCATCACCTAGAATCTACACTTAATTAAGTGTTGATAAATGCTATATTGAATCAAATGCTAGTTCATTTGGAGATATATGTCGATCATCATCACAAGTATTAGATCATCCTCATTTTAATCTAAGTACTCATTTAAGCTAGCATTTCATAGAAACTTAATCTCAACCAAAGGAAAACAATAAGAAACTCATTTCAATGTTTCAAAATCCATCAATATAAAAATACATAATAAGTAATTAATTTGAATCAAAACATCAAATTATTAACTAATCATAATACCAAAAGAGGGGAAACAAGGAAGACAACGAAATGGAATCCAAAGCACTATATATGTCTACTCATTGATTATTGATCCGAAGAGCTTTCAGGAAAACAAAAGGTAAAAAGAATAGACATAAATGGGTGCATGAAGCTTTTTCCCATAACAGTAAGAGCCCTTAATGAGGATAGTAAAGCATATGAGAGAACAGCTGGGAGAGTGTGACGCCTCAGGGTTCACACAAGGCTGCAGTTCAAGGTGAAACCCGGATTGTCAAACCTACCAAGCACCAAACACCATGCTACGACAAGTTTCACTATCACAGTCACTATCTCTCTAGTGGAATCAACAAATAGGTGAAGGTACAGAACATGCAAATAATAGAAATAGAGCAAAACCAGATATACACAGAAGAAGCATGAGAATAATCATCAGTGAGCCCAATAAAAATAGAATAGAAATATCTCTGAGTCTGAAATAAACCTAAAGTACAAAGAGTCAAATATAGTATCACTATGGCTCTCAGCCTCTACAAAATGAAACACAAGTCTAAAGTCTGAACATAAACAACTAAATGTGGAGTTTTGAAATAACTACTAAATAATAAATAGCTAGATGGAATCTATGAAGAAATCTCATCAACCTGCAACTCTCCATGCGCCGGACTCGCTGCCTGAAAGGGGGGAAAACAACGAGCGTCAAAGCGCTATAGCGAGATCATCTCCACCTCTCCCCAGGGAAAGGGGTAGGAGTATATAGAAAATAGAGTTAATACATATACATATGAAATTATTCATAAAACTCTAACTGGAGGTTAATATTTAGGAAATCACAACACGCGGGTTAGTACGTTAAGCGAAATAATCCAAACAAGGAAACCCTCATGTATATACCATGTATCAAATTGTGACTCCCTAAATACCAACTCTAAACCCTATGAATGAAAATAGTAAACCAAACGGAAACACTCCAAACCTCAAACATGTAGAATAAATATCTCGTCTTAATTTACACTCGAATAGACAACTCTAATATAAGAGGGATCTCATCCAAAACAAAATCAACCATGAACCATATCATGTAAGCCACGATCTCAAAGAAATCCCCTACTCGCGGGAAACCAATATGAAAGCCAAATACAACAAATAATACTTACATATGTGCATCTCCTTATGCAATAGCGATATTTTTGTAATATTCTTACTCAATAGCTCTGCGGCAATAGGTTTTATCTCCCTATCCCGGAATATAATGAAATGACAATACTTTTGTGATACTCTCACTCAATAGTCCTGCGGAAATAGGTTTTATCTCCCTATTCCCGGAATACAATGAAATGACAATACTTTTGTATTATTCATACTCAATCGCCCTGCGAAAATAGGTTTTATTTTTCTATTCCGGAATACATTACAACATGCTATATTCTTCATGTTTATCAACTTAAATTAGAACAAAAGTATTTTAACACACTTATTCTAACCATACGTGCACATATCTCGGTGTGCGTTTCCATATCTGGAGTTTACTGACATCTTAAGTATTAAACAACTCATAAACATTGTATCATAACAGTATAAGGTCGAGAGACTCGCTCGAAAACTTAACCGGTCGAAACAAACATGCACAGGCCGATATACTGTGTGGCGGTCTACCGTGCAAACACGGAAGTCGACCACGATGGGTTCCAAGGCCTTCTCAGGCCTCTGTCCTGCACGCAGTCGACCGCTGCTAAAGCGCGGTCAACCGTGGGCTGAAATTCAAGACTCTCAGTCTGGTTTTGTGTGACGTGCTCATGTCGTGTTTAGTTGATTCAAACATAATTAAAACAACATGAAACTTGCATGAAAACATGTCTACAGTAAGTAAAAACTTCTGGAAATAAACCCAACATATATAGCATGATTATTTGCATAAAATCTATATTCAAAAACCCTAAGTCATGCATAAGAACTCGAAACGAAGAACAAATCATCTTTCTTCAAATTAAACCACGTTTTAAATCATTTTCAGATCTTAAATACTTCTGTAAATTCGTTCTTAAAACTTTTAACATGGAAAGACCTAGTATTTATACATATAATACAAAAGAATTGACTTTTATACATAAGCTAGTCATTTTGGCTCTATAAAACATGTTAAAAACTCTTTAAAAATATTTTAAAAACTAGGAGAGGATTAGCAGTGATGAACTTGCCTGGGGTTTGTAGAAAAACGTTTAAGAAGCCAAGCCAAAGAAGATCTACAAGCCAAACGCCAAAAATCCCGTGAAAAATCCACTTGAAAGCCTATAATCTTCTCCAAGAATCAAAATAGGGTTTAAAGAGGTTTTGGTGATTGTTAGGGTTCTTAGAAAACTAAAAATATCGTGAACATATGATATATATATATATGCCAGGAAATGGATATGGGCTTTAGAAAACCGAAACCAACTCAAAACAAAAAACTGGCTCTCTGCAGGTTTCGCGGTCGACCACGGTGGTCGACCGACGGTGGTCGACCACGGCGGTCGACCGGGCTGGAATTTTCCAGCTTCACATATTTTTGGCCATTGTGCATGTTTCGACTCTTTTCTTTCTCATGTATGAACTCGTTCATACTTAAAACACATGGTATCATACTCATACACCATGTAACTATATTTATCAAAATAAATATCCATAAATCATAATTAATCTCATATTAATTATATTAACATAAATTTTTGGGGGTATTACAGAGAGCAAACGTACTTCTAGCAATTATTACTGGACTTGCTAGCCTTATATTGTACTATTTTGATATGAATGGAATTCACTGATCAATCGGTAACAATTTTTAACTATCAAGTAGAGGGGTTGAATACTCCAATATTAAATAACTAGAGTATAAATTTGTAGCCTATAAATGAATGTCATTTTATATGGATTTCGAGGAGAATATGAATGGAAGAGGGAGTGGGTCATGGGAAATGTGGTAATATTTCACGGTCCATAATCCCTCAGCATTATATCTTTCTTTAACTCAATAGGTAAACCACTACTTCACTTTCTTACACTTTGCACCATATAAATGTGAAAACGATAAAGGAATTGAGAAAAAGAATTAAGAAAATCATGAAGAATAAGCAAGACAAGCTCCACCACACCCTGGCAGTGTCTACCACACCCTAGTGTGGCAAGACAAGCTCTACCACACCCTGGTGGTGTCTACCACACCCTAGTGTGGCAGAATCTTTCCTGTTTTTCAAGGGTGTGGTGTGTGCTACACCAGGGTGTGACAGACTTGTTTTTAGAATTCTAATCTGTTTGGGATTGTGTTTTGTTATAAATAGAATCATGTTTTTTAGGATTTCTTATGGAGAGAATTAACATTGTTTTGAGCACTTTGAGAGGGAGATATTATGAGGGAGTTGAGAGCTTTGGTTAGGATTATATTTGAGTGATTTTGTGAGTTGTAACCCGTTGTATTTCTCCTTCATATAGTGAAATCTCCCCATCCTCTCTTCGTGGACGTAGGCAATTGCCTAACCATGTAAATTCCTATGTTTGTGTGTGATTTTGGTTGTTATTTTATGAATCACACTTGTGTTTGGTTTTGGTTCTCTTCTCTCATCGCTCACCTATTCGTTTGGTTGTCGAGCACGCTTTCGCACAGCACGCAACAATTGGTATCAGAGCTCAGATTTAAGATCTAGGGGTTTGACATTGGGTGGAGGAAGATTCATTGTGGAAGTTTGGTTCTTGGAGTTCTAGGCTTTGGTGGAGATAGGGTTTGGGATTGTTGTTGAAGATCTCGCTTTACTCATGTGGCTAGGAGTTCTATTTGGAATCCAATCTAGGGTTCAGTTAGGTAATTTCTCAATCCTATCAAAGTTTAAATTTTTCTCTATAATTTGGACTTTGTGAGTATGAGTGAAGAAGTTGGTGAAAGCAGCAAGATGGCGGGTACAGTTTAAGTTGGTTTTTAGAACACTAAGATTAGTATAGTGAAATATGACGGCAAAATCAATTTTGGTTTGTGGACGAGCGACGTACAGGATGTGTTCAATGCTCAAAATTTAGAGGAGACCATCATGGTCCATGAGAGGCCACCAAAATATGAAGAGGCGGTATAAGGAAAGATGAATAGGAACACTTGTGGGGTGATCAGGTTCTGTTTGGAACAAGAGTTGAAGTATGATGTGATTGTGATGATGTCTACAATAAAGATGTGGGAAATTCTCAATAATAAGTACCTTACGAAGAGTTTTAAGAATCGTTTGTACTTGCTGCGAAGATTATTTAGATTTCAGATGTCCCGAGGCACCTTACTAGCGGCTCATGTGAACAACTACACTATGTTGTTGTCGGACTTGGCGAACGTGGATGAGAAGATCACGGATGAGTACAAGGCTATTATTCTTTTGGGCTCCTTACCGGATGAGGAGTACGATACCTTCGTGCTTACTTTGTTGAACGGAAGATCTTCTATCACTTATAGTGAAGTAACTAATGCTTTGACGAATTATGATTTTAGGAGGAAGGACAAGGAGACTTCCCGCGCTAGTACTTCAGAAGAGGCCTTGTCGACGAGAGGTAGAAGCCCATATCCGAAAGGTGGTAATAGAGAAAGGTCAAAGTCGAGAGGTCATCACCAGTTAGCAAAGAACCAATGTGCATTCTGCAAGGAGCAGGAACATTAGAAGAGAGACTGTCCAAAGATCAAGGAGAAGGATAATAACAAGAAAAAGGGCCCGAAAGCCAATGAGGTTAATATTATGAAAGGAGATGATTCTGATGATTCGAGTTTTTCTCTATTGATTACTCCAGAGGTGAACCATATGGATGCATCTGATTGGATACTTGATTCTGGTGCTACTTATCATGTGACTGCGAGATTGGTTTACATCATTTGAGAGACTCGATGGGGGTGTTGTTATCATGGAAAATGATCAATCCTGTGATATTTGTGTGATAGGTACCGTGAGGATTTAGATGCATGATGGAGTAGTCCATGAATTAAAAGAGGTGAGATTTGTTCCTCAGCTGAAGAAGAATCTTATCTCAGTTGGAGCTTCGGAGATGAAGGGATTCAAGATAACCTTTGAAGACTTTGTTGCAAAGGTTACTAAGGGATCATTGGTGGTGAAGAAGGGAGTTCGCAGTCGGAATTTATATTATCTGAAAGGGAGCACCGAGGTTGGCCAGATAGCTTAAGCTATTTTAGAGGCGGACATGAGTAAACTTTGGCACTACAGATTTGGGCATACAGGAGAAAAGTCATTGCAGGCTTTGTGCAAGTAGGGGCTATTGAAGGGAGCCAAGAGTGGGAAGATTAAGTTTTGTGAGCACTATGTTCTTGGTAAGAAGACGAATGTGAAGTTCGGGACAATCATCCATAGGACGAAGGTCAACCTGGATTACGTGCACACAGATGTTTGGGGTCCCACCAAGACGGCATTACTTGGTGGTCGATATTGGTTCGTCACGTTCGTTGATAACTATTCTAGACGTTGTTAGGTGTACACCATGGCGAAAAAGAGTGGAGTCCTAGATATATTTGTGGAGTAGAAGAAGAGGTTGGAACTACAAACTAGGAGAGAGATCAAGACGTTACGATCCGACAACAGCGGCGAGTACACATCAGACCCTTTTCTGCAGCTATGTCGAGACGAGGGCATAGAGAGACACTTCACAGTTAGTCAAACACCACAGCAAAATAGGGGTGACAGAGAGGTTAAATCAGTCTTTGCTGGAGAAGATCCAATATTTGTTCGCGCATAGTGGTTTGGAGAAGATCTTTTGGGCTAAGGCACTTTCATATGCGAGCCACCTTATTAATAGGCTGCCTTCATCTGCAATTAAGGGGAAGACCCCTATGGAGATGTGGTCGGGAGAGCCAGCACACGACTATGACCAGCTCGAGGTATTTGGGTACCATGCATACTATCATGTTAAGACTGATAAGTTGGAACCTCGAGCTAGGAAGGTCATATTTGTCGGATTCAAGCATGGTGTCAAGGGATATAAGTTATGGGATCCAGTTGATAGGAAGATTGTGCTGAGTAGAGACGTCACTTTTGATGAGGGTATTACTTGATGGTCGATATTGGTTCGTCACATTTGTTGATAACTATTCTAGACGTTGTTGGGTGTACACCATGGCGAAGAAGAGTGAAGTCCTAGATATATTTGTGGAGTAGAAGAAGAGGTTGGAACTACAAACTGAGAGAGAGATCAAGACGTTACGATCCAACAACATCGGCGAGTACACATCAGACCCTTTTCTGCAGCTTTGTCGAGACGAGGGCATAGAGAGACACTTCACAGTTAGTCATACACCATAGCAAAATAGGGGTGACAGAGAGATTAAATCGGTCTTTGCTAGAGAAGATCTAATATTTGTTCGTGCATAGTGGTTTGGAGAAGATCTTTTGGGCTGAGGCACTTTCATATGCGAGCCACCTCATTAACAAGCTGCCTTCATCTGCTATTGAGGGGAAGACCCCTATGGAGATGTGGTCGGGAGAGCCAGCACATGACTATGACCAGCTCGAGGTATTTGGGTGTCCCTCTTACTATCATGCAGCTCCATATTGTCCAGATGGTATAGTATCCATTAGAGTGCCGACTAAGGTGATGCTAAGCAAGCACGGCGACGACGAGGAGGATACAGGTACAAATGTGCAAAATCAGGGACCAACGGCTCAGGTTTAGGATTCTATTGTGGTTTGGAGATAGATGAGAGGCATACAGATGCCAGCACGGTATACCGACACAGTAGTTACATATGCACTTTCGATGGAGAGTATCAATGAGTTGGTGTCTACTACTTTCAGAGAGACTGAGCAGAGTTTGGAGGCTGATTCGTGATAGGTAGCTATGCATGAGGAGATGGAGACTCTTCATAAGAATGATACATGGAAGCTTGTTGAGCTTCCAAAGGGGTGGAAGGCGATTGGTTACAAGTGGGTATACACGAAGAAGGAGGGCATTGAAGGCACTCCAGTGAGGTTCAAGGCTAGATTGGTTGCGAAGGGCTATGCACAGGAGGAAAGTATTGATTATAATAAGGTTTTATCTCCGGTGGTGAAGCACTCTTCGATTAGGATTTTGCTAGCTTTTGTGGCACAATATGGTTTAGAGTTAGATCAGTTGGATGTGAAGACGATATTTCTTCATGGTGGTCTTGATGAAGAAATATATATAACTCAACCATTAGGATTTCGAATTGTAGGGAAGGATACGTTTATTGTAGGTTGAAGAAATCGCTATATGGTTTGAAGTAATTTCCTCGATAGTGGTATAGGCGATTCGATGGTTTCATGATCGGTCATTCGTACACTCAGAGCTAGTTTGATCCTTGCGTGTATTTTCGCAAGTTGAAAGGAGGTGTGTACATTTGTTTGTTACTTTATGTTGATGACATGTTGGTTGCTTCTATTTCCAGATCCGCTATAGATGAATTGAAGATTCAGCTTTCAAATGAGTTTGAGATAAAGGATTTGGATGAGGCTAAGTGTATTTTGGGGATGGAGATCGGCAGAGACAAAGTTAGGGGAAAATTTTGTTTGACACAGGTGGCTTATTTAAAGAAGGTCTTACAGCGGTTTAACGTTAGCATGGATACGAAGCCAGTTAGTATACCTTTGGGAGCCTATTTGAAGTTTTCAGCTGGCCTTTCTTCAAAGACAGTTGAAGATCGAGAGTTGATGTCGAAGACTCCATATGCGAGCGCGGTTGGGAGCTTGATGTACCCGATGGTATGTACGAGGTCGGATTTGTCATAGGCGGTGAGCATGGTTTCGAAGAAAGAGTAAGTGAGGCCATATATTTTCCACTTATTCTCTTTCTTCACCATATATGCGATACAATTTAGATATACATTGTGTAGTTATTAAAGGATTTTGCTAACCATTGCCCTAAGCGCAATGGTTAACAAGAAAATAGATAGAGAGAAGAACGAGTGAGTGAGGCCATATATTTGCCACTTATTCTCTCTCTTCACCTACACCCTTCTCTATCTCTCCTCTTTTATTTATTGCTCTCAGGGCAATCGTTAGCAAAACTATATTTGGAATCATGCAATAAATAAAAAATTAGTAAAAATACATAACAATCACTATTAAATAAATTGAAAATATGGACACTATGAATAGAATGTCTTGTACCTTCAATTCAAGTAAATTGCTAACACATTGAACAAAAACTAAGAAATCATTTCAAAACACTTTGTTGTTAATCAAATTATATTAAAAATAAAAAACTTAAAAATCAACCAAAAAGATTTAAAAAAAAGCCAATCTCAAAACTTTTTTGATATAGGTATTATATGTAATGAGAAAATGTTTTATTGCGTGCAACATTTTAATAATAAACAAAAGATATGCTATTGGGATACAATTTTTCAACTTGTTATGTGATCTAGCAAACATAGCAACCCTCATCTATTGACCATCCAAATTTATCATATAATCATACTCTCTTTTAATCAGAACTAAACAAACAGGAAAAGAACACACTATGATTAAATATTAATAAATAATAATAATAAAGCATAATTAAAAATAAATAGTAATTAGGTGGCATATTTATTATTAAAAAAATATAAAGAAGAAAGTAAATACATCAAGTAAGACTTGTAATAATTTCTACATGAATAAGTCATGGAGTTGAAGGCTAGCAAATTTATGCGAAGTTTACTTCTCATATTATTGTCACCATTATATTATTCATTATTTTTTGAATCGGTAGTAAAAAAAATTAAAATTATTATTAATTAGGATAGGATTAGAATGACTTATTATTTAGGGTTTTTCTATAGAGTGCCCAAGGGCACTCTATAAGACGTGAGAGATAGAAAGAGGTGAATAGTGGGAACAGAAATAAATGCAAACAGTGGGCCCCTCTACTATTCATCTCTCTCTATCTCTCTCCTGTCTTATAGAGTGCCCTTAGACACTCTATAGAAAAAACCTATTATTTATAATAAATTGGATTTCGTTAACAAGTGCCGGTTGAGAGTCATTAATTAGCCTTGGTAAAACACATTTTTGAACTTACAAACAGATTGGGAGTTGGCCACCATTATTGCATTTACACCAGCTAGGTATTCTTGTTGCCATAATTGATATTTTGCCATTGGTCATTGAATATATGACCCCTATTTTCCTCTAATGCGATATTAAGCTGTTACTTAATGTTGATACATAGATGGAGCATTCAGGGTTTGCGCAATGGTGGCCTTTGAGCTCACATTAATGCCTTCCAAATTTGTCCAAAGTATGCGGAAGATGCCTATTACATCTCTTATGATATTTTCCTTCGACCACCTTGAAGAGGAAACAACGAAGTTCAGGAAATAGCGAAGGACATGTTTGAGTTCGGGCCACTCGATCGTGAGTGGTGTGACGGTCGACCGTGAACGTTCACGTAGCCTGGAAAAGTCTCTGAACTTTTTGTGGTCGATCGCGAGTGGCGTGACGGTCGACCGCGAGACCTTGTAGTGCATTTTTTGTTTCTGTCGTTTGCCACGGTCGACCGCGACTGGCGCGGCGGTCGACCACGATGCGGTTTTGGGGTTGGGCTTGGTTTCTTGTTCTGATTAGGTCTGCTGTTTGATATAAATGGCAACCACATGTTTAGGGTTTATCCATCGATTGATTGGATCATATTAATCACTTTTGGGGTAGCTTGAAGGAGAGTTTTGAGCATAGAAAAGAGAGTTCTTTTATGAGCAAATTGTTTGAGGGTTTTGTGAGAGATTTGAGGGGTTTTTTAGAGGTTAGTTTGAGTGATCTTGTAATCTCTATTTTGTACTCTCTTTCTCTATAGTGAAAACCCCTCACCTTCTTGCCCCGTGGATGTAGGTTATTTGCCGAACGATGTTAAACTTTGTATTTGAGTTTGTGCCATTATTAATTGTTTGATTTGAGTTTCCTTCTCTCTTGGTGTTTGGTTTGGTTCCTCGGCCCACAACAAGTGGCTTTCGCCCAAAATAAGTGGTATCAAAGCTCGGGCTATGCTTGGGCTATTTGGATCAGTAGATCACTTTGGAAGTTCGGCTAGGGCTTCGTTTGGAGTTAAAGGTGGGATCTTTTTGGTAAAAATTCTATATTTTCTTAGTTTTTGGATCTATTCTTTAGTTTGTTCTGCATTGGTTGTTGGTGTGTTGAGGAAGATGACTGGGAAAGAAGGTACTTCGGGTGTTGAGAGTGGTGCTTCTGACGTGAAGACCATTCAAAATTTGAATATCCACTCTACGAAGATAGTTGTGGAGAAGTTTAATGGAACGAACAATTTTGGATTATGGAGATGTGATGTTTTGGATGCGCTGAACACGCAAAATTTAGAAAATACTTTGGAATTGGATGGTAAGCCAGATGATATTGATGAGAAGGTTTGGAAGAAGATGAATAGAATGGCGTGTGGTGTGATTAGATCTTGTTTGACTCAAGATTTAAAATATGATGTGATGAATGAGACTTTGGCTAAGAAGATTTAGGAGACCCTTGAGAGCAAGTATTTGATCAAGAGAGTGAAAAATTACTTGTATTTGAAGAGGAGGCTTTATCGCTTCAAATTGAAGAAGGGAACCTCCATTAGTGATCACATGAACCACTACACGAAGCTTCTTGCAGATTTAGCAAATGTGGATGTTATGATAGAGGATGAGGACAAAGCTTTGTTGTTGTTGAGTTCCTTACCAGATGAGGAATATGAGATCTTTGTTCTTACCCTAATTAATGGGAAGACGTCACTTTCGTATAGTGAGATCACCGCTGCACTTATGAATTATCAGCTCTGAAAGAAAGATAAGGAGTCTACAAGTAACACAACAGTAGAGACATTGATCACAAGAGGGAAGAATCCAAACCAGAAGAATATGAAGTCACAGTCTAGAGTATGGCATCCTACAGTTAGCAAAGATCAGTATGCTTGGTTTAAAGAAACTGGTCATTGGAAGAAAGATTGTCCAAAGCTCAGTGATTGGATGAAGAATAAGCAGAAGGGAAAAGGGAAGCAATCATCATCAGAAGTGAACATCATTATATCGGATAGTAATCTTTCTGACTCATCTGTTTATTCACTTTCTATCAGTCCCATGGTTGACTATTCGGAGGAATCTGAGTGGATGTTGGATAGTGGTGCAACCTATCATGTATGCCCTAGAAGGGAATGGTTCGCCAGTTTTGAGAAGCTGGAGAGTGGTGTGGTGTACATGGGTGACAATCGTGCATTTCAGATCCTTAGGATAGGAAGAATTTGCATTAAGATGTATGGCGGGACAGTTAGAGAGTTACATAGTGTGAGATATGTTCCTTCTTTGAGGAAGAACTTGATCTCAACTAGAGCTTTAGTTGGAGAGGGTCTAAAGGTTCGTGTTGAGGACATGGTTCTCAAGATCATGGAAGACTCTTTGATTATGATGAAGAGCGTCAAGAAGAATAACCTGTACTATTTGATTGAGAATACAATGACAGGTGGAGAGCTAGAGACTTCTATTGATTCAACTAGACTGCGATATTTGAGGTTTGGTCATTCCAGTATTGATTTGGAGATGTGTGCATCGACTTGCATTTTGAAGTACAGTGAACATTTTGATGAGAGCAAGAAGACCGAGGAAGTTTGGTACCTCTATTCACCTCATGAAGGGTCTTTTCGATAGAGTTCATGTAGGTATTTGAGGGCCTTCCAAGAAGGAATCATTGGGAGGTAATAGATGATTGGTTTCCTTTGTTGGTGGCTGTTCTAAGCATGCTTGGGCTGCAACCAAATCCCAATTGGATAAAGTCCTAGTAGTCTCCAACAGATTAAAGAAGTGTGAGATTGGCAGAAAGGTGAAGGTACTTCATTCTGATTTTGGAGGGAGGTACAAGAAGAACTTGTTTCTGTATTTGAGCCGAGCTCACGGCATTTTGAGACACTTCGGTGGAAAGAAAATCTTGGGACAATGAGATGAGATGACAGATTTGGTGAGCTATTCCTTGCTGGAGGAGGACCGACGTTTGATGTCGAGCATCGATTCTGGTGTTGAGGCTTTGACATATTTGGGTCATCTTAGTCATATGTTCTCGACTACTGTGATTGGAGGTAAAACTCCATTGGATATTTGGTCTGGTAGTGTCACTTCAGTTGAGGCTTCGATGAGGAAGCTAATTAACTCTCAGCAGGTAGAGAGGTTTGGACAGACCTTAGATGAATTACAGCAGGTGGAGGATGATGCTACTTTACGTTGGGTGGAGATTACTCCACATACTGCAGATCATTCTGCATTGTTTGGGAATCTAGCTGAGATAACACAGTTAGGGGATCATTTAGATTTGGGTGCAGATGATGAGATGGTTGATTTGAGTGCAGCGGGTGTTATCAGCTACAGATTTGTCACGCATCGTTCACGTTATAAGAACTTGGGTGCAAGGTCTTAGAAGAAGACATTTGGTGAAGGTCATGAAATTGGTGAAGGATTGAAGATTCTTCTAGTTGATTGAGGTCATTTATGACCATTTGGGAAACTACATGAAGGCTTGATTCCTTGAGCAAAAGGATACGTAGGCAGTCAGTTTTGATGCAGCCAATTTGATGAGTAGATACCGACGTTTGGAGAGTGATCACATTTTCATTTGAGTCTCGACTTGTTGTGGATTAAGTCCGTTGTTGTGATTTTATTTCACTTCGTACTAGACGCAACAAGTGAGACATTTAGTTTGGTTGGTGTTGGCTCAGTTTTGGAAAAACTTCACGAGGTAGAGAATTAAAGAGGAAACATCGAAGTTCAGTAAATAGCAAAGGACGGGTTTGAGTTCGGGCCGGTCGACCGCGATTGGCATGGCGGTTGATTGCGAACGTGCACATAGCCTAGAAAAGTCTCTGGACTTTTTGCGGTTGACCGCGAGTGGCGCGGCGGTCGACCGTGAGACCCTGTAGTGCATTTTTTTATTTCTGTCGTTTGCCATGGTCGACCGTGACTAGCACGACGGTCGACCGCGATGCGGTTTTGGGCCTGGGCTTGGTTTTCTGTTCTGATTGGGTTTGCTGTTTGATATAAATAGCAACCATATTTTTTAGGGTTTATCCATTGATTGATTGGATCATATTGATCACTTTTTGGGTAGCTTGAAGGAGAGTTTTGAGCACAGAGAAGAGAGTTTTTTTCTAAGCAAATTGTTTGAGGGTTTTGTGAGAGATTTGAGGGTTTTGTTTGAGAGGAGTTATCTTGTAATCTCTATTTTTTACTCTCTTTCTCTATAGTGAAAACCCCTCCCCTTCTTGCCACGTGGACGTAGGCAATTTTCCGAACACGGTAAACTTTGTGTTTGAGTTTGTGCCATTATTGTTTGATTTGAGTTGCCTTCTCTTTTGGTGTTTGGCTTGGTTCCTCGGACCACAACAAGTGGCTTCCGTGCACAACAAGTGGTATCAGAGCACAACACACCTCTCATCACCTAGAATCTAGTTCACTTAATTAAGTGTTGATAAATGCTATATTGAATCAAATGCTAGCTCATTTGGAGATATATGGTGATCATCATCACAATTATTTGATATCCTCATTTTAATCTAAGTACTCATTTAAGCTGGCATTTCATATAAACTTAATCTCAACCGAAGGAAAATAAAAAGAAACCCATTTCAATGTTTCAAAATCCATCAATATAAAAATACATAAGAAGTAATTAATTTGAATCAAAACATCAAATTATTAACTGATCATAGTACCAAAAGAGGGTAAACAAGGAAGACAACGAAATGGAATCCAAAACACTATATATGTCCACTCATTGATTATTGATCCGAAGAGCTTCCAGGAAAACAAAAGGTAAAAAGAATAGACATAAATGGGCACATGAAGCTTTTTCCCAAAATAGTAGGAGCCCTTAATGAGGATAGTAAAGCACGTAAGAGAACATCTAGGACTTGCTAGCCTGACATTGTACTATTTTGATAAGAATGGAATTCATCAACATAATTTATTATATTTTGATATCTTCACTATCTCACTACCGCAAAATGGGTCTATGGGGATAGTTTATAACCATCCCACTAACAACAAATTAAAACCTTCTTCATAGGCCCAAGGGAACGGTTACTCATTCAATATTATTGTTGTCGTAGTCTTTGATCTAACGCGACAGCTCATGATCCAAGTATAGCGATTCGTGAACTGTTCTCATTTATAAAACTTGGGGACGGTTTAACTATTGAAATGGTTCATATTTTCGCATATGGTAAAGGTTATGTGGCAACGGGAGCGGTTATAGTTTTAAGCTATCGTGACACTTATGCACCAAGGGGGGCGATTTCGAGTTTGACCTATGAAGATGGTTATGTATCTATGAGGACGGTTTTATTTGTTATCTACGTCAACGGTTTTATACCAAAGGAGACGGTTGTATTGTTCAAATATGCATAAGCTTGTTTAGCAATGGGGATGGTTTCCAGATATCAAGATATGAGAACAGTTATATATAGCAAAGGGGACGATTTTTAATTTTGACCGATCAAAGCAAATCATCTAGATATCAAACAACCTGTAGTTTCAAAATTAAAAAAGGAAAAACAAAACAAAACTCCATGATGTATACCTGCTCGTGTCACAAACAAAGAAATGAAACTCCAAATTTTACAAGCAAACAACAAAACATAAAGAACAATTCATTAGTTCATTACAATAACTGTAGTACAAGTTTTTTCTTTTGTCCAAAGTACATGACTAAAATTCCTCTTTGATTAAAACAAAAAGTGTCATCTGTTCAACTAAAAGGTCCCTATTGGTATGCATAATTTGTAAATTGTAAGAATAGAACTAATCTCACAGTAACTGAAAAGCACACACGGATTAACTTGTTTCAGCCACCATCAGTTTTCCTGCACAAATTTAGATAAAAAGATAAAAATGAGATTATATTCATTGCAAGATTCTGCCACTTAAATATATGCTTTAATATTTCAATTAGTGCATACGAACATAGCTTCTAGTAATTTTAAGCAATCAATCATAAACAATTGTAATTAGATATGATTAACATTATTAAATTATTAAGTTTAACCAACTGCAGACTTTAAGATATATCGTTTGCCCGGCGGTAGCAAATATCTAGAATACAACTGCAAGAGTCATCTCCTCTCTTGTGCATCAAGTCCAATAACCCTGAGAGAAGAATTGAGATGCAACTCTACTACAATTTACTTTCTTATGACTTATAAAGGGACAATATTCCCTTTGCAACTCTCAGAAATCAATGTTCCCTTCATCGATCAATGAAACAATTAGTTAAATATGTCACATAATATCAAAATAAATACAACACATCCAAGAAACTACTATTATATTCCCGTAACAGGGACATAGATCTACAGTGACATATGATTACTACCTCACTTCGTGTTTAATTTATTAGATATAAAAATCGTTCCTTAATACTTACTTACATAAACTTGACAAGTCATTCGTTAAAGATGCCAAGATGTAATATTAACTGCGGCACTATTAATAATAAGTCACAATACTCTCTTAGGAACACTAAGAAATCAACCTCCATTCATCAAACTATGCACCAAGTAGTTAAATATTTCACCTAATAACTAAATAAATTCAACAAACTCTAGAAACTGCTACTATATTATCATAACTAGTTACATCTACAATGGCATATGATAATTGCATCAATTGGTTTTAATTTATTACATATAGCAGTCATCATCTTCTTAATTATATCAACTTGATGAGCCCCTCAATAAAGTTACAAGATTGGAAGGCTTTAGTACTAACTGTAGCACCATAATCTATGTCTGAGTATATATGATATTAACTTCTGAAACCAAAGAAGCAACCAGTCCAAATCAAGTTGTCATATACACAACAAAGAAAAAGAAAGATGTAACAATAGAAAAAACTAGCTCATTTCGTGGATGATGACTGCCACCAAATGAGCGAGGATGATCATGATTTGGAGCACTATTAGCTTCCTTATTGTGCATGCAACATGTCTTGCAATAGCCGCCGGATCAATTGTTTTCCCAAGTGTTTCCGTCAAGAGCTCGGTGAAACCATGAACCAAATTTACCTTCTGCTCTTCAAACTTTTTTGTCAACTCTTGCCTAACTTTTTGTGATATAGTTTGAACAAAAAATTATGGAACTTGCTCATAGAGATCCATGATCTTATTATTATTATTATTATTATGGAGCATGGTTTTAGTGACACCCCTCCACATAAGACGTACACGTCCAAGATGTTCAACTTTCTTGACTAAATACCATGCATCATCAACTTCATCGTGAGATTTGAGTTCTTCTAAAGCATCCTTCATTAGCAAAATTTATATTTAGTTGATTTGCATGGTATATGAAAAGTAGGATCTAAAAAGCATTATATGAAAATTTATACTTAGTTGATATGGCATATACTTACTATCAAATTGATTGTTTTCTCTCCTAGTGTTGTCTTCTTTTTACACGTCTTAATAAACATTTCAGTTTCATTTGGAGGTCTTCCCAACTCCTTTTCCTATAATAAAGACATGATAGTTAAAATATTAATAAATATAGTAACAATGAACATAAATAAAAGATGTAGTTAATAAATAATATTAAACAAAACAAATTGTAATACCCAATTTTTGTGGATCCTAGCAAAACGTATTGACCTCGTAGTGCGTATATATTCTTGATCATCACGATTTTCTTTGTTGGTCTCACTTGTTCTCTACACAATCAGAAGGAATGTGGATTTAAAAAAACAACCTAACCATTAGAAATTAGCATGCGAATAATTATACAACTAAGAACCAATCAATATAGAACAAAGTTTTAAGTATTGGCTGATACTTTTATAGTAAACATACGTGTCATATTTATTTTAGATATGCTAATTCAAACTAGTCGAAACCAGTCTCCCTTTTGAATATTCATGAAATCTAGTCAAAGAAGCATAACTTTAGCGAAAACATAAAATAGATAAGCAGCCAGACAGAGGTATTGAAAGGGCACCAAAATTGTAACGCCCCTGATTTTCACATTGGTTGCAGTCCAGGGTAAACCTCAGAGATGTTAGAACCTGCTGTACACCTTCCTCTGTGCATATGCAAGCTTAACATGTCACTGTTGCTATTACTCTAGCATATATAAAACAACAATAGTAAGACACCCGAAAGGCTAACCAAATGATCTTAATATCATAACAATTTCTAGAAATGGGGATATACAACAGGTATAAAATGATTTGTGATGTTCTCAAACTGGAATTTAGGAATAACACAGTTCGGAACTGAAAGGTGAACATATATCATACATATGAGAGGTTCTGAACAAGAACAAAAATCTAACAGATTCTATACAGATACCCAAGTACTACTAATATCTTACACTGTATCAAAATATACATATCCATAGAAGGTTCTCTACCTCCAAGAAGATACTACTTGCATGGGTATGACCCGGCTCTGATCACAAGAGTACAGACAACTAAAGTAACCCTGTGGAGCACTTAGCTAATAAAAGTAAAATCCTTGCTACTGGAAACTAGCCTGCACCACTTTGTACTTTGGAAAATTTTCCTGAAATAGCATTCAAGAAAATGAAAAGATAAGAAAAACAACAACAACGTCAAAACGCTTTAGCAAGAACATAAAGACATCAAAATAAGCATCAGCACATAAATCTCATGTGCTCGCAAGAGCGAGGTAACTCAATCATATATAATCAACAGTGTGTTCCAATCACTTTTAGAAGTAAGATCGGCTGATACAAGCTAGCCTGCGCCTCTTTGCGCTCCTAAAAGGTCTACCTAAATAGATTTAAAACAACAACATTGTACGTCGTCAAAAACATTTCAAACAAAAACTCGTAGAAGTTTATATAAACCGGCTGCACCAAGGTGGCTGCCTATGTACCCTCTCTCTCGAGGGATCAAACCGCTCATAGTTCATCCAAAATGGTCACGAATGACCTCAACAATCATAAATTTACAACAAGTAACTCATAAATCTGAAAGAAAATGACAACAATATAAAATCATGTAAAAACTCATCATGCAACAATATATTTGATCATAACTAAAAAGAAACAACTTCCTAGAGAGCAAGCACTAATATGAAACGCAATCCTATAACGATATAGATTAATGAGCATAGGCATTCAACGGCCTATCTCATGCACATGATTAAGCGCTTCACAACCAAATACAAATTTCTGTTGGAGTGGTTCGCTGTCCAACTCACATTTCTACTAGGTGGCTCGTAAGCCTAACCCAGGCAATAATCTGCTGAGTGACGTATAGTCCTAACTCAGGCAACAGTCTGCTGAGTGGCTCGTAGGCCCATCTCATACAATAATTTTGTGTTATCATAAACCAGCTCGTATCAATATATATTAAACTCATAATGTCAATAATGCAATAGATGATCACCATATAAAAATACGGCTGAACCGATTTGGTTGCCTATGTACCCTCTCTCCCAAGGGATCAAGCCGCTCGTAGTTCATCCAAATGGTCACAAACGACCTCAACAAATCATGAATTTGCAATAAGTTTCTTGTAACAACTTAAGAAATACAACTTCCTTAAGAGCACTAACGTGAAACTCATCCCATAATGGTATAGGTTAAGGAGTATAGGCCTTTGACGGTCTATGTCATAAAGGTGACTAAGTGGTTCACAACGAAACATAAATTTTCATTAGAGTAACACATTGTTCAACTCATATTTCTGCTAGGTGGCTCATAGGCCTAACCCAGGCAACCATCTGCTAAGTTATATAAAATCCTAACTAAGGCAACAATCTGCTGAGTAACTCTCATAGTTTTCTCTCAGGCAATATTCTACTGAGTGGCTAATAGGCCTAACTCAGGCAACATACTTGTATTATCTTAGACAAGCTCATACCAACATATATCAAACTTATAATGCCCATAATGAATTTAAAAATCATCATTTAAAAATCTGGCTGTACCAATATGATTACCTACGTACACTCTCTCTCAAGGGATTAAGCCACCCGTAGTTCATCATATTCGCCGACGATACGTGCTCCCACGTATCGCACAAATCTCAAAATTAAGCTACGAGAGCTCTATAGCTAAACACATGCACCATATATGGATCTCGTGCAACATACTTCCATCCATATATGTGCATATGTGTCGTAGAAGTCGTGCGTTAAAAACTAAAGAGCGAAGCTCAAATAAACCTTCATGTAATATATCAAACATTTCAAATCAGCATATCTGCAGTTTTCTTCCGGACATATGGTTAGTAAATTGACCATATCTTTCCCTATAAGAACTCCATTTAAGAATGGTTTCCTGTTTTAGAAACTAGACTCACACAGCTTTCATTTAGAACTAGTTTGGTTTAATTTGGAGTTTATCTTCTATTCCCAGTTTTCATTTGAAATTTATACACGTGCTGCAGTTTTCTGCAGAACATGTCCTTTGTAAATTGAGTATAGCTTTTCCTATACAAACTCAATTTAAGAGTAATTTCTTGTTTTAGAAACTAGACTTATACAGCTTTCATTTGGCACTGGTTTAGTTTAATTTTTAATTTATTTTCTATACCTAGTTTTTATTTGAAATTTATACACATGCTGCAGTTTTCTATAGAACATGCCCTTAGTAAATTGAGTATAACTTTCTCTATACAAACTCAATTTAAGAATGTTTTCCTGTTTTAGAAACTAGACTCGCACAGATTTTATATGGAACTAGTTTGTTTTAATTTGGAGTTTATTTGTTATTTTAAACCTTCAGTTAAACATCATATATGTGCTGCAGATTTTTGCAATCCATATCATATCAACCATATACCAAGAATTTCATGATTTACAACTAGATTTGTTTTTTATTTCCTAAAACAATCATAAATCCCTCCTTTATAGTTTGATTAGGCAAGATATGAGTATTTGATCATGAATTCCACTTAATAATATAATCAAATACAACACACCTAAGAAGGGTGAGGTTTAAAGGAGATGAACTTGCCTTAATGATGATTCGATCTCCGAAAAATGAAAACTAGCGGATTGTTCTTCACGAAAGATGTAGATCCACTCGCGGCCAAGATTTTTCGTTCACGAAATTTCTCCAATTTCCTCCAAAGAATTTTCGGCCTACCATGGCTGTGTTCACCTGAGCTTGAGAGAGGAGGAAGAAGATGGTTATGGAGGAGAGAGAACCTTCATGACAAAGTTAACCCTCTCTCTCTCTCTCAAAAATAGGAATCAAGGGCTTAGATTAAATCCACATTACTCACACCCTTATCTAATGGTTCATGTTAAAAGTTGACCAACTCAACTTTCCATAATGGATGACAACTTAAGTTAAAGCAGATAAACATAATTATATTTCCGGGTATTTTATCAGCTCGAAATTCAGCTGATTTTCTCCAGTACCAGAATAAATCGTTGATTTACCCCTAGCACGGTCTTGATGTTCTGAGAATGATGGAGCAGACCACACATCCATCTGAGTTTCAAATAAAATATTAAAAATGAAAACTATAGGTTTCGATTTGGCTCACGCCTCCGGAACAATAATTACAAACGAAGTCCAAATCGACCCAAATTGAGCTCAAAGCACAAAAACCATTTTCTAAGATCAATGTTGAGGCCCATCCGATCACTAGAAATAGCTCAAACTGCTATAGGACGACTGACTCGCGGTAGCATAACCCGAGCTGCAAACAAACTCAAAATAAATTCTAATTGACCTTCTTCGTCACAAAATGGTAAGCACACATCATAAAACTTATAAAAATTTAAATAAATTCTCCAATAAAATTATAAAAATTCTGGGGTTTTACATTCTTCCCCCCTTAAAAAGAATTTCGTCCCCGAAATTCGATAGTTTAATTTTTTAAGTTAATAACGAGAGAGAAGTACGGTAAGCGACTGATCCAAACAAGGAAGCCTCTCATACCATTAATCCCTATATATTGATAAAACAATATTCCAGATGGTAAGTACGTACACTACACTCCTAAGTAAGTTAAACTAGTACGTTGGGTGAAAAATCCAAATAAGAAACCCCCATGTATATACCATTGTTCACGTGTTTAGAAGATAAGTGTCTGTATTACCATCCAAAATTAGAGAATTAGGGAAATCGTACCTCATAAAGTTAATGATTCAATTTGCAAGCTAGTTTCACAAGAAGAAAGGAGGCCTTCTAGTTTCTACAGAAGCAATGGGTTCATGCTAATTATGTAAACAAAAGTTCAATAATTTATTCTGAGAAGTAGTGTGTTCCCTCAAGTCGGAATCTAGATTTAAAATGTAGAAGTCATAATATATGTACATCATAAAGAAGAAAATATCATTACTGAGATGAAACTGAGCAAAGAAGGTAGGAAACATTTTTATCTTGTACAAGTACATGATAAACAGAGCACAATGTGTAATAATCAAGATCGACCGAGCACAGTTCAATAAATAAGCTCAAACAAAGCACAAGCTACAGTAGTTAAGCTCAGACAGAGCATAACTTTCAACAAATAAGCCCAAGAAGAGGAAAATATTCCAGAAATGAGGTCAATAAGAGCAAACCAACAAGAATCCAGCTCAAACAGAGCCAAAAATGCATCCAACAAGGTCAAACAAAGCAATGTAGGGTCCTGATTTTTGCTTATGTTTACCAAGTATAGGATCGTGACCCTTAAGAATAGAGTACGCTCTTATAAAAATCTGCGGAAGCTTTACACATAAACACTAGAGGGTGAATTTGTAAAGTAGATTATAAATTGCAAAGAAAGAATGACAATCTCAGAAAATAAACATCACAAACACAAACATGTATACTGGTTCCACATCCCCGGTGTACATCCAGTCCCCAAGAAAATCCCGCTTAAGAGTTTCCACTATGGTTTTAAAACCTTACAAAATCAAAAGCAAACCTGACCAATTTGCAAGACCATGTTAATTGTAAACCCATTTGACAAGACCATGCCAATTGTTAAACCGACCTCTAGACCAAGAGATCAACCCCTCTCATAAATCGAGAGAACATTTCTTTGAAAGAATGTACAATTCCAATCCTATAAGCCTTGATGTGGATGTGAACATATAACAGTGGCTTATCAATCTTTTTAACACTCTGAATATTGCCTAGACAAGCTCTAAGAATGATAGGAATAAAGGCAATATCAGAAACTCTCTTTTATAGAAAAATAGATTGAAAAATAAAAAGTTTAGAGAGTTAATTTGCACAATATATGAATCTTATAAGTACAAAACTTGGTGCTTGTTTTCTGATGTTTAAACCTATTTATAGCCTCTCAAATGGCATAATTTTAAACCCAATTAACGTACACAAAATGGCTATAAACAATCACTTATTTAAAACTTGAAATCTGGAAAAATTACATCTGTAGTCGACTAAAAATCATAGTAGTCGACTACACTGAGTCTAAACAGACTCTGTGAAGTCAGAAAATTGCTTAGTAGTCGACTACAATGCATAGTAGTCGACTACACTGTAAACTCACAAATTCTGAAATTTTCTTTTCAGTATATTGACTGTAACTTTCTCATACGATATTGAAATGAGGTGATTTAAGATTTGTTGGAAAGCTCTTGAAGATACCTACAACTTTGATCTTTTAAGTTTTTCCAAATTCTAATTGTTAAGGGATATAATTGAAATGTTTTAAGACTCACTCAATATCTATAAACTCTAATAGCTAATATAGGAGATTTCTATTGTTAACCAACACACTAAGCATGTGTTAGTGTGTTCTAACACTATGTGTGTGCATGTGTGTGAGTGATCAAGGCTTGTACAAATTTCTAAGCAAAGAAAATATAAAATTACATTTTGACAAAAAAATATATCTTCTTTTTGCTTCATTTTGCCTTGAACTCATCTATGTCTTGAGTATCTCT
>BQKN01063422.1:291495-311988 GCA_022839385.1 Asparagus kiusianus
TATATATATATATAACTATATATATATATGAAGAAACCAATAAATGTGTGTGTATAGATATTGAGCTTAACGTACTTAACACACATAATATAAATCCTAAACTACATTACCCAAGCTTGATCTTGATCTTCATTGTAGCTCAACTTGGTACACATGCGGATGAAGCTTGAACTTGATCTTTAACTTTAAATTGCATGAGCTTCACCGACATTCCGCCAACCTCCTTTGAATATGATCGTTGAAGCGCAATCCATCCAACCTCCAATAATGTTGTTTGCCTAGAATAAATACAAAAACACAAACACTAGACAACCAACATTAGAAGTAAATTGTTTGTTAAACATCATCGAAACAAGAAGGCCAACATTTAGCAAGAACATAAAGACATCAAAATAAGCATCAGTACATAAATCTCATGTGCTCGCAAGAGCGAGGTAACTCGGTCATATATACTCAACAGTGTGTCCCAATCACTTTTGGAAGTAAGATCGGCTGCTACAAGCTAGCATGCGCCTCTTTACGCTCCTAAAGGTCTACCTAAATAGATTTAAAACAACAACGTTGTACGTCATCAAAAACATTTCAAGCAAAAACTCTTAGAAGTTCTATATAAACCGGTTGCACCAAGGTAGCTGCCTACGTACCCTCTCCCTCGAGGGATCAAGCTGCTCGTAGTTCATCCAAAATGGTCACAAATGACCTCAACAGTCACAAATTTGCAACAAGTAACTCATAAATCTGAAAGAAAATAACAACAATGTAAAAGCATGTAAAAACTCATCATGCGACAATATCTTTGATCATAACTAAAAAGAAACAACTTCCTAGAGAGCGAGCACTAACATGAAACCCAATCCTATAACGGTATAGATTAATGAGCATAGGCATTCGACGGCCTATCTCATGCACATGATTAAGTAGTTCATAACCAAATACAAATTTTAGTTGGAGTGGTTCGCTGTCCAACTCACATTTCTGCTAGGTGGCTCGTAAGCCTAACCTAGGCAACAATCTGCTGAGTGACGTATAGTCCAAACTCAGGCAACAGTCTGCTGAGTGGCTCGTAGGCCCATCTCAGACAATAATTTTGTGTTATCATAAACCAGCTCGTATCAAAATATATTAAACTCATAATGTCAATAATGCAATAGATAATCATCATATAAAAATCTGGCTGTACCGATTTGGTTGCCTACGTACCCTCTCTCCCAAGGGACCAAGCTGCTAGTAGTTCATCCAAATGGTCGCGAACAACCTCAACAAATCATTAATTTGCAACAAGTTTCCTGTAACAACTCAAGAAATACAACTTCCTAAAGAGCACTAACGTGAAACTCATCCCATAACGGTATAGGTTAAGGAGTATAGGCCTTCGATAGCCTATCTCATAAAGGTGACTAAGTGGTTCACAACCAAACATAAATTTCCATTAGAGTAACTCATTGTTCAACTCATATTTCCGCTAGGTGGCTCATAGGCCTAACCTAGGCAACCATCCGTTGAGTGATATAAAATCCTAACGCAGACAACAATCTGCTGAGTGACTTGTAGGTCTACCTCAGGCAACAATCTGCTGAGTAACTCTCATAGTTTTCTCTCAGGCAATATTCTGCTGAGTGGGTAATAGGCCCAACTCAGGCAACATACTCGTATTATCTTAGACAAGCTCATACCAACATATATCAAACTTATAATGCCCATAATGAAATTAAAAATCATCATTTAAAAATCCGGCTGTACGAATATGATTACCTACGTACACTCTCTCTCAAGGGATCAAGCCGCCCGTAGTTCATCATATTCGCCGACGATACGTGCTCCCATGTATCGCACAACTATCGAAATTAAGCTACGAGAGCTCTATAGCTAAACACATGCACCATATATGGATCTCGTGCAACATACTTCCATCCATATATGTGCATATGTGACGTAGAAGTCGTGCGTTAAAAACTAAAGAGCGAAGCTCAAATAAACCTTCATGTAATATATCAATCATTTCAAATCAGCATATCTGCGGTTTTCTTCCGGACATATGGTTAGTAAATTGACTATATCTTTCTCTATAAAAACTCCATTTAAGAATGGTTTCCTGTTTTAGAAACTAGACTCACACGGCTTTCATTTAGAACTGGTTTGGTTTAATTTGGAGTTTATCTTCTATTCCCAGTTTTCATTTGAAATTTATATACGTGCTGCAGTTTTCTGCAGAACATGTCCTTAGTAAATTGAGTATAGCTTTTCCTATACAAACTCAATTTAAGAGTAATTTCCTGTTTTAGAAACTAGACTTATACAGATTTCATTTGGCACTGGTTTAGTTTAATTTTTAATTTATTTTCTATACCTAGTTTTTATTTGAAATTTATATACATGCTGCGGTTTTCTGTAGAACATGCCCTTAGTAAATTGAGTATAACTTTCTCTATACAAACTCAATTTAAGAATGGTTTCCTGTTTTAGAAACTAGACTCGTACAGATTTTATATGGAACTAGTTTGTTTTAATTTGGAGTTTATTTGTTATTTTAAATCTTCAGTTTAATATCATATATGTGCTGCAGATTTCTGCAATCCATATCATATCAACCATATACCAAGAATATCACGATTTACAACTAGATTTGTTTTTTATTTCCTAAAAAAATCATAAATCCCTCCTTTATAGTTTGATTAGGCAAGATATGAGTATTTGATCATAAATTCCACTTAATAATATAATCAAATACAACACACCTAAGAAGGGTGAGGTTTAGAGGAGATGAACTTGCCTTAATGATGATTCGATCTCCGAAAAATGAAAACTAGCGGATTGTTCTTCACGAAAGATGTAGATCCAATCGCGGCCAAGCTTTTTCGTTCACGAAATTTCTCCAATTTCCTCCAAAGAATTTTCGGCCTACCATGGCTGTGTTCACCTGCGCTTGAGAGAGGAGGAAGAAGATCGTTATGGAGGAGAGAGAACCTTCATGACAAAGTTATCCTCTCTCTCTCTTAAAAATGAGAATCAAGGGCTTAGATTTAATCCATATCACTCAAGCCCTTATCCAATGGTTCATGTTAAAAGTTGACCAAGTCAGCTTTCCATAATGGATGACAACTTAAGTTAAAACAGATAAACATAATTATATATCCGGGTATTTTATCAGCTCGAAATTTAGCTGATTTTCTCCGGTACCAGAATAAATCGTTGATTTACCCCTGGCATGGTCTTGATGTTCTGAGAATGACGACGCTGACCACACATCCATCCGAGTTACAGATAAAATATTAAAAATTAAAAACTATAGGTTTCGATGTGGCTTGCGCCTTCGGAACCAAAATTGCAAACGAAGTCCAAATCGATCCAAACTGAGCTCAAAGCCTAAAAACTACATTCTAAGATCGATGATGTCATCCTGAGGTCCATCCAATCACCAGAAATAGCTCAAACTGCTATACAACGGCAGACTCGCGGTACCATAACCCGAGCTGCAAACAAACTCCAAATAAATTCTAACTGATCTTATTCGTCACAGAATGATAAGTACACATCATAAAACTTATAAAAGCTTAAATAAATTCTCTAATAAAATTATAAAAATTCTGGAGTTTTACAAAAATGAAAGCAACAGATAAATAGAAAGAAACTGCTAACCATCTTGTTCATTTTTTAACTGATCCTCGGTTAATCTTGTTGTTGCTTATCTCAAATTATGCTTAGAATTATAATTGGAGAAGTAGATAATTAGATGCTTTATGTTTCTCCGGCTCAGACATACAAATCATGCCCGTAGTAAGTAAGAGGATTTGCAGCATAATTCAATTACACATCTCTTGTCATGCTATTAATTGTAATCTTTCCTAAGTGAAGGATAAACTTAAGTCAATGATAAACTTGTTTAGTTGCTGGTTTTATTGGAGATTGATTCATGAAATTATAACTTGCTTCAAAAGATTTACTAAATTTAATACAGTGATAAACAATTATTCATAAGAACGGTTCGTGTAAAAGTTTGATTTCAGATAAATTTCTTATAAAGAAAACTAGCAAGCTGCAACCATATAGAATGAAATCTTACATGCAAAGGGGAACTAACATGGCATTAACAACCTGCAAAAGGTTTTAAATTTGAGCAAGGCTTTAAATTTATTTCCAGTATCGCATCTAGCCATGTCTTCATTCTTTGTTTGTCATTTTTGAACCCATCAAAGCACTTCTTCTTCAGGAAAGATTTTCATCACCTCCGTGCATTGTTGATAGTTTCCAGGGTCCATTTTTTTCTTCCTCCGGAATATCATATTTTTCCAACATTGACATAATTTGACAGTAAAAAATTGTGATCATAAATACTTGATATAAATAAGAGGGAAAGAACAAATATAAATTAGCGATTAAAAATGAAAATCATACCTTAACATAATCCCATATTTTTCTTTATTTTTTTTCTTCAAATTTGTGTCAATTTTCCTTCTCCAGAGGTGTAAAACTTGAGGTTCTTCCAAGTGTGCCTAAGAAAGTACTAAGTTCACTGCATGTCTTATCTGACGGTCCGATAGGTTGTCCACTTCCATTTAAAAAGATAATCTATCGATCATGTACACTTCGTGCATGAACTTTTTGACATTTAGTTTTTCCTCGATACTTTTTGGGTTTGTCTACTACTTTATTGGCTACCTCTCTTGCCGGTTGTCCCCTTAAGTCCTCACCTCCTTTAGACTCATCTATAAATCCTTCTCAATATCTTCATCTTCATCTTGCTCATCATGTTCACTAACATCTCTTTCAGCATCCTCTATGAAATCCTCTCTAATATCTTCCTTTTCATCGTCTAAGTTGGTTGAGTGTTCTCCTCTTGCTATCACTTTTATTTGTGCATGATACTGAAGTTGTTGTCGTACCTTACTAGATTGTCCCTTTTGCTCTATGATTTTTTTCTATACTTCTTGCTCTGCATTTTCTCTTGCGTCTAACATTTTCTCTTCTCTTGATTGCTTCATACGGATCATTTTCTTCTTTGCTCCCTCTTCTAACTCTTTTCTTTGTATTGCAATATTTTTAGCAGGCATTTCACATATACTGGGCACAAACTTTCTCAACCTATCCATATTATTTGCCTGATTATGTTCTTTCGGTTGTACTTGAAGACATGTCGCTGCCATGTTTATAATCTATTTAGGAGGATGAAAGATATCGTTTTGCTTCTTTTTGTCACCACACCCACATCCCGCTGCGGCGATTGTTTCCTTCGTGAAACAAGAGCATAATTAAAGTTATCAACCAGATCTGATCCGTGACGGTCCACGCACAAACACTTCCCAGGCACATGCAAAGATCCCACGCAAAGCAACAAGAGATAAACTACTACTCCATTTCGTTGGACAAAGTTGTAATCTTTAATTTTCATTATGTAAGAAGATCTTATAAAAAGATCGACTTTTCTTTCTTTTTGAACTTGTAATCGATAAACGGTGTAACAGGTTCTATGACAGTGAAAACAATAGCTTTTGATGAAAACAGCCGAAAACCAAGCTTCAGTACATAAATTCTTACAATTCAGTCCAAAATTGCAATCCATCCTCTGAAAAATCTAGAAGTCATAGAAATTACAGTATACCCCTTTAATTTATAGTGTACTCCAGGACAAAACCCAGAAATTGTATTATAGCCCAGAAATTTAGCCATAGTTACTATTTAGTCATTAGGAAATATAGAAATTGTAGAAATTGAACAAGAAATGTCAATGAAAGTCGAAAAGCATAACACAAAGTAAGGAGCCTTCAAGTTAAAATCATAAAAGGTATGAGTAACCATCCATGTCATTGATATACACATAAGCTGAAAGCCAATTGATAGTCAAATAAATCCTCAAATGGCCTCCTTTGTTTTGAATAAATCTTACCACAAATGATCTCCTTTGTTTTGAAGAGGCTGATCCACAAAATTTTCTATCTTCCATGTCTTTGTTTGGTGCTTACTCATTCAAAAAAACATTTGTACATAAACTTGGGAATAACCAAATACGGAAAGAAGGTAAGCAATTAACAATATAGAAGTGAGGTTTAGAATAGGCTTTTGTCATCAACTATTTGGTCAATTACATGATACAAAATTTAGATACAATAGATATGCCATCAAAATATATTGTAAGTCTAAATTGGTAAGCTAATTTCTAATTTAATGCTTGGGGAAGAAATAAGACTACTTATATAACCAAACAACACATTTTGTTCATTCCTCCAAAAGTTCAAAGCTCATTTATTTCAACCAAACAGATAGTCTCATGTCGTTACTTCGTCCAATCCTAGTCTGTTTAATCAAATTCACTATCTTTATCACCTTCCATTACATTATCTGAATCAATATATATATTTGGAGGAATGTCAACAGTGGACATCGGCACATCATCTCTACACCAACCCACATCATCTATGTCGTCATCAGTGGTTAGGATTAAATCGCTGAAAATATCACTACTTTCAACCCAATAGTCATCTCCATGTATAACACCAATATCACTGTTGATATCATAAATGTGACCAGAAAGCTTCTTTAAAACATAATGCCAAATCTTGTTTGCCTCTTCAACATGATCCTTCACATAGAAAACTTGATGAACTTGGCATGACATGACAAAAGGGTCATTTATATAGCGTTTGTTATTAAAATTTATGCGTATAAGCCCATATTCAACTTTTTCGAATAAAATCAGTCATATTTGAATAGCACGACACTAAATTTGCCTCAATAGTCTATTTTAATGATATCTTGTATGACATCATAAAAAGTAACACCTCCAATTTTAGGATTATGGTCCCTGGAACTTGCATAACTACTTGATTGGTTATATACACACCACTATTCTGAGTTTTGCATGTTTCATCACGCGCCTTGATATGGGAAGTACAACCATTTACATAATAGCCTCTGTATCTTTTTGCTACAAAATTAGGACCCATTGATAACCATTTTAGGGTGTGTTTGGTAATCAAATGTGATTTTCTTGTTGTGTTTTTGTAGAAAACACCATGTCATGGTGTTTTTTTTTAAAGTATTTTCAAAACACCATTTTAAAAGTTATTGGTCAAACTAGTTTGACCATTATATAGCACATGATACCAATCAACAACCACTAGTCACACCCAACCACTTAACCTTACTCTTGCCCGTTATCACTCCCTACCACCATCCACCTGCCAGACGTCAGTCGTCAGCGGCCACCGCCGCCGCCGACTGTCGGCCGGTTGGCGGGTGGTGACGTCAACCACCGTTCAAGAGTTTTTTCAATACCTATAATTTAATTTTTTTAAAATTTCTAATATGCCACCACCATCATGAAACAATGATGAATAATTTTTCAACATGTTCTAATGGCATTGATAATATATAAGCATTAGGCTCAAACTATATTTTAGTAACAGTACAATATAATATACATCAATTTCAAAACACATCCTGATATTATCCACCACGATCGTTCCATATCCTTTGGGTGAAACGATCTCAAAACCTTGACATCTGACGAAGGCGCTCTGGGCCGACATTGACCGGTATGGTTTGTTGTTCTTGTGCAGTCATATCATCTTCTTCAAGATCCACATCTTTACTTTCAAACTCGATAAATAATGGATCTGCAAAATCATGCATTCGAATAACGTTGTGAATAACGTAACATGCTAATGCTATATATTTTTGTTTTCTCAAACCATATGAAGGCATATCTCTTAAAATTGGAAATCTTTTTTTCAATACCCCAAAGCATCATTCTATAACATTACTTAATGACGAATGCAAGTAATTGGACAGTTCTCTAGTACCTTGTGGTGGAAGAGTCTGCCTTGATAATCATTCAAATGATAGCGCTCTCCACGATATAGTGAAAGAAAACGCAGATATTGGTATATCCAGAGTCAACCAAATAATACTTTCTTACAGGGGCATAGGGAATTCGTTTGCGGGATTTCTAATGCACTCTAAGAAAATTCATGAATCATTTGCACTTCCTTCCCATCCACTCATAACAAATGTGAGCCACATATCAAAAGAACAAGCACACATCATATTCATTGTCGACACAATTTTCTTTCCACGATAGGGAACTTGACTATCTTGCGTCACACAAGCTGAAACATGAGTTCCATCTATAGCCCCTACTAGGGGTGTTAACAGAGCGGATACGGTTTAGATATGACACTTACCATATCCATATCCGCTTTATGTAAACGGATACGGATACGGATATGGATTATCTTTGGTAAGAAAAACCTTAATCATATCCACACTCATCAGAAACGGATACGGTTCAGATATTTGAGAATCGGATCGGATACGATCACGGATATGAAATGGATATTTGACAAATGGATATGAATCAGATATGAATTAGTACACCTATGTATAAATTACAACCAAATGGGTAAATCTATGTGGTTGTAGGCTTCTCCTTATATAAATGTATGTGGTCGCAAATGATAAAAAATATAATACAACAATCACAAATACATGCAATATCATCAATTGTACATGGATTTGATATAAAGTATCTAAGCAGTTTCTATAACAAACAAAACAAAACATCAAAAGAGCAATTTAGATATGTAATATCATCAATTCAAAACAACTTAATTCACATATAATCGGAATTACTTCAAACAAACACCAAACACAAACAAATAAAACTACATAATTAGTTCTCTAGTGTTTCAAGCTAACACATCAATCAAAAGTTAACTAGAATATGACACCAATGGATGCAAGCATAATATCAAATCCCATCATCCGAGTCGTAGACCTCCATGATGTCACCTTGCAAAAAAAAAGAACAATTATCATGTTAAATATGTAAAAATAAAAATTTCAAATCATGTGCTTATTAAGTCAAATAACATACCTAATGGTGCTTTTACAAAGGTCTCGACAATCTCTTAGTCATCGTCCTCCACTATCTTAGCCACATCAAGAACATCATCCTTACTAGTTTCAACTTGTGTAACAAAAAAGTAGAGAAAAACATATAATCATTAGATGCTCATTAACTAAAAATAGGTAGATAAACTTTGTACAAATTTATTATTTAGTATAATTCTCTTAAATCACAATTAACTATCATTAAAACTCAGCCCAGTTTCCTTATAATAATTTGTGCAATCAACCATATTTTTTTACTATTGTCAGCACAATGCACATGGAGTAGAGAAGCAAATCTCATAGTTCGTCTACAAAGGGATTCTAATTCAAAAACCCTCCCCAAAAGGAGGCATTCATGACACTTCTCTATAGCAACAAATGGCAATAAAAGGAGTGGGGCTCATGAGGCTACAATGTTCTTAATAACCCGCATGCGACGATGACAACACCCTTCCCCATTTGGTTTTGAAGTATAACAATAGCCAAGACAACTTTTTTCTCATACACTTTATAGCTTATGCTACATTATTGATCTTATAGATACACACCAATATTGAATAGTATAATCCTAAAAGTGCAAAATGGAGAGGTGTGAGGATGACTATACCAATCCAAGTATTCTTCTAACCACTAGCTATTTGGTGGACAAAGTTTACTTAAGGCGGGCGAACTGGCCGAAGATGACGGGCGAACTGGACGGGCGATCGAACTGGATGAGGCAGGTGAACTGGTCAAGACGACACAGGCAAACTTGCCGAAGACGACATGCAAACTGGCAAAGGCGACGCGAACGAACTGGACAAGCGAGTGAATTAGACGAGGCGGGCGAACTGACCGAGACGACACGGGCGAACTGACGAAGACGACACAGGTGAACTGTAGAAGAAGACGTGGGCGATAGGTTAGGACCGTCGAGTTGTAGAAATTGAGTGGGAGGTTACCGGCTGGAGTGGACTCAGTGGAGTGGAGGCTAGGCTTTTGTTACTTTTGTAGTTGGGTTTTGGGGTTGGTTAGCGGTTACAGGTTTGGAACTTTTGATTCGACCCGAATCCTTATGTTTATTAAATTACGATATCTGTATCCGAAACCCTCATATCCGTATCTGAATCTGTATCCAAAAAACAGTACTAAAATCGGATTCGTATATAAAACCGTATCCGCCCGGTTTTAAAAATACCTTACCATATCCGCATCCATTCGGATATGGATGCGGATCGGTTCGGATAAATCTAAACTGTTAGGCACCCTTAGCCCCTACATAATTTTCTACGTCCCAACTCTGCGTTTCACGTCTAAAACCGTTTTTCCCCATGATTTGGGGAGCTGTTTAAGGGGGCGGTTACACCCCAGTTAGCTCCACTTAGGAGCGAATTAAGGGGGACGGTTATAC
Source organism: Asparagus kiusianus (assembly GCA_022839385.1). Classification (NCBI taxonomy): domain Eukaryota; kingdom Viridiplantae; phylum Streptophyta; class Magnoliopsida; order Asparagales; family Asparagaceae; genus Asparagus; species Asparagus kiusianus. The sequence continues at coordinate 301,772 of BQKN01063422.1, forward strand.
CCCTTAATCCCCTATAAATAGCGGGAAACTCAATTGAGTTCAGGCTCTCGGATTGATCCTTCGATCCTTCGGTCCTTCATCCTTTAGTCCTTCGACTTGGCAGAAGAGAGGAGATCTTCGGCTAGCTTTTAAGGGGAATTTCTAGGGCTTTGGAGATCAACAACAGGAGCTTTCTTCATCCTTGGCTTACAAACCGATTTCGGTTAAATCAACTCTATAGAGTTTCAAACTTGTTCAAAGTTATCAACTCATCAAGAGTTCTTTAAAACTTGCCACGCAAGTTCTCCATAACGTCAAATCGTAAGGAGAAGACCACATTCCAGTGACACAAGACGTTTGGATCGTCAACGGAGAGCAAACTCGACGCGAGGATTTAAAGGAGGCACTCCATCGTCACTGTGAAGAACCCAGAATTAAACAAATGGGAGGATTCAGACCAATTCTCCTCTTGTAATCAGAAAATCTAAATTGTAATTGAGATTGAGAGATTTATAAACATTCTTTTTCTAAGCAATTAGAGAGAATAAAACATTCAATTCTTTCATTTTTCATTTCACAAAATTTCCACCAAACAATAGTTAGAATCAAATCAGGGAAATGATGAAATTGACACAAATTAGGGCAAAAGTTCATAACACAAATTAGGACTATGTTCATATGTATATATTTTAGAATATGTATCATGTGTTCAACAACCATTCATCGACTATTAATAGGGAAGTTTTCCCTATTTTACCTCCAAAAAAAGGTATATGCAAAGATCTCATTTACACTACAAAAGTTGAAACACAACAATTGAAAAGATAGGAAGAAGATCGACCAAAATGGAAAACGCTTTGACAATTGATGACATGAAGTTTTCATAGATGAAAAAATTTGCACAAGCATACAAGTCTCTCACTCATTCGTAGTCTTTCTCATGAAGCTAACAACATATAAAACTCATGAATTTGCACATTAATTATATAATAAATTTATAGCAAATAATTACTTTGAGCAAGAATTGGAGAAACACAACAACCACGCACAGACTTGCACATGCAACATATCTCTTTTTAACAAGCAAAACTACTAAAGGATAGTCTTTCTCATGAAGTTATCAGCATATAAACCTCATGAATTTCCACATTAATTTTATAATAAATTTATAGCAAACAATTACTTTGAGCAGGAATTGGAGAAACACAAAAAGCACGCACAGACTTGCACATGCAACATATCTCTTTTTAACAAACAAAACTACTAAAGGAAACAATTTGAATCATAACCATGTGAAATGGAAGAAGATATGAACCTTGTTTCCATGGAAAAGCCAGCTATTTTCCCTTCACAATTTATGCCAGAAACTTGCAGCTTTCTATATATGCAGTTAACTTATAGTAGTAAATAAATGTTGTAATGTGAATGCTTCAATTTTAGAAAACCATGTGCAGTAATTTTTAGAACTACTACACTCATCTGTCTTGCTTTGTCTTATTAGTTATTTCTTTGCTTCAACGACAAAAATTCTGCAGGATTAGAACAAAAATGAAGATTTAAAGCATATATTCAAGTGACATAATCTTGCAATGAATATAATCTCATTTTTATCTTTTTATCTATGTTTATGCAGGAAAATTGATGGTGGCTAAAACAGATTAATCCATGCATGCTTTTCACTTACTATGAGATTAGCTCTATCCTGGTAATTTATAAATTATGTATACCAATGGAGACCTTTTAGTTAAACAGAGAACAATTTTTGTTTTAATGAAAGAGGAATATTAGTCATATACTTTAGACAAGAGAATAAAACTTGTACTAAAGTCATTGTAAGGAACTAATGAATTGTTCCTTATGTTTGGTTGTTTGCTTGTAAAATTTGAAGTTTTATTTTTTTGTTTGTGACACGAGCATGTATACATCAAGTAGTTTTTGTTTTGTTTTGTTCTTTTTTAATTTTGAAACCGTATGTCTAAAAAATGTGTGATATCTGGATGATTTGCTTTGATCGGTCAAAATTGAAAGCCATCCCCTTTGCTATATATAATTGTTCCCATATCTTGACATTTGAAAGCTGTCCCCATTGCTAAACAAGCGTATGAATATTTAAAAAAATACAACTGTCTCCTTTGGTATAAAACCGTTGGTGTAGATCACAAATAAAACTGTTCCATAGATATATAGCCGTCTTCATAGGTCAAACTCGAAACCATCCCCCTTGGTGCATAAGTGTCACAGTAGCTTAAAACTATAACTGTTTTCGTTGCCACATAACCATTACCATATGCAAAATATGAACCGTCCCAATGGCTAAACCGTCCTCAAATGTTATAAACACGAACAATTCATGAAACACACTACTTAGATCATGAACTGTCGCATTAGACCAAAGACTACGACAGCAATGGTATCAGATGAGTAACTGTTCCCGTAGGCCTATGAATAAGGTTTTGTTGTCTAGCGGGACAGTTATAAACAGTCCCTATAGACCCATTATGCGGTAGTGAAATAATAAACATATCAAAATCTATACTACTTATAAAAGAGAATACACATGTTAAAACTTTTGAATTCCTTTTTTACCCTCTTATTTTTTTTAATAACTCATAATTATACCACCATTTATAAACCTACAGATCCACAACCTCTCATTAACTATGCACCTCTTTAATTTCTCAAATTATTTGGTCATTCACTAGAATATATTAATAATTTATAATGATAACAAAATTCATAAATATATGATAATTTATTATAAATAACTATTAATAATATAAAATAGTGAAAATATTTATTTAATATATTATTCATAAATATAAGATAATTCAGTACAAAGAATTTATAATTGTAATAAAATAGTAAAATTTATTTATTAATATATTATTATGCATAATTATAATAATCAATAATAGTATAAATAGAAGTTATTTCTATATGTTGTAAGAATATTACCTTGTTTGGTTATTATTATCATCTTAGTAATAAAAATTTAGACTTTATAAATCAATATTATTTTTATTTTAGAAAATTGATTTACATAAAAATGTTTGGACCCTTGGAATTTATGAGAAATATAGTTTTCACTTCTTTTTCCCAAAATATTTAGTCATTTACTAGAATATATTAATAATTTATGTTGATAATAAAATTAATAAATATATTATAATTCATTATAAATAATTATCAATTGTTATAAAATAGTAAAAAATATTTATTTAATAAATTACTGTACATAATTATAATTATTAATAATAGTATAAATAGGGATTGATTCTTTATGTTGTAAAGAATATTACCTTTTTCGACATTATATTATCATCTTAGTAATAAAAATTGGATGTTATGAATAAAAATACTTTTATTTAGGAAATTTAATTTATTTAAAAATATTGGATCCTTAAAATTAATGAGACATGCACTTTTTGTTGGCAAGTAAATGTGTCATATATTTCAAGGATCCAATATGTTTATATAAAGTATTTTTCCTAAATAATAGTATTTTTAACTTATACCATCCAATTTTTATTACTAAGATGATATTAATTATCGAACAAGGTAATATTCTTTACAATATAAAGTCATATCATATTAAAAATTATTGCCATTATTTAATAGATATTGTAATAAAATATGTACATAACATAAATAATTTAACTATTTCAATAGTGTTACTTAAACTAACGATTACATTATTATTTAATAATTATACTCTTAAATAAACTATTTAACAACATAATAATAAGCAAATTTAAATAACTATTAAATGTATGTTAATAATAGTTAAGTACTAATAATAGTATAACTTAAATTTTTTAATCATATTGTAATGAAATAACTTTGTATAATGTTTATATATAATTTATTAAATAATATAATATAAGTACAAATAATGTCCACGTGCAAAGTACGTGCATTATACTGGTGGAGGATAATGCAAAGCACGTGCGTTATACTAGTTCGGAATAAATCAGAAAGAAAGCTTAGTTAACCTTCTCTCAAACATTAAGAAATTAGTAACATTGTTAATTACCTCATTTATTCCGAACTTTGGGCAGAAAAAACGAGACAAGAAATCAAATCCAGATCCAGGAGGAACCGGTGCTGTTATATTAACCCCCCTTCCCGCACATTTTTGTATCTCATCAAAGTTAGGTTGTGTACTCACGACGTCCTCCCCAGAAGACAGTTCGACCTACGCACGTATAATAAGAGTATCTGATGTTAAAATTAATCTTCAAGTAAAGCACACTGATGTGACAAAAACATGAACCCACAAAAAATATTTTACACGTAGTAATCAGATGTTAAGAAGGCAAACAGAAAGTGCTATAAGATCACCAGCCGTACGTTGAAGTTTTTTGCACACTGATCATGAATAAACCATTTAAGGCGGTAAGAATTGATGGGATCTCCTTGGGTTCACATGCACCAAAAGTAATTACAGGAAAATCCAACTCAATGGGGAAGCCATCATGCGCATCATCGCCTGAGTGCTTCGGTCAGCTTATCTTCTTTTAGCAGTTAGGATTCCAGATTTGGTTACAAACTCAATCACATCACCTTTTACTGTGCCAGAAGTAAAAAGGAAATGTGCAGCAGCAATGGTCCCGTGACCACAGTCGGCATATCCTCATAAGGGCCCTTACTATTCTGGGATATCCTTAGCAGTAAAGATTTTGCTATGCCGGAAGTTAAAAAGGAAATGTGCAGCAGCATTAATGGTCCCGTGACCACAGACGGCATTATCCTCATTAAGGGCTCTTACTAAGCATCATGCACTTGTTTTACGTTTTGTTTTCCTGGAAGCTTTTCGATCGGATCAATAATCAATGAGTGGAAGCAATATGCACGGTTCTTTGCAGTGCTTTTTCGATACTAGTCTCATACCATAGAGAATTTCAAAAAACACCAGACTCATTTTCATTTGGACCACCAGCCAGTTGCGAAACCATTAACCTTTTACTAAAAAGAGAGAAAGGAACATGCTCGTTACTTTCTCAAAGCTTAGCCGCTTGACCGTTGTTGCCCGCAAAAAATGAAAATGACATTCACGGGCTCAAGTATAACAGTAACGTGCTGGCTTTATTGAGCTTTTTCCGTAATAATCTCTTACATCTTTAATATTTAGCCAAACAATACTTAAATACTATTTAATTTCAAAAAATTGTAGATATCAGAAAACTCTCTCAACTTTGGATGATTTTCAGCCCAAACTTTCTATCAAAAACTTCCCTTAGCTTTAGGGTTTGTAAGAAAAATTGTCTTAACCATGCCCTCTCCATAATTCTCAAGTTTGGCCATAAAGGATGTTTTCATTTGGTGTTGCATTTTTCTCATGATAAGAAGGACTTGGAGTATGTGAATCTATTCGACAACAAAGATTTTGGATTACATTGAACTGACAATAATTCTAAACTCTGAGTTTTTTATTCCATGATTTTTTTTTCCTATTTCTTAGAGGTTATCAGAAAACCCCTTTAACTTTCAAAGTCTTTATTAGAAAACCATCCCTAAATGTTTGAACCATAATTTTCACTGGAGAAACTATCTATCTACATAATTTTACCCACCCTTGTGAAAATTTGCATTGTTGAAGCTTTTTTTCTATAAAATACTAATGTCAAAGTGTGTTTTATAACTAATGATCCCTAGATTTAAGGGGTTTCTTGATATTTTAGAAGGTAGTGGGTTTTATCTAATAATCATCTAATGGTAGGGGGGGTTATTTGACAATCGTCCAAAGTTAAGGGGTTTTCTGATAATTAGCCTTTCCAAATTTTGAACCGTTAACCTTTTGCTCAACAAAGAGAAAGCAACAAGCTTATTGCTTTCTCAATGCTTGCCCACTTTACACCACAAGATGATAATTATATATGAACATTTTATAAATTCCATACATATTACATTATAAATTTGATATTTTATTAAAACAATATATTCTAACTTAATTATATGTCATTTGATAGAATATTTTAATTAATTAACTCTTATATTAATCCAAAATATTAACATAATACACGGTACTTGGTAAAAATAGTTATTTTTAACTTAGTAATAATATTTACAAAATAGTAACACATATGATTTAATAAATAATAAGTCTTACATATTAAATCACATAAGGTTAATAAAAAATAAAAAATAAATGTTAATTAGGTTCTGAGGCCATGTTTGGATCGGTTATTGTTTGGGGTTAATAAGACTTTATTATTAAATAGTGAGATGTTTAGTTTGATTTTCTAGAGGGGGGTATTAAATTACACTATTTAGTCCATTAAAATCAAATAGTCCAAAAACTTTGGACTATAAATAAAGAGGGGAGTAAGAGTGTTACTATCGTCCTTTAGGATTAAAAGCCAAAAGACCTAGTTCCCCTTCATTTTCTAGAAAATACCTAGTGTCTTACCCTCTCTTTTTTCTTCGAGCTTATTAAAGATCCACCTGAAATTATATTCAAATTACTAATTAATCTTAAATCATGAATATTTTAAGGAATTAAACATAACTATTTCTCTAGAAGACAAATGTTAAAATCGCAAGTGGAAATATCCAAAAAAATTAATATATTAAGATAATTATAAAGTTTTTTGCAATCATGTTTTAATAAATAATTAAAATATTTAACCACGTATCGTGCATGTGCATTCCACCTAGTATCATATAAGCCCAACCTTTGTTTTTGAATTCGATAAACCATTTACGGTTGTAGGAATTGATGGGCTCTCCTTGGGTTCATATTCACCAAAAGTAATTACAGGAAAATCCAACTCAATGGAGAAGCCATCATGTGCATCATCGCCTGGGTGCTTCAGTCGACATATCTTCTTTTAGCAGTTAGGATTCCAGATTTAGTTACAAACTCAATCACATCATCTTTTACTGTGCCAGAAGTAAAAAAGGAAAGTTGCAGCATCAACGGACCCATGACCAGAGAGTTTAACCTATTATTCGAAATACGTAAACTCAGTATTTTACAAAATAATTTATAACAACTAGTATAATAAAGTATGTTCATGAATTCCATTGTTATCAAAATAGAATGGTGCATGCACTCCCAGCTGTTCTCTCATGTGCTTTTTACTATCCTCATTAAGGGCTCTACTATTATGGGAAAAAGCTTCATGCACCCGTTTATGTCTATTCTTTTTACCTTTTGTTTTCCTGAAAGCTCTTCGGGTCAATAATCAATGAGTAGACATATATAGTGCTTTGGATTCCATTTCGTTGTCTTCCTTGTTTCCCCTCTTTTGGTATTATGATTAGTAATAATTTGATGTTTTGATTCAAATTAATTACTTCTTATGTATTTTTATATTGATGGATTTTGAAACATTGAAATGGGTTTCTTCTTGTTTTCCTTTGGTTGAGATTAAGTTTATATGAAATGCTAGCTTAAATGAGTACTTAGATTAAAATGAGGATGATCTAATAATTGTGATGGTGATCGCCCTGTATCTCCAAATGAGCTAGCATTTGATTCAATATAGCATTTATCAACACTTAATTAAGTGTAGATTCTAGGTGATGAGAGGTGGTCGAAGGAAAATATAATAAGAGATGTAATATGTGTCTTCCGCATACTTTGGACAAATCTAGAAGGCATTAATGTGAGCTCAAAGGCTATCATTGTGCAAACCCTGAATGCTCCATCTAGGGATCAACATTAAGCAACAGCTTAATATCCCATTAGGGGGTGTTTGTTTCAACTTTTTTTTGGGGTATAGGGTGGATTACAAATTCTAGATTGAAAAAATGGGGTTTATTTTTTGAGTTTATGGATTCCATAACCTTTGTTTGATTGAAAATAAATTTTGGGATATTGAATACCCAAATAATAAAAAACTAATATATTATAGCATTTGTCAAATCCATCTTTGAGAGAGGATTTAGGCTAGATTTCGAATTCTAAAATTTGTAACGGTACAATTTGAATTTGAAACAAACAAAATACAAATTATAGGATTACAGATCCCAAAATATTAATGAAACAAATAACATTTTAGAAATCTTAACCCATATATATTAAAAAAAACGTATGGATTTTAAATCCCATGGTGAAAGCCATATCCTAAAATTATAGGATTTGAAAAAACACCCCCTTAGAGGAAAATAGGGGCCATATCTTCAACGATCAGGGGTAAAATATCAATTATGACAACAAGAATACCTAGCTGGTATAAATGCAATAAAGGTGGCCAGCTCCCGATCTGTTTGTAAGTTCAAAAATGTGTGTTACCAAGGCTAATTAATGACTCTCAGCGAGTGCCGCGCGGGCACTTGTTAACAAAATGCAATTGAATATAAATAATAAGACATTCTAATCCTATCCTAATTAATAACAATTTTAGTTTTTTTACTACCGATTCAAAAAATAATAAATAATGTAATGGTGACAATAATATGAAAAGTCAACTTCTCATAAATTCACTAGCCTTTAACTCCATGACTTATTCGTGTAGAAATTATCACAAGGCTTGATGTATTTACTCTCTTCTTTATATTTTTTTAATAATAAATATGCCACCTAATTACTATTTATTTTTAATAATGATAGCGTGTATGGACCGCTGGATACCTTTTATATATGTATTCATTAATTTTTTTCACCCGTGTAAGGAAACGTATACAGCTCCCACACACTTTGTGAGGGGACCTTCACTCTTTAGGTTTCCGGACCAACCTGTATCCATTTTTTGTTCCCACCTTTGGTCTGGCCCAACCTTAATTAGACAGTAGTAAGTAAGGTTTACATAAATATCCACGCATTGTAGGAACTAGGAAGGGCCTACATACCCTATTTCAGTCCGGAGTCCAAGAGTTGGAATGAACCTAGGCTAGATAGAGGCCTATGAAGGCCCACATTTTGGCTCAAGCTCTGTAGGAGCAGTAACAGATACAATTCAATTTTATTCTGCGTGCTAAAATCATCAACATCTTGATATTACCCCTCCATCTTTAAAATTAATCTCAGACCCCTCAAATCCTATTACTATATTGTAATAAGCCAAGCACAGTTAAAAGTTAATTGAAATAGGGGAATATATCATTCCTTTAACATTTTTGATGATTTGTCAGTTGTACTCCTCTTATACAAACCCAAACTCATTAACCGCTTTAATTTATAAACCCGTTTTAGCTCCCCAAATCAGTTTGAAAAACTCCTAAGATAAGTTTTAAAGATGTTGGTGGCTAATATTGAAGAATTTGGGAGGCCTGAGATCAATTTCAAAGATTTGGGGGCTAACATCGTAATATTGAAGATGTTGTGGGGGCTAATATAGAAATAACCCAAAAAAATTTGCAGGAAGCATGCATCCACTCCGTGTTCTCTCACGTGCTTTACTACCCTCTTCAAGGTTCTTGCTATTCTAGGAAAAAGCTTCATATACCCATTTATATCCATTCTTTGTACTTATCTCTCTCTCGCACCTCCCCATTTCCTCTTCCTCTTCCTCTTCTTCATGAAAACCCCTTAAACGCCTCACACTGAAACAGTCACCAACATCATCAAATTATCTCATTTGCAAAGCAGCAGCTGTTAAGTGCTACACCGATTCGCCGCCGCTTTATTTTTCTTCGTCTCCTCCGAATAAAAACCCGAAAACAGAGCTAGAGAGAGAGAGAGAGAGACTAGAGAGCGTAAGAGGGAGAGAAATAGCAATGGCGACGACGACGGCCCTGAACTGCATCAGCCTCTCAGAGCCCGACGTCGGGAAATCGGTTGCCCTACTCAAACAGGTAATGGGTTTCAACTTTTTCTTCAATATTGTCCCCAGTTTTTTTGAAAATTTTGAATTTAGGGTTTCCCTGTTGAACTCAAATCAGGCTTGTTTGGACTGTGGGTTCTTCTATGTGGTCGATCACGGGATTAGTCAAGAGTTTATGGACGAGGTTTTTGCTCAAAGCAAGAGGTTTTTCGATTTGCCGCACGATGAGAAGATGAAGCTTCTTAGAAATGAGAAGCATCGAGGTTACACGCCCATTCTGGATGAGCTCCTTGATCAAGAAAATCAAGTCAATGGTTGGTATTTTTGTTTTGGGGAATTTATTTTAGGGTTTTTGCTGATACTTTGGATTGATTTGAACTGTTTGAGTGTCCTATGACAAAAGTTCAGATTTTGGACTAACATTTAGAGAGAATATTAACGGTAAATTTCATACAAACCCTGAAATTTATTTTGGTTTACAGGGCCCCCCCCCCGGGGGGGGGGGGGGGGGGGGGGGGGGGGGGGGGG
>BQKN01063422.1:334062-350982 GCA_022839385.1 Asparagus kiusianus
ACAACAGCTCTTGCAAGTTTGTGCAATTGATTGACTGTAGTTTTGGTGTCGTTTAAGGAATGTGCAAGAGATTTGTGATCAAGGTTGGCCTTCACCTATAAAAAGTTCAAGGGGATTTTGTAAAAGTAAGCATGAAAACTAGTACTTATAATAAATTAGGGTAAAACAAAGGGAAATAGAGAATTGAAGGTGACCACCCAATTTTTCAAGGCAGATTTCTTGATCTTTCAAGTCACTGCAGCTCCTTCAAAAAATGGAAGCAAATACTCCACCTAATGCACTCTGATACTAACAGAACTATAACACTTTTTTTATCTTCTCTGCCTGTTTATCGATCTTTTAGGTTTCATGGCAAATCTGTATCTTGCCAAACATCTTGTTTTTGGTCGGAAATCAAGTGGCAATTTGGCAATTTCTAGAGGTGGATATCGAGTGGATGCACTAGTACAAAACAAGTTTGTCCAAACGGTTATTACAACCGTTTGGACAAGTCAAAATAGCCCAAATGGGTTTAACCGTTTGGAAAAATAAACCCAAACTGTTAAAACCGTTTGGGTTGTTAAAAATCCTAAATGGATGTACCAAACGGTTTTAACCGTTTGAGATATCTTAGCGCAAACAGTTAAAACCGTTTGGGAATTTTTATTAATTTTGACAAATAAATAAATAAATAAATAAATAAATAAAAGGCTTTTTTCTTCATTCCCCCCAAAACTTTCATCCCAGCGCCAAAAATTCATCCCTAAAATTTTCATGACCCCACTCTCAAATCCCTAACCCCCTCGTCCGACCTCGTCGAAATTCCCTCATCCGACCCGTCGAAGTCCGACCCCGACAACCGAAAATGCACCTCATCTTCATTTGCCTGGGGCTCCCTCATCTCTGCCTCCCTCATCTTCGCCGGCGCTTCTCCGCATCCCTCATCTTTGCCAGCGCTCCTCCGCCTCCTCGTCCTCCGCCTCCATCATTTCCATCGGCGCCCTCGTCCTGCTGGTCTTCGCCAACGTACCTCCTCGTCCTTCTGATCTTCGTCGCGGTTGTCGCTCCTCCGCCTCCTCCTCCTCCTCAGGTCGCCCCCTTCTCCTCTGTAAATTAGTATCATCTACTCTTTACAAAATCCTAAACCCTAATTAGTATTATTTAAGGTAACATCTTTAGATCTGCTCCCTCTCTTCAAAAAATCTCACCGGAGAAGGTAAAATTCCTAACCCTTACCTTCAAATTTCTATTGATTGCCAGATGTTTGAATTGACGCATCTGCTGATTAGTTTTAGATTCATATGTATTCAACCTTTTTGGTCGATTATCAATGAATTGATGACCTTTTTTCTGCAATTGACAGCAGAGATCAGCGAGGGAAATGGTTGGGAGAACTCCAGGGCTGATTGCTTTGTTCGATGTCGACGAGACCCTCACTGTTCCGAGAAATGTACGAAAAGTTTCAATAATAAGTTTATTTAGCAAGTCATGGGGTTATATAATTGGTATAGTCTTTCTGATTGGGTGGAGGGACCTAATGTGATGTGCATGTTTTTGTTTAATAATATGCTGTTTTTTTCCTTTCGTTATTCAGGTTAGAACATGATAAAAATGATTTTTTTGCAGTGATCACAGACTACGATTATGTATTTGCCGAAAATGGTCTTGTTGCTTACAAGAATGGCGAACTCATTGGCAAACAGGTATCCTGCTTTGGTTTGGAATCATATTTTTTAATTAACTTAATAAAAAGCATTTGGTTGCTTATTAGGATGTTAGTTCAAGTTGTCTTGTATGTTAATTCCGTCAAATTCCATGAAACCGAGGGGAAAAGTTGAGATAGCTTATATTTTAAATCATACATTATCCAACTAAGACAAACTAAAAGCTCCTTCTAGTATCAGTGAACCAAGAGTTCAGTATCTTCCATCAAACTCATAATCAATAAAGAGCTATCAGTTTCTTCTTAATAGACCAGGCTGACCAGCAAGCTTGGACATCATGGGATAAAAACTTATTCTAGCCTATACTTTTGAAATGCAGCCTTTTTTGTGTGTGTGCAAATAACATGTTTGGAAATGGTTGCAAGAACTTGGTGGAGGTTGAGTTTTGATACTGAATTGCAGTTAGAGCTTAGCTAGATGGCGAGAACTTACATGCTCTTTTTTGTACCTTTAATCTTATTTCATGTGCAGAAACACTAGAGATAACAATGGAAGCCCCTGATGCTAGATGTTACTTTATCATTTTGATATCCTCTTATCAGTTAAATTATGACTTTAGAAACCATACTCTCGTAGCAAGGAATGAGTGTCTTTATAGTTCATAGAAATAGTGAGTTTGTTGTATGAAACTTGATGCATATAGGAATGTATATGCAGATATTCTCTTTTTAATTTTTTGTGTATTTACTCTAATCAGAAGTTTGTCTGTAAAGATTTTAAAACTACTCCCTCATTTTCTTTGATGAACGCGCTTATGCTTTTATGCCATTTTGTATTTCCTGATGGAAATAGATTTTGTTTCCTCCATTTTGCAGAGCTTGAAATCATTCCTTTGAGATGAAAAGCTCAAGGTCTGATGATTTCTTATCAATTTCTTCTTGAATTATTTGGTATAAGTTATTTTTTTCTAAATAATATAAATTTGATGTAGAGTTTATTAATTTCACACTTCACTATATATATTGCTGATCTGGATATCCCCTTAAAAAGGTTAGCAATCATACCTTTCACTAGTTAAACCTGTATCCAAATGTCAGTTATAGTTTATTTTATTATTTGATTACTCAGGGGAACAGTTTATGTGTTTCGAGGCTGTTCTTTCTGAGTGGAAGTGTTGCAATCCTAACCACATCTGGACCACAACAGGTATAAAAATTGATCTTGCATGATTTACTATGGCCTGTTGGTCCATATTTGAGATAAACTGTAAATATGCAGAAGGGGAGATCCTTCTTTTGGATTCCCTTAATTGCAATGAACATTTTTTATCAGACTCCTTTTATGTTCTCAATTCATAACCTTCGGATATCTACTCTTTTAGTAGAAGGAGATTTACATTCAAACTGATTACACAGTAGATCTGGATCAGGTTTTGTCATTGATGGGAAATTTGGGTGTAGCCGATAGGTTGTGGTTGTGTCTTCTTGAAGTTGGGTTGTAACAAATTTATAAGAGTTGTATTTTTATGCCGTGGACCACTTTTTTGAACCAATTGTTATTGGTATTACCGATTTCAGTTGGCTTCAGTTTACTTGGAACAAAGTTTGGTAGATCCATGCTTGTTCCATTGGGTTTTCGGTTTTTTAATTTTGGTACTTGACCATTTGTCTACTTTTATTTGTAATTCAGGTACACTACACCAACTTGACCTTGACCTTGTTATATTCTATTTTCCATGTTCTCTATGATATTTGCAAGTCGGAAGGCATAGGAGATTTTGAGCAATTATAGACTAATCTACTTAGTTTCAACAACTTAAGTTTATCTGAAGCTACTTAGCAAACAAGGATTTTGCCTTCTGCATCATTTTGATAAATCTACTGTCACTTCTGCAGAAATGAAGTCAGGTTATGATGCTCTATACAAAGCTGGCCGAGATACCGTATTTGCATAATACGAGTATTTTCTCTTCGTAACCTTGTTTAAATAGAGCCTGTCTGCTGATAAATTTTGGTTATATTTTAAAAATACGGACATTTGCTTTCTAATCAATAAATTACTTAAAAATTAATGTTTTGACCAACTTTGTTGTCTTCCGCTTCATACATACTTCTGAATTTTTCATATGTACGTGCTGTTGTGCAAGACATGATTGTATCTTTTGATATCAATGCATTGCGATGCAAGCTTTCCTTCAATAGGAAAATAATTTTCTTCAGTTCCTTTGAAGAGTTTCATGACTGGTTTTCTTTTTAAGTTTGATCTCAACTTTTCCTAGCAGTTGAATTACATTATTATTTATTTGAGACGCTGCTCATATTTCTTTCATATCCTGATGTCTCCTATAGCACCATTGAGGCCCTCAACTACTATAAATCGGCAGGCAGCAACCCGATTCATTGAGCATTCTCTGCCTGATTTAACACCAGGTATAAGACATTAATTTCTTGTATTCCATCACTTCCTTATGTTTTTCCTTGTCAAACGACATTGAATTATTTTTAGGACAAGGGCATAGTATGAGGGAAATTAGTAGACAAGAGGACACCAGGAATAGATTTAATAACAAAAGAAAACACTCACCATCTGAGAAACAGTCTGTCCGTGATGCTGCACAGGAATTTCTTGAGAAAGCAGCTCGTGAACTTCTTGGCTCTAATGATCTTTATGTACTGTTGAAATGAATTGCTGTGAAGAAGAAATGAGTAAGAAAGAAAGTTCAGTTACACAGACCTTTCTATCAAAAACAAGATTCCATGCTTCTCCACTTAGGCCATATTGGACAGCAAATTTTATCAAGTCGAGTGGAAAGTAGAATATCAGTGTAAAGCCATATGACACCAGCCCAACCCCAGCGATACTGTAATAAGCGTGGCAACCTGCAGGCATAAGTCGATGTCAGGCTCAATAATTAAGTCAAGCAGCTTAGCAACCTAAGATGCTATTTTTTCCCCTTTCTTGAATCATTTTTAATTGAAAAGTTTCTAGACCCTTTCTTAACCAGGGAGCCTCTTTGATTTCTAAGGATTATAGAATTTAAATTTCAAATACCAAACAGCATTCAGGAAAAATCATAAAATGTAATGGTTGATGTGAGTTTTCTAGACCTCACTGGCGGAACAATATCTGTTGACTTACATTTTTGCTATGGATATTACTTATAGCAATCGATCGAATAGCAATCAAAGGAATTACATCTTTTTATTATGAACTTCAGAATTATGATAATAATTTTCTCTATCTATTTCAAATCTTACCAGTTGAGCTCCCATGAAAGCACAAATTAGGAGAGAACCCGGCCTCTCCACAAATGACCAACTCTGACTATGTGTGACAAATATTAGAGCCTGGTTGATGATATTAACTTGTAGATAAACAGCTTGAGGACATCTCTTCACTGCTGCTGCTGAGAGATCTCACATTAAAATGAGTCTGTCACCAAAAAAAATGATGGAAGAGGCATGAAAAATTATGAGAGATGTTTCTTTATTAGGAAAACTATTGAGTAATCATTGTGTATGTATATGTTTTGTATATATAATATTAGATGCTTTTCATTGTCAGATATTAAGTAATCATTATATGTGTATGTTTTGCCTCTAATATTGTATATTGAGTAATCATGTATGTATATATAACATTGAATATTTAGCACTGTTTGAGACATTTTTGTGTATGTACATATATTTTGATTTAATTGTGAGATATTGAGTATTTATTGTGTGAAATGTGTATATAAACATGTAGATAAATAAAGAAGCCAAAATTTAAAAAATATTAAAATAAACAGCCCAAACGAGTTTAACCGTTTAGCCAATTTTTTGCCCAAACGGTTTTAATCGTTTGGACAGATAAATGGCCAAACGGTTTCAACCGTTTGGGTAAAAAATTGGCCAAACAGTTAAACCCGATTGGCAATTTATTAAATTCCAAACGGTTGTAACCGTTTGGGCAATATCCCAAACGGTTACAACCGTTTGGGATTTTGCCTGTAACCGTTTGGGATATTGCCCAAACGGTCATAACCGTTTCTGTTTGGGCAACCATTGGGGTAGACTTTTCCCTAACGGCTTTAGCCCAAACGGTTTATAATAACCGTTTGGGACTGTTTTCCCAAACGGTTCCAACCGTTTGGGCTGTCCTATTTTGTACTAGTGATATGTGTTATAGTTCCTTCATATCAAGTGGACAAGCTTGGCCATGTTTTTACTTTTTAGTGTTATCTATGTTGATTTTTGCAATTTGAAATGATGAACATATGTGCATATCTTCCAGTTGATTCCACATCCACAATATGATCAGGTTCTTCAACCATATTTACATGCCTCATCTTTGAACTTAAGGCCTCATGATACAGTATCAGGCACATTTTTATTTATTTGCATGTTAAAAATTTTGACTTTCGAAATATTTTACTTGCTTGGCCTTGTCAATTCTAATATATGGTTGCAAAATTACATTTTGAGTTAAGTTCTTCATGGCTAATTAATACTGACCTAGAATCTGTATTAATACCCCTATGACTCTTTTTGCATAAGTGACTTCGATGTTTCCAAGGGATACACTTATCTTTGATGCATTCTTTAGCTATTCCAGTTCACTTGGTTATTTGTGGAAGTCCTAGTTTTTTGAGAAAGATTAGAAATGTAATTACAATATAAGTCCAGGATTTAAGATTTATATTATGTTATAACGAACTTGAATATAATATTAATTAATATAACTGTGCATGCATCAGCTGTTCTAGTCCACTTGGCCATTTGTAAAACTTAATTACTTGAAAAAGATTAGAAATGTAATTATGATACACATGCATGAGCAGCTATGATAGAAGTTCATGAAATAATTAGATTTATATTATGTTATATCAAACTTGAATATAATATAGTTGTGCACACTTAGATACATCTTTGTAATCATTTTATTTTTCATCTATTAAACCGTTTTGCAAAATCTTTTATTTTCCTTTGCGAATTCACCAGGTACATTGATAGCAAACCAAATCACTAGCATCCTAATCACAGCGTTTTGGTCAAGGGCATCGTGGATGTTATGTGTTAACCATACTATGAACTTTCAAAACGTATCAGAGAAAAATAGCCGGAGGTCTGATCTTGTTCTTGAGCTGAAGAGAGTTTTTGAAGAGCTGTCGATTAAGTACAACTTGCTGCCTCAAGAAGTTCACCTCAGTTAAACTGGCTCAACTCCATTGCTGATGGCCATCACCCAAAGCTTAGTCTGAAAGATCGATGATGGACATTGTGAACCCTTGACGCAAGAATTTGGTATGAGGATCCACAGCTTTGATTCTTTTGGTGGTATTTGATAAGTTGCTTTTGAGTGAGTTTTCTGTTGGGTGAGGCCAAATCCTGATTGAATGGTGGATGGAACTTCTGAATGTTTTTGTATGTTGTAATTGACGCTGATTCCATTTTAGAACATTACTATGTACTAGGGTTTAGATATCTAATTACTGCATTTAGTCACAATCATAACCGTCTTATCATTTAATCTAATTATTATTTTTACAGTGAAAATCGAGCATGACTGTAATGTTAGCCCTTATGTTTTGATGATGTTTTACAACCATCATTATCGGTACTAATTGCTTGTTGAGTGATATTGTAGTTAATATATATATATATCAAGCTTGTTAGTATCATTTATGGAGGATTGGATGGAATATGAGCTACAACGATGATATCCAAAGGAGGAGGAGGCATAGTGATGAAGCAAATGTTAATCAAGAATAACACATACAAGTTAAAGCTTCATCAACTCAAAGCTATATCAAGACTCAAAGAATTGTAATTCTATGTGAGAATATTAGCTAGTTTTTTTTCTCTCTAGTGCTAGAATGTAGACAAATAGTTATAGATTTTACTTGAAGCTATTGGGATATTTCACATACGTTTTCATACTTATATTTTTGAGTGTTTTGATAAAATATCATATTTCACAAGTATGATGACCTTTTCGTAAAATTATTTTTCCAAACAGTTTGTTTTTAGTGTTAAAAACAATTTACAAAGTAACACAAATTTTTAGAGTCATTTGAATATTTTTACAGATTTTCTAAAAAGAGTCAATACTGTATCCGTTGTGTCAGTTCGTGGTCGACCGCACCTGTGTCTTTTCCTGAGAGGGCAGCACAAACTTTCGCAGTCGACCGTCACGGTCGACCGTCAGCTCGAAAATTCCAATGGTCGACCGCAAAAGTCTCTGAAAATTTTCCGAGCCTCGAAAGTGGCTCGCGGTCGACCGCGAGATTTTCACAGTCGACCACCGTTTACTCCAATGACCTTTTGCGTATAGATTTCAGACGACGATTTTTACGGGATTTGGGAGATTTGGGTATGGGTTTTGGCTGCAGTGTTTTCTCCTATTTAAACCCTTCATACACCTCTTCTTCAACCTGTCCCAAGCACTTTGAAAAACCAGAGATTTGTTTTTACTGAGAGCAAAAATTTTCAAACATGTTTTCTGTGTTTTTTAAGTTCGCGTCCCAGCTTCAATGTAATCTTTCTTCTTGCCATAGGGACATTGTAAAGAGAGTTTTTACACCATTACTACTGGTGAGAGCTTGATCTTGTGAAGATCAACTGTGTGAGAGTGAGATCTTGTGGTGATCAACTGTGTAGTTGTGAGATCTTGTGGAGATCGTTGTGTAAAAGAAATTCCGGCTTCCAAACCTGGTTGTGTAGTAGATTCTCCTCGAGAGTGGGTAGCGGGGACGTAGGTCAGTGGGCCGAACCTCGTTAGCACATCGCGCGTCACTTGGATAACGATTTTTAACTCTATCTAATTTGCTTTGGTTGTTCTCTCTATTGTGTGTTGCTTGTCTTATTTTTATTGCATAATTATTATCTTAAGACCCTAATCACCCCCCTCCCTCGCTAGGGTCTAGCAATTGGTATCAGAGCTTGGTCTCTATATTAGTTTTTGGTCTAACCACCTTAGAGAAAAGATTTTATGGAGGTTTCGATGAATATGCATATGCTAGAAGGACAATCCATCACTAGACCACCACTGTTCATCGGTAGTAATTTTGCTTATTGGAAGGCTAGAATGAGGATTTACCTTCGTTGCATTGATCTTGACATTCTAGAACTCATAGAGAAAAAGTATGTAGAAAAGTCCAAGATTGGTAACATGACCGATGGAGAAAGGCACCAAGCTAATCTTAATGCAAAGGTTTGCCTTAATTTGCGGTCTTTTCCCTAATAAATACAATAGGGTTTCTACGTGTGCAACCGCATACGAAATTTGGGTGAAATTATGTATTACACATGAAGGAACCCCTAAGTTAAGGAATCCAAAATTAGTGGGCTTATGCATGACTATGAGTTATTTAAAATGCTTCCTAATGAATCCATTGATGCTATGTTTTCTCGCTTCACTAACATAATCAATGAATTGCATGGTCTTGACAAGCGTTTGACTATCTAAGAGATGAACTACAAGATCCTTTGTTCATTGACTCCGGCATGGGAACCCAAAGTTATGACCATAGAGGAAGCTCACGATCTTAACACTCTAGCTCTCGATGGCCTCATCGGCAAGCTTAAGGTTCATGAGAAGAAGCTCAAGGGAAAGGAGAAGAAGGAAGTGCCCCCACGGGAAGTTGAGCAGCTATCACTAAAAATGAAGACCATAGCTCTCAAGAGAGCTAGTGATAACTCATCATCATCGTCGAATAGTGAAGTTGATTTTTCTAGAGAAGTGACTCACTTCTCTAGAAGAATATCTAGACACATTAAAATGAACAAGAAGTTTAATCCCCGATCTAACAATAAATTTTTTTCACGTGTAGGGAAGTGCTTTGAATGCAATGAACCGGGTCATATCGCTAAAGATTACCCCAAGCTCAAGGAGAAATACTTGAAGTACAAGAAGAAGAAAGCCATGTATGCCGGATGGGAAGAATCCGAACCAAACGATTCGGATAGCAATGAAGAAGAAGCTAAGATTGCTATTCATGATCCTAACATTTGCTTCATGGCTTATGAAAAGGAGATAGTTTTCGACACCGAAAGTGAATCCTTTTATATGTAATGTGATCTAGCTACCGCATTAGAAGAATTAAACATTGAGTTTAAAAGGATGTCAAAAGAATTTTCCTCCTTTAAAAAATTACATGCTTCTTGTGATTTAAAACTTGAACAACTATAAACATCTATTGCTTTAAAAGATGAATTGCTAGGGGATCTTGATTTTAAAAACAAACAATTAAGATCCAAGATTGAAAGACTTAAAATTGAGAGTGGTAGGATTAGACCCACTCATGCTTATGCTAATTATCATCATCATAAGAGAAATAGATTTCATAGATCTCATGCCTCTACACATAAGAGAAATTTTATGTGCACATATTGCATGAAACGTGGTCATATTTCTACTCATTGTAGGATTAAAGACAATCATGATTTTTATGGAATGACATGGGTACCCAAAGGTACCAAGCTTACTAACCACCAAGGACCCAAGATTTGGGTACCTAAAGTTACTACACATTCATCTCTTGTAGGGAACATCACGAGCACGACGTAGAGAGATGTGGTACCTTGATAGTGGTTGCTCACATCATATGACGGACAAGAAAGAGCTATTTGCAACCCTATCAAGGATTGAAGGAGGTAGCGTCTCCTTCGGTGGTGGTGAGAATGGTAAAATCATAGGTATTGGATGCATTGGTAAGATACATTCTCCCGTAATAGAAGATGTTTATTTGGTTAGTGGCTTGAATCATAATATTCTTAGCATTAGCCAATTTAGTGATAAAGGTTTTGATATTTTCTTTAAACCGGACAAATGCATTATTATCTCAAATAAAAAAAAACTATTTTTGTTGCTAATAGAAAATCTAATGTATACATTTTTAAGATGAATGAGCTATTAGATCAAGATGTCAAATGCCTTATGGCGGTTGATGAAAACCCTTGGATTTGGCATAAGAGGCTTGGACATACGAACATGGAATTGATATCCAAATTATCCAATAGGAATCTTGTAAAAGGGTTACCAAACTTGCATTTCATTACTTTTTGTGAAGATTGTGCTAAAGGTAAACAAACTAAGTCTACCTTCAAATCCATCAATAAGGTATCAACTTCTAAACCCTTGCAATTACTTCATCTTGATTTATGTGGTCCTATGCGTGTTACCTCTCTTGGAGGCAAACACTATGTTTTTGTTATCATTGATGATTTCTCTTGTTTTACACGGACAATCTTTCTTGCAAGTAAAGATGAATGTTTTGAAGAATTTTTGAATCATCTTAAAAGAATTGAAAATAAAAAAGAGTTGAAGGTTGTTAAAATAAGAAGTGATCATGGTGGTGAATTTTAAAATAATTTTTTTATTATTTTTGTGCACATCGTGGTATAACTCATGTATTTTTCGCTCTAAGAACACCATAACAAAATGGTGTTGTTGAACGAAAAAATCACATCATACAAGAGATGATACGAACTATGTTAGATTCTTTTGATTTACCTAAGTATTTTTGGACGGAAGCCGTCAATACGGCTTGCCATGTTTTAAATTGTGTTTTGATTAGACCTAAGCTTAAGAAAACTCCTTATGAACTATTTTATGACAAAACTCCTTTTATTGGATATTTTCGTATCTTTAGTTGTAAATGTTTTATTTTAAATACAAAAGATCATCATGATAAATTTGATTCTAAAATTGATGTTGGCATTTTCCTAGGATATGCACCTCGAAGTAAGGCTTATAGGGTCTTCAACAAACGAACTCTTGTTGTTGAAGAATCTATAAACGTTACTTTTGATGAGACTAATATTGGTTTATAAGTTGATTTGCCTAGGAAAGATGATGATGATGTTGAGGGAGGATTGGAACTTTGGTAAATAAATGAAACACCCTCAATAAATGTTCAAAAGGATGGGGATAACAACAACATTCAAGAGCAAGAACAAGAAGAACTCTCCAAAGCATGGATATTTGCACCAAATCATCCAAAGGAGCAAATCATTAAGAATCCTTCACAAGGAGTTCTAACTCGCTCAAAGGCTTTTAGTGAATGTGATAATGTTGTCTTCTTATCTCAAATACAACCAAAAAAGATTAATGATGCTTTAAAGGATGAGTTTTGGGTTTTAGCTATGCATGATGAACTAAACAATTTTCAAAGAAATGATGTTTAGAAACTAGTTCCTAGACCTAACAATGCTAGTGTAAATGGAACAAAATGGGTTTTTAGAAACAAACTTGATGAACATGGTATTGTAACAAGAAATAAAGCTCGTTTGGTTGCTCAAGGATACAATCAAGAGGATGTTGGTATCTTTGTTTTGATGATGTTTAACAAACAATTTACTACTAATGTTGTTTGTCTAGAATTTGTGTTTATTTATTTATTATAGACAAACAACATGTTGGAGGATGGATGAAATTGCGCTTCAACGATCATATCCAATGGAGGTTGGCGGAATTCTGGAGTGAAGCCTATGCAATTCAAATTAAAGATCCAAGTTCAAGCTTCTTCCGCATAGTGTACCAAGTCAAGTTTATTGAAGATCAAGATTGCTTGGGTATCAATTAGTTTAGGAGTTTATATTATGTGTGTTAGTACTTTAAGCTCAATATCATATACACACACATTTTATTGTTTTCTATGTATATATATATATATATATATATACACACACACACATCTTGGCTTTTAGTTTATCTACAAACAAAGTTTTTACAACAAGCATATAAATAAATATTTATATTCATACATATTTGTCTTTATGTGGATAAGTTGGTTTGATCTAATTTCATAGATATAAAACAAATATATATTCATATACATACTCATATAGTTCATATTCAATTGTATTTTATAAAATACTATATTCATTGTTTATAGACTTCATAACAATAGTCTACATCTTTCTTTAAGTCTATAAAATTACTTTGTAGAGTTTTAAAAGTTCGTTTAAGTCAAATGTCAAAAACATGTATGTTTAGTTTTTATGTTTTTGGACTATTTTGTAAAATGATGATATTTTATATTTGGAAGTTTTTTTTGAAAACTAGTTTTTGTAACATGTTTATTATCATGTTTACAATCATTTACCAAAGTTTTAAATTTTTTAGAATTTATTTAATATTTTTAAACCCAGTTTAAAGTTGAGTTTTTCTATGCACTTCAGGTCTGTGCATGTTTAGTCGACTCATTAGTCGACTTATGAGTCGACTCATAAGTCGACTCACGAAGTACAGCGGAGTTGTGATTTTTCTTCTGTTGGGTCGGCTCATATAAGCCGACTTATTAGTCGACTCATAAGTCGACTCATGAGTGGACTCATAAGTCGACTTATGAAAGAGCCGTTGCACAATAACGACTAGTTTCCAGTAGTATTTTTTGGGGGCTTTTTTGTCTTTTCAGTTGGGTTTTGGCTGATGTTTTTGGTTCTTATAAATAACCCCTTGCTTTCATCTTTCATACTATCCAAGAGAATGTTTTAACAAAGTTTTAACAAGGGTTAAAGTTTTGTTTAGTGTTTGTTTCAAAAGCTTTTAAGCAATTGAGGGTTTGAGTTTGTGAATTTAATTCCACAAAAGCTTGAGGAGATTATCTATTAGATTTTGATCAATCAACTATTCTCCCTCCATCTCTCGTCATCTATTGAGAAGTTTTCTAAATTCTTTTCTAGCTTTATATTTATTTGTTTGATTATCATCTTATTAAAGCTAGTTTTATATTGAGTTTAGATTTGATTAATCTTATTATTACACACACCCACTTAAGCTTATTGTATTTGCATTCATAATATATTTGGGGTTGTGAGAGATAGTAACATTGAGTTGAGCCTAATTGAGTTCTCACCTTGTTTAGAGAACAATTATTTGTTGTGTGCCTAATTATGAAGTTCACTTTGTAATACACTTGTACACCGAGAGGAGTGTGTGGTGAGGACGAAGTCGATACCGAGAGGAGTGGCGTCGGTGGCCTAGTGAGAGGTGATAATTCCGAGCACTTGAGGGAGTCGATACGTGAGGACCAACACTTGAGGTTGTAGCTTGTGTATGTACTTTGTGAGGATTTGTGAGAGTTGTCGATTGACTTGATAACCGAGTGTGTAGAGTTTTTGGTTAGCTAGAAAACCGAGTGTGTAGAGAAGTTCCGGCTTCCAAACCGGGTTGTTTAGTGGATTCTCCCCGGGAGTGGGGAGCCTCGCTGCATGGTGAGGTTCGTCAAATAAGACGAGCCTCAATACACAGCGAGGTTCGTCTTATAAGGTAGGACGGAAGGTCCGAACTCCGTGATCATTTTCTTGTGTTTGGGTTTGGCATTGGCGCATTTATTCTTGCATATTGTTATATTGTCATTATTGCATGATCATATTGTTTACCTTTGTTTATATTGTATATCCTTGCACATATCTTGTAGCACATCATACTTGCTAGGATATATTTGTTAATTAGTTTTAATTGGTATAAAATCAGATTAGATTAGCATAAACCCTATTCACCCCCCTCTAGGGTTCTTTCCTAGTGGCATTAGGGTCTAACAATTGGTATCAGAGTTTGGTGCTCTTTGATTTAAGGTCTAATCCCTTTGAGTTAAAGATCCAAGTTATCTTTTTGTTCTAATGTTGTTTTGATTTTATTTGTATCTTACTTGCACATATATACATTATGAATATGCACGGTGTACCTTGTTTAGGTTATGCCATCAATATTGCTCCTAGATTAAATAATTTTCCCTATGCCTAATGGTGTGTTGGATTTAAACTTTTTGTTCGATCTAAACGCTTCGATTTATGAGAAATTATTGATGATGCTTATATTGTGCCCACTTCGGAGAAATCCAAGTGGAAGAAAAATGATCATCGTATGTTTACCATGAATAAGCTTTTGTTAGAATTTTTAGATAATGCGTTCGATTCATCTATGTCTAACAAGCTTGATTCTTTTGATAGTGCTTACACATTATGAAAACTTATAGAAGCACATCAAGGGAATTTGGAGGCGATGCGATAAGCTTTGGAGGATTCCGTTTCTAGTTCATGTAAAGCTTCATTTTCATGCACACGGCCACTAGGCGATAGCCCTAGTGTGGTAAGCGAGTCTGAATCCGAATATGATTTATCTTTTGATGAACTCGTCTGTGCTAGTAAAAAATTATTGCATGCCTATAACAAATTATATAAATTTTTATTGATTTACAAAGCAAGCATGAAATTTTAAAATTCGATCATGAGAAGTTACTTTCCAAATTTGATATCATTTCTAAAGAGAATGATGCTCTTAAAAAAAATAATGATATGCTAAATTTGGAAAATAATAATTTGAAATTGGATATTGCTAACTTGACTCATGATAAAAATAATGCCATGTTAGAAGTAAAGAACATAAAAAATGATACTACTTCTTTCATAAATGACTATTTATGTTCTACTTCTAATAAAAATACATATGTGCCTAGTGATGAGTTGAATAATGTTAAAAATAGAATATCACTTTAGATTCAACTCTTAAATCATGCATTGCCAATAATAACAAGCTTATGGACATGTGTGCTAAATCTTATGCTACTACATCTAAACATACTATACATCATGCACACATGTATAGCAAAATTTATAAATGCTCTATTTGCGGCCGAAAATGCCACCTTGCTAAATTTTGCTATGATGTACATAAACCCACTAAGGCTCATATTAATTCCTTTTGTGCATCTCATAAGACTTCTTCATCACACACTCATGCACATGCACATAATGTTCATCATAAGCATGCTAGTGTGTATCATTGTGATCTTTGTGGTCGGTTTGGCCATTTGGCAAAGTTTTGCTTTGATTTGAAAAAGAATTCCAGTTTGCCTAACACTTCTAGTAGATCACATATTTTTAAATGTAATGTTTGTGGTAGGTTTGGACATCTTGCTAAATTTTGTTTTGATGTGTAAAAAGCTCCTATTTTGTAAAATGTTCCAAAAAGACCACCTTTGTTTAATGAGGTTTCTCATTTGCAAAATGAATTTAAAAGACAATCTTTATTTGTAAATGATTTTCGTTCAAACTCACTTGGTCAACACAAATCTTTTCACTCTTTTCATTGCACGAATTGCAATCGAAAGGGTCATTTGAATGAATATTATTTTGACCGTGTTCGTGCATCATATGCGCCCATAAGGGTTCATAACCCTAGGGCATTGAGCTTTATTGATAGGCGTCATATCCCTAAACAATCCAGCACTAAGAATGCTTGGGTACCAAAATAATTTTAAACAAAGAATATTAGTGTTTCTATTTTTCTTTTTCTTGGTTTTGAAAAATGTGTTCTAAAATCTTTATGAAAACAATTTTCCTTGATCAATTATTTTGTTTTCATGTTTATTAACTTTGATTTTGATGAGAGGTATGTGTTTATATAACCCACCAGGTGTAGGCGTATAAAATTACCTATTGGCCCCTTAGCACAGCTCGGCGCGATGATTCAACAACTCAACGGACGTTCGAGCGACGAAGCGAGCTAACGAGGCTACAGAGCTAACGAACCGCATGTGAACAACGGAATGCATCCATTCGCATGCGGAATCAAGTCAATGGTTCGGGGAGTCAACGAGTCATCCAACCAAGAGAGGATTCGAACTCAAACACCAAGGCGGATTTACTGCCAAATCAGGAACCAAGTCAAACGAATCGTTTCCAGATCAATCAAACAACCAAATCACGTACATAATCGGAAACATCGGAAAACGACGGAACCCAACACACCTGGGGGGACTCGGCCAAAACCGAGCCAAACCCGGGGTGACTCGGCCCAAGCCGAGCCACCCTAGGGTTGCTCGGTGGCCGAGCCACCCTGAGGTGGTTCGGCAGCCGAGCCACCCTGGGGTGGCTCGGCATGAGCCGAGCCACCTCAGGGTGGCCGGTTCCCCCCCTCTCTCTTGTGCACGCAGGCACAGTTCAGAGAGGCTATAAATAGAGGGGGTGGTTGTTCATTTGAGAGGACTTTTGGTTGAACTTCTGAAGAGCCGAAACTCTGCCGGATTGTGATCTCACCTCAGAGTTGTGAAGGCTTGAAGACTTGGACACTCGGATTCGGTTCTTGGCGAGCACCCGCACCAAACAAGGCAGGAGTTTGAAGGAATCAAGTCCTTAGATCTACGTCGTTACACTCCGGATCTAAGCTTGGTTCTTAGATCCCGAGATTCGAGCGGTCGTTTCCTTGGTGAAACGATCCCTCCCGGCTATTATCTCCTTGGTGGGATAGTACCCGTTATACGTCGTAGGTCTGCTTGGATCCAGATCTC
>BQKN01063422.1:350992-375322 GCA_022839385.1 Asparagus kiusianus
TATACGTCGTAGGTCTGCTTGGATCCAGATCTCGCGGTGGTCCACGGCAAACAACCCCGGCGCAGGCAAACAACCCGTAAAAGCGAGCGACCGCAAAACAGGAGCTCGCGATCTGTTCGACAAATAAGGAAAGTTGTAATTTTTCTTTGTTTTCTTTGATTTTCATTGTAACCGGCTCTTATAAAAAGACCGGATCTTTGTAAACGCAAAAAGTTGTTAACATTGAGTGCAATGACGTCAACAATGAAGAAGAGTTTGATTTTTCCCGCGAACACCAGGTTTATTGGGTGTTTATTCCCAAATCATGTTTCCCGGATGCTAGAATGGTTATATGGGTTGGAATGTGACGCCCCTTGGTTCACGCAAGACTGCAATCCGAGGTGAAATCAGAAATATCAAACCTGCCATGCACCCCACTGTGCAATAACATGTTTTACCATCACAATCACGATCTCTCTATAGGAGTCAACAACAGATGTAGGTACAAAGCAAGTAAAATGTTTTACAACAGAAACTTGATGAAATGATAGAACATCGAATTAACACATCTCATCAACCAAATAGCTGGAATACATAGTCAAGTTTGAAATAAATAATGACAATCTGGAGATCTCAACATGTCTCAAAATACATAATACCTGATACAGGGAAATAAGGCTCACAGCCTTTACAACTCTAGAACATAAACCTTTCTAGTCTAAAATGTCTCAAGTGGAGTACAAAAAAAATAAAATACATCTAATAAGAGGATAACAGATACTAGTAAGGGTCGTCCTCAACCTGCGACTCTCCGGGCTTCTGGCTCATTACCTGAAAGGGGGAGGGACAACGAGCGTCAAAGCGCTAGCGAGCAACATCACAACCAACCCCAAGGGATAGGGCTCATTGTATATGAAAATATAGTTAATATAATATAATATAAATCATTTACACAAACATTAATGGGTTTTAGTACTTAGGAAAATACAACACGAGCATAGGTACGTCGAGCGAAATAATCCAAACAAGAAAACCCTCATGTATATACCTTGTATCTCAAATTGTAGATCCCTAAATACAAAACCCGAAGTTGGTCACAAGAAAAATAAAGAAAAAGAATACATACTCATCTCTACTGATAACATGGAAATAAAACAAAGCTACAATAGGTGTCATGTTCAACCTAGGTAGCTATCATGCCCCGGCCAAATACAATATGTCATGTACCCAACTTAGTTAAATAACATGCTCAAGGTTTAGCAAAAGTCTAAAACATGATTGAAATGGATTATAGTCCAACACGAGTGTTGGCCTTCTTGTTTTGATGATGTTTAACAAACAATTTACTACTAATGTTGTTTGTCTAGTATTTGTGCATTCCTATGTTTTGTAGACAAACAACGTAGTTGGAGGATGGATGGATTGCGCTTCAACGATGATATCCAATGGAGGTTGGCGGAATGTCGGGTTGAAGCCTATACCATTCAAGTTAAAGATCAAGTTCAAGCTTCATCCGCAAGTGTACCAAGTCAAGATTAATTGAAGATCAAGATTGCTTGGGTAATGTAGCTTAGGAGTTTATATTATGTGTGTTAGATACTTTAAGCTCAATATTATACACACACATTATATTGGTTTTCATATATATATATATATATAGTTATATATATACATACATAGTTTTGAGTTTTCATGTTTATAAATATGAAATCATATATTTCATATTTACTATTGTGTTTTGGTTTAGCTATATAGATATGAAACAAATTTACATTCATATATATAATCATATGTTTCATACTCTATTGTGTTTTTGAAAACATTGCATATAATATGCAATTTTGTGAAAATACTGTCTCAATAGTTTATAGACTTCAATATCTGTTTATACATGTTTTACTAAGTCTATAAAATCATTTTACATAAGTTTCAAAACATGGTTTATGTCAAATGTCAAAAACATGTATATTTAGTTTTCGTGTTTTTGAACTGTTTTGCAAAATGATGATTTTTCACAAATGGGAAATGAAATTTGGAAAATTCTTTTTGTAACATGTTCATTATCATGTTTATAAACATTTTCCAAAGTTTTACATTTTTTGGAATTTGTTTGATATTTTTAAACAACGTTTTAAATCAGCAAAAAAAAACTGTTTTTCATATATGTCAGAATTCGGTCGACCGAACCGATCGACCGAACCTGAGGTCAGAAATTTACTGGGCCGACAGAAAGTTGTCGGTCGACCGGTCCGGTCGACCGATTAAAACGTCCGGTCGACCGACGAGTTTTCCGGTCGACCGACGCTATTTTTTTCTGATCCCAACGGCTAGTGTTTGTACCGTTGGCTGGGTCTTTTGGTCTTTTGTTTTTTGGGAGTTTTTGGCTGAGTTGTGAGAGGGTATAAATACCCTATTGCTGATGTCTTTTCAAGTGCTAATCAAGAAGTTTTTAAACCAAGTATTAAACAAGGGTTTAAACAGTTTTAGTTTGGTTTAAGTTTGTTTGGGTGTTGTTTACAAAGGAGGAAGCTTTACTGCAGATTGGGGGATTCTTTCTCAATCTTCTTCATCATCTTCTTTGTGTTTTAGAGAAGTTTTTCTAAACTCAAACTCTAGCTTTATACTTATATAACTGTTTGATTATCTTTGCTCTTAAGCTAGATTTTATATTTGAGTTTAGTTGAATTGATTTGATTTTACTCATTGTTACACACACCCACATTGAGCTTATAGTATTTACATACATAGTATAGTTGGGTGGTGAGTGATTGTAACATTGAGTTGTGCTTTAATTGTGTTCTCATCTATTGTAGAGAACAAATTCATATTTGTTACATTGTGAGATTGTAAAGTTTTCGGTGAGCTAGAAAACCGAGTGTGTAGTTCCTAGAGGAGAGGAACGGAGACGTAGGTCGAGGGGACTGAACTCCGTGAAGAAAATTGTGAGGAGTGACGTTGTTCGGTGAGCGTTGAAAACCGACACTGTGAGGTGTGTAGAAGTTCCGGCTTCCAAACCGGATTGTGATAGTGGATTTCTCCCCGGGAGTGGGGAGCGGAGACGTAGGACGGAAGGTCCGAACTCCGTGATCATATCTTGTGTTTGAGTGTGCTTTGGCGTTTACTTATACTTGTGTTTATATTGCCTATCGCCATTGTCATTAGCTCATTATTTATATGATCCACTATCTAGTTTAGATTGTTTACCCTTGTGTAGTTTGTACATCCTTACATATATCATATTGTATATCTATTTGGTAGGATATACCACATTGTGTTAGTTTTATATCCTTGTTCATACTTGCCTATATCTTTGTTAGGATATATTATCTTGTGCTAGTTTATATATCCTTGCATATATATTTCATCATATAGGATATATCACTTTGTGTATATTGCATATTCTTGCTCATAAGTAATTATATATCATCTTGCAAGAATATACTTGTTAAGTAATTTTTAATTGGCATTTAATCGGATTAGATTAGCATAAGACCCTAATCACCCCCCCTCTAGGGTCTAACAACGAGGACTCTAATGGATTATAGTCCAACACGATGACTTAACATGGATTATAGTCCAACACGAGGACTGTGTTTATGAACCATGAAATACTAGTAGTAAAGGTGTACATGTTCTACTCTTGTACATGCCTCGCTGTACGAATCTAAGCTTGAGTCAGAAAAATCATCTCATATGTGTAGATGAAAATCATAAATATTGTAATTTAATACCCTGTGAACAAGGCAACATTCTCATGTTCAACAAAAGCTCTACAAGATCCTCGATCATATATGAACACTGTATGAAAGTATAAGCACAGTAGGTGATCAAGTAGAAATACAAACAAATAGGAAAAACTCCGATGGGTCGACTCATGATCAGCTATGAGTCGACTCAGCAGACACTTATGAATAATAGGAATTTACTCTGTGAGTCGACTCATGACAGTCATGGGTCGACTCAACCTGATGAGTCGACTCATGATGAGTCATGAGTCGACTCACAGGCTACAAACAGGAAAATTCACAACTGCAGCTCAACCATCTCGTTCCATACTCCCTCTATACTGATCTCCACCTCCATAACTATCAATTCTAGACTACGAGGCAGAGATAAATTCATACATAGCATGGGAAACGACTACTTGCATGTTAAACCTAACATTTAACCCCTAAACGTGAAAGAGAGCATTTAATCAAAATAAAACTCATATTTTCATTTCTTTAAATAAATTCCCAGATCTGGGTTTTCATCAAAAACTGATTGGTGGGAGTTTAAAAATCTGAAACACATGATCTTTAGCATTTACACTAATAAGAACATCATTTTATATTTGATAATATGTCTTAGGCTCAATAAAACTCATGAAAAACGTTTATAAATTCATAAAAACTTGGGAGAGAGATTGGGCGAGATATTACTCGCCTCAGATGTGATGAAGCACGATCCCCTTCGCTAAAATCCAAATGGAACTGCTGAAAAATCCTTTAAAACATCCCAAAATCACCAAGAACACCTAGGGTTTGTGAGAGGAGAGAGGGGGACTAGGGTTTCTAGGGAGAACTGATGAAAATGCAGTGTTTTCGGGTAGAGGAGCATATATATGAACAGTTAAACCCGACCCAAAACCTAAACAAACCCGAACTGCAAAAACTAGAAAACCCTCGATGAGTCGACTCATGATCACTTATGGGTCGACTCATGGGTCCTGGGTCGACTCATAGAGTGATGAGTCGACTCAGCAGAAACTCATAACAACAGGAGTTGATATCATGAGTCGACTCATGACAGTCATGGGTCGACTCAACCTAATGAGTCGACTCATGGTGAGTTATGGGTCGACTCACGAGCTAAAAACTGCATGCTTCGACTCTGCTGCACATGATTTGGAATTTTGCACACTCAACCTCATTACTGATGCACATATACATACTCAAAATCTACGGGGTCTTACATGGAACAAGCTTAAGAGCTTGATATATTGTTGTTTCTCTTAAAATTCTTTTGTTAAAGATTTTGTTTTGATTTGTTGCTTTGAATTCATTATATTTCACTTATATGATGATATTTATATGTTTGTGCTCATGGGTCATCTATTCGTGCATTATAATGTATTCTATGAGTGGTTTGATCAAGTTATACAAAGATTTTTTTATCAAACATTGTTTTTGGACTCAAATCTTGATTTATGATTTCATTTGAGTGATTTGTTTTAATTTGAAAACTTTTTTCATGGTTCTCATGTTTTCCTTATTCCTTTGTTTTCATAAATTTATTCATACATGGTTTTTATGTTTGAGTAATGAGATATTATTTCATAATGACATATCAATATGTATTCTCATTGTCTTGTTTGTATGTGAGTTATGTTTAGCATATCTTTCATTTATGCTTACTCACATATTTTTGCCTTAGCATTCATTACATATATCCATTAAGGCATTTTGATAGGGGGAAATCCCTATACTTGTTTTATACTCACTCATGCTTATTTGTAGGGGGAGCTTTCGCTCTCTTCATCTTTTGTCCCCTTTTTGATGTTGTCAAAGGGGGAGAAATATTGTGAGTATAGCGTTTCTTGTTTATATGCATGATAATTATAATATTGTGTATTCATTTCCTTTCATGCATATATCCTTTTTGTAAATTGTTTGTTATCATCAAAAAAGAGAGATTGTTGGTCTCTTTGTTTTGATGATGTTTAACAAACAATTTACTACTAATGTTATTTGTTTAGTATTCATGTTTATTTATTTATTGTAGACAAACAACATGTTAGAAGATGGATGAAATTGCGGTTCAACGATCATATCCAATGGAGGTTGGCAGAATTATGGAGTGAAGCCTATACAATTCAAATTAAAGATCCAAGTTCAACCTTCTTCCGCATAGTGTACCAAGTCAAACTTATTGAAGATCAAGATTACTTAGGTAATATTTAGTTTAGGAGTTTATATTATGTGTGTTAGTACTTTAAGCTCAATATCATATACACACACATTTTATTGTTTTCTATGTATATATATATATATATATACACATCTTGGCTTTTGGTTTATCTACAAACAAAGTTTTTACAAGCATATGAATAAATATTTATATTCATACATGTTTGTCTTTATGTGGATAAGTTGGTTTGATCTAATTTCATAGATATAAAACAAATATATATTCATATACATACTCATATGGTTCATATTCTATTGTATTTGATAAAATATTGTATTTATTATTTATAGACTTCATAACAATAGTCTACATCTTTCTTTAAGTCTATAAAATTATTTTGTAGAGTTTCAAAAGTTTGTTTAAGTCAAATGTCAAAAACATGTATGTTTAGTTTTCATGTTTTTGGACTATTTTGCAAAATAATGATATTTTATATTTGGAAGTCTTTTTTGAAAACCAGTTTTTGTAACATATTTATTATCATGTTTACAACCATTTCCCAAAGTTTTAAATTTTTTAGAATTTATTTGATATTTTTAAACTCAGTTTAAAGTTGAGTTTTTCTATGCATTTCAGGTCTGTGCGTGTTTAGTCGACTCACTAGTCGACTCATGAGTCGACTCGTAAGTCGACTCACGAAGTGCAGCGGAGTTGTGATTTTTCTTCTGCTGGGTTGACTCATATAAACCGACTCATTAGTCGACTCATAAGTTGACTCATGAGTCGACTTATGATAGAGCCGTTACACAGTAACAGCTAGTTTCCAACAGTATTTTCTAGGGGGTTTTTTGTCTTTTCAGTTGGGTTTTGGCTGATGTTTTGGGTTCCTATAAATACCCCCTTCCTATCATCTTTCATACTATCCAAGAGAATATTTTAACAAAGTTTTAACAAAGTTTTAACAAGAGTTTAAGTTTTATTTAGTGTTTGTTTAAAAAGCTTTTAAGCAATTGAGGGTTTGAGTTTGTGGATTCAATTCCACAAGAGCTTGAGGAGATCATCTTTTGGAGTTTGAGCAATCAACTATTCTCCCTCCATCTCTTATCATCCATTGAGAAGTTTTCTAAACTCTTTTCTAGCTTTATATTTATTTGTTTGATTAACATCTTATTAAAACTAGTTTTATATTGAGATTAAATTTGATTAATCTCATTGTTAGACACACCCATTTGAGCTTATTGTATTTGCATTCATAATATATTTGGGGTTGTGAGAGATAGTAACATTGAGTTGAGCCTAATTGAGTTCTCACCTTGTTTAGAGAACAATCATTTGTTATGTGCCTAATTGTGAAGTTCACTTTGTAATACACTTATACACAGAGAGGAGTGTGTGGTGAGGACGGAGTCGATACTGAGAGCAGAAGCATCAGTGGCCTAGTGAGAGGTGATAATTCCGAGCACTTGAGTGAGTCGATATGTGAAGATCAACACTTGAGGTTGTAACTTGTGTATGTACTTTGTGAGGATTTGTGAGAGTTGTCGGTTGACTTGATAACCGAGTGTGTAGAGTTTTCGGTTAGCTAAAAAACCGAGTGTGTAGAGAAGTTCTGGCTTCCAAACCGGGTTGTGTAGTGGATTCTCCCCGGGAGTGGGGAGCGGAGACGTAGGACGGAAGGTCCGAACTCCATGTTCATTTCCTTGTGTTTGGGTTTGGCATTGGCACATTTATTCTTGCATATTGTTATATCGCCATTGTTGCATGATCATATTGTTTACCCTTGTTTATATTGTATATCCTTGCACATATCTTGTAGCACATCATACTTGCTAGGATATATTTGTTAATTAGTTTTAATTGGTATAAAATCGGATTAGATTAGTATAAACCCTATTCACCCCCTCTAGGGTTCTTTACTAGTGGTATTAGGGTCCAACAGAGGAGGGCATAACTATGATGAAACCTTTGCACCGGTTGTAATGTTAGAATCAATTAGGATGTTTTTGGCATTTGTAAGCTTTAAAGATTTCAAATTATTTTAAATGGATGTTAAAAGTGCATTTCTAAATGATTTTATAGAAGAGGAAGTATATGTTGAGCAACCTCCCGGTTTTTTGGATCATGCTTTTCTTAATCATGTTTACCGGGTTCAAAAAGCTTTATATGGGTTAAAACAAGCTCCTAGAGCTTGGTATGCTCGCCTCTCTAGTTTTCTTCTTGAAAATGGTTTTTCTAAAGGAAAAATTGATAATATTCTTTTTGTGAGAAAAAGGAAAAATGATTTCATTTTAGTTCAAATATATGTTGATGATATCATTTTTGGTGCTACTAATAAATCTCTTTACAATGATTTTTCTAAAGTTATGCAAGATCATTTTGAGATGAGCATGATGGGAGAGCTCATATTCTTTCTCGGGCTCCAAGTCAAGCAAACTAAGGATGAAATATTCATTTCTCAATGCAAGTATGCTAGAGAATTAATGAAAAAATTCAATTTGGAGAATTCTAAGCATGTATCAACTCCCATGAGTACAAGTGTCAAGCTTGATACGGATGATAGTGGTGAGGATGTGGACCAAAAACTATACCGAGGTATGATAGGTAGTCTTCTTTATCTCACCGCTAGTAGACCCGATATCATGTTTAGTGTGTGTGCATGTGCACGTTTTTAAGCTTCTCCTAAAACATCTCATTTAATTGTGGTTAAAAATTATTAAATATGTTAATGGAATAATTGATCTTGGTTTATTTTATCCAAAAAGCACATCTTTTGATCTTTATGGTTTTTGTGATGCCGACTTTGCCGGATGTAAGGTAGATCGCAAGAGTACGAGTGGTACATATCAATTCTTGGATAACTCTCTTGTCTCTTGGGCTTCCAAGAAACAAAATTGTGTTACCTTATCCACTACGGAAGTGAAATACATTACCGTCGGCTTATATTGTGCCCAAGTTTTGTGGATGAAACAAAGTTTAGTTGACTATGATTTGAATTTTTAAAATATAAAAATATTTTGTGATAACACTAGTGCTATCAATATTTCAAAAAATTAGGTTTTGCATTCTAGAACCAAGCATATTGATGTGCGCCATCATTTCTTACGCGATCATGGAGAGAGGCAAGATATATCCCTTGTGTATATTGACACAAAATCTCAATTAGCGGACATCTTTACCAAACCTCTTAGTGAAGAAGATTTTTGTCGCATAAGGAATGGTTTGGGTTTATGCACTATGTGAAAGTTCTATTTGCTTGCTTGATTAGTTGCATTTCATATGCATTTTTATTTACCATTTTTTAACCCTATTTTGATGGTAACAAAGGGGGAGAGAAATCTCCTCATTTGTGCACATAGTTAGGGGGAGCTCGTAGATAGGAGGAGCTACTATCTATAAGCTATATTTACTTTGCTCCTATATAATGGTTGGTTGTCATCATCAAAAAGGGGGAGATTGTTAGCCCTTATCTTTTGATGATGTTTTACAACCACCATTATCGGTACTAATTGCTTGTTGAGTGATATTGTAGTTAATATATATATCAAGCTTGTTAGTACCACTTATGAAGGATTGGATGGAATATGAGCTACAACGATGATATCCAAAGAAGGAGGAGGCATAGTGATGAAGCAAATGTTAATAAAGAACAACACATACAAGTCAAAGCTTCATCAACTCAAAGCTATATCAAGACTCAAAGAATTATATTTCTATGTGAGGATATTAGCTAGTTTTTTTTCTCTCTAGTGCTAGAATGTAGGAAAGTAGTTGTAGATTTCACTTGAAGCTATTGAGATATTGTAGGCATCGAAAATTGCCTATAGGACTCCACGAACAGCTCAGTGTTAAGGAACGACAATGAACGTCGCTATCTGGTTCACAGGAGTTCGATTGACGTCGGTGAACGCTTGAAGTGAATCGACGAACTACGTGAGCTGACAGAATTTCGGAATAACGAAGGCACGGGCTAATCGAGAGCCCCGCGATGTTTACAAAAGGAACAACGCCCTTCGTGTCTCGTTCATTCTACAGATAATTTAACCATCGGAGCTGATAAAACTTTTCGTCGGACTCCCAACGCATTTGGAATCACTCAAATCCGAGTTCAGACGAAAAAGTTACGATAAAAACGGTCAAACGGGCATTGAAAACGTCTCGAAGCTGAACTGAGACACTTATGGTGTCTCGGCCAAGTTGAGACACCCCAATGGGTGTCTCGGCTTAGCCGAGACACCCCAGGGGTGTCTCGGGTTTTAGGAGACACCCCAGGGGTGTCTCGGATTTTGAGAGACACCCCAGGGTGTCTCCAAGGCGGATTTGGACCCTTTAAGTGGTTTTAACCGCTTCGCAACCCCTCAAGCCTATAAATACAAGCCTTAGGCCTCATTTTTTTTAGATTTGGAATTCTTGTGCCTCGGCGAAGCCCTGCCGGATTGAAGACTTAAAAGTACACAGATTTCAGAGAGGAGGAGGAGAGATCGGATCGAGTTTTTCAACGCAAGAGATCAAGTTCGTTGGCATAAAGAAGAGGAACTCATCAGATCTGCATCACCCGTACCCGATCCTTAGGATTATCCCGTTGTGGTAATTCTAAGAAGAGCAATTATCTCGCTTTTGTCGAGATAGGCGCTTCTGTTTCTAGATCTCCTCGCGGATAGACGAAGCTCTACCCAATTTTTCAGCAACCAGATCTGATCGGCGGTGGTCCACGGATATCATCGTCCCCATCACAGGCAAAGATCCCACGCAAGTAGAAGACCGATAAACGATCTCCCTGCGTTTGTTTGACAAAGTTGTAAACTTGTTTTATTTTCATTGTGTAAGAAGATCTTAAGTCGTGCCGCAGCCGACGATCAAGATCCCGGTGCTCGAAGAGGTCGAATACGAATTCGACCAGCAGAGATTCGAAGAATATATTTCCTCCTCCTCCTCCAGATCTGCTCTTCCTCATAAGCGTAGGAAGATCTCCTCCTCCCAGGAGATCCGTCGGTCTCCAGATCTGAAAACCAAAGAAGTCAATCTCCACGTCATCGCTGTCACAGTTGCACCTTGCAACGATCCACCGGCATCCAATGAGACCAG
This sequence comes from Asparagus kiusianus, assembly GCA_022839385.1. NCBI lineage: Eukaryota > Viridiplantae > Streptophyta > Magnoliopsida > Asparagales > Asparagaceae > Asparagus > Asparagus kiusianus. Next base: position 361,943 of record BQKN01063422.1, read on the forward strand.
ATCTGCAGATCTGAACTCCTTCGCAATCAGGGAGTCGACTGCTGAAGGCGCGCCAACTCTATCAAAGAGAGCACGTTAAAGGAAACGCCAACGCTTCGCGTGCCAATTTGCCAAGACTTTGGATCAGGTGGATGGACTCCGTTACCAAGCAGATCTGGAGTTCAGAAAACGCCAAATGGCTAATCTATCGCCACGACCAACATCGGAATCCTCCTCTCGGCCTCCCATTAACGAATGGGTTCGTGACAAACGAACCTGCTCTACTCTCGAGGAGCGAATCCAGAAGCGTCGCGCATTGCTTGCGCATGCCCGGACCCTTGTGCGAAAAACACAGGAAATGCAAAAGGAAGAAGCAGTTAAGAGATCACTAAGATCTAAGCAAGTGTGGATGCCAAAGGCCAAATCAACGCCTAAGACAAAAGCATCCGAGGCTGATCTTCGGCCTTTGTCAACTCCAGATCCCGCTCCTCCTACTCCCGCACTTCCGGTGAAGCCTTATGACAGTGTGAGTCTCTCCAAATCTACAATCCCATTGAAGGATCGCATTGGCCTGCTACCCAAAGATCGAGGCAAAGCGCCTATTAAGGAACGCTTGGGACCATTGAAGGAACCCCGAGCAAACATCCGGACTGGGGGTCGTATACGACCTCCTAACAAATTAATTTCTACAACGGCCCACTTGGCGGTGCGTGCAGAAAACCAGGAGCCCGTTAAAGTTCCACCCTCACAAGGGTGTGATTCCAAACGTGTGACTCCTGTAGATGCCAACAAGGCGATGTTTACTCAAATGAAAACGCGTCAGACAAACGAACGAGTTATACCTAAGGATTCATGTAAACAGCCGATAGGTTGCTCTGACCGTAACGTCGATGAGTTGTACTATCGAGCTGGGGGTGCGAATAAATCTCGAAAGAGAAGTACCCGGGAAGCGGACTCACACTGTCCGTGTACCAAATTTATCAGGGCAGTATTATCAGCGTGTAGCTGTCCCAAGACCGCCCTACAGAGGGTCTCGATATTTGAGAGGATCTCCACTGAAGCATCAAAACCCAAATCAAGATGCTTTCGCAAAAGACGATCGGTTGTTCGAGATGATGAATCCCCAGAAGTTACCATCAACATGGTCAATAAGGGAAAATCTCCAATTGTTTCAAGTGGTTCCAACACGAATTTCTCTCCAGGAAGAAGAGTCAATTCGGGAATAACCTAACGAATATCTCAGCTTCAGCTAGAAGCTGTCGGATATAACGATTACCCGGAGATCTACGAAGGAATCCATTCCGATGACGAACTCTCGGATTCTTATTCCGCACTCGCCTCGGACGATACAACATCTAGCATAGGACAAGCTCAGGAAGTGTTCATGATCAACACCGAGCAAATAACCAAAATCATTGAGGATGCTCTAGCCAAGCAGAAAGAAACATTCAAAATCGAAATGGAAATGGCTATGCAGGAGATGAGACAAATGCATGACCAACAAAGTCGGGCTCTTTCCAATCAATTCGGTGAATCCAGCCATCGCAACCTTGCTAACCAAGCAGGTAATGATTCAGAGGTGGATGAACGTCTCAATGCTGAGAACCCTCCCTTTGATCAGAACACTGGGGGTGGTCCCATTGATGACAACAATGCTGGGGGTGGTCCCACCAAAGATGATAACACTAGGGGTGGCCCCGTTATTCCTCTCAGGAATCATCCAGGATCTGATACAGACGAGGACGATAAAATAAAGGACCTTGAGAATAAAATCAATGCGTTGATGTCTGTCCAGGGGATAAAAAGGACCGGTATTCCGTCTCCCTACCCAAGAAAGTGGGATTCGATCCCATACCCGGTAAAGTTCAACCTGATCAACTTTACGCCGTTTAATGGAAATAGTTCCCCTACTCAGCACTTAATATATTTTAAGTCTCATTTGGAAATAATTTCTAGCAACGAGCCCTTGATGGTTCGGTCATTTGTTGGCACCCTTCGCGGGCTTGCCTTTGATTGGTACCGCCGTCTCAAGCCTGGAAGCGTCAACGGTTGGGAGGACCTGGAGAGCATGTTCCTCACCCATTTCTTCGATGATGACGTCGAGTATCAATCAGAACACTCTTCGATGAAAAACAGAAAGACGGAGAGTCGGTGGATACCTTCATCAAACGCTTCCGCAATCAGGCAATGAACTGCAAGGATCCCGTCACGGAGGAATTCGTCTTGCAAACCTGTCATAATAACTTGTCCATTAACATCTTGGACGTTATGGGAGTAGAGCCGCTCAATACCTGGAAAGAGTTGAAGGTGCGCGGCGAGCAGGCCGAACGCTTCCTCAGAAGGAGGAAGGTCGAAAGAAGCCAACCGATGGATGACCCTCTGAATTCGAGTATCATGTCCCAGGATGAAGGGGAAGCACCTACAACAGTTGTTGATGTTAATCAAACATCACAACGGCAATCCCGAAGACAGCAGAAGACTTCGGATCTGAGGTTCCAAAAAAATACTCATTCAAAGACGAAGACGTTCCAGCCATCTTCGAGACATTCCAGCCATCTTCGAGACCCTTCTTGGAAACAACAAGATCAAGCTGCCACCGATCACGAATCAGGAGGAAGCTAACAATACTGCAGATCCGAAGTACTGCGCGTACCACAGGAGGATCCTTCATCCTACCAAGGCCTGCTTTACTCTAAAGAATAGCATCCAGACCTTGATTGAAGCCGGCGTCATAACGCTAGGGTAAGCCAATTGAAAACGGCAAGACTCCGACAAGTATAAGAGTATAAACTGCTTCTCAACACTCCGACAAGTATACGAGTATAAACTGTTTCTTAATACTCCAATAGGTATATGAGTCTAAACTATTCCCACTCTTGACGGGAAGTTCTTGGAGAATTTTTACATGTAATATTCTTAAGGATAACCCGATCATGCAACTGAATACAATAGTAAACCCAGTTTCACAAAGGAAGCTGGGGGTGGATGATTCATGTAACGGGAAGTTCCCAGAAAAAAAATACTATATGTAATTTTCTTAGGGATAACCTGATCATTACAAACAAAGTGATAAACACTAAACCCTCATTGTGATTTCCGAACACTCTTTTGCTGAGACGAGATTCGATCGCTTCGTTGGATCAATCTTCCCTCACAAAACTCCTATTGGTGTTTGACGACAGATCAACCAATCCGCACAGAATTCCCCCACTGATCAAATCAATTCACAGTGGGTCCACTAAAATTTCTATCCGCCAATTCATGGCAATTTTTAAAGCTTGACATGTTAAGTCCTGATCACTTAACATTAAAATCCTTCACCGAGTGGCCAGTACAAACCAGTATTTCTACTGCTACACGTATACCACTCTCTCTGCTTTCAGGTCAAACCTATAAAAGTTAGGGCCAAAGCCAAATTCTCCTCTTGATTCCTTCCATGAACAAGGGGTCCACATCCAATTCGAGCAATCAAACCTATAAAAGTTAGGATTGTCTCCGGCCTCACCTTAGTCAAACCTGCAGATAGTTAGGACAAAGGTCAAGTCAACCATTTCGATAAATGAAAGACTTCCATCTTCTCCTTTTCAGTCAAACCTATAAAAGGTAGGGTTAAAATTGAAATTTTCCTTCAATAAATGAAGAACTCTTCTTGGATCAAGCAACCAATCCTATAAAAGTTAGGGTTACTTGAATCTTTTCGATTCTAGGAGTGGAGATCCCATTCCTAGTCTCATCCTTCTGGACTCTGGGGGTGGAGATTCCACCTCGAGTTTCCTTTCCTACTGAAGATAGAATATAAAATTCGCTCTCTTCAGGTGCCGGGAGATAGAATATAAAATTCTTCCTCTTCTATTTTCCAGTCCATCTTTACTTTGAGAGAAGACACAATTCCTAACTTCCAGTCCGCGCACTTTATGCACGGGGAATTTTATCTCAACTCCTAAATAGAGATAAGCCTACGCCTAACACGCGTTGCCGGTTTAGTCTTTCACCGAGTGAAAAAGACACCAGAGTATAATTCTGGGGACTTTTATCCCGAATTCTAAGTAGGGATGAGTCAACGCCTAATACGCGTTGCCGGATGCCATGTTCCCGTAAGAAATGACTAAGTCTATGTATTCAAAATCATAGCATTAAGTCTAAGAAAAGTAATTCTTTTAGCACAACGTTACATGTGAAACGGGTTTTAATAATTCACATGCTAGCCCGATTCAAACGGTAATCGGTAAAGGCACGTCAAACCCGTTGATGGTTGGGGGTTTGCCAAAAATCCCAAAGTCTATGTCTAACACGCATTGCCGGTTAGTCTTTGACCGTAAAAAGGACAAAAGACCACATATTCAACATTATGGCAGGTTGTTATTAATAACACCATAATCCGTGCCTCACACGCACGGGGAATTTTATCCCGAAGCCTAAGCAGGGATAAGTCAACGCCTAACACGTATTGCCGGTTTAGTCTTTTACCGATTGAAGAAGATACCAGAATCCGAGTCTGGGGATTTTTATCCTGAATCCTAAGTAAGGATAAGTCAGTGCCTAACACGCGTTGCCGGGTAGTCTATTCCCGTGAGAAAAACGAAGTCTACGCATTCAATGTTGTAGCACTAAAAGAGTTAACTCTTTTAGCACAACGTTATGTGCAGAACGGATCTAAACAATCTGCATGCTAGCCCGACTCAAACGGCAGTCGGTAAAGGCTCATCAAACCCGTTGATGGCTGAGAATTTACCAAAAATTCTATAAGTACGAGTCATCGATGCATCAGCTCTGTTAGTTGGTCTCGTGACTCGATTATCCAACAACATTAAAATAAGATCCACAAATGCAGATGAATCAGCTTTAACAGTTGGTCCTGCAGCCCAGACATTTGAGACCGCTATGCTCCAATACCTTAAGAGCTTAAACTGTGTATACTCCAGCAAACGTACGAGTATAAACTGTGATTAATGGCGATCCGAAACCCTAGGTCAACGTCGGTCAATGCGTAATCCTAGGTCAACGCTAGTCAACGCGTTGTGATCAAAAAGTCAACGTACGACGTTCAAAACCCTAAGGGTAACGCCGGTCAATGCATAACCATAGGTCAACGCTAGTCAACGCGTTATGACTAAAAAGTTAACGTATGACGTTCAAAACCCTAGGGTCAACGCCGGTCAACGCGTAACCCTAGGTCAACGCCAGTCAACGCGTTGCGACAACATTCGACGTTCGAAACCCTAGGGTCAACGCCGGTCAATGCGTAACCCTAGGTCAACGCCAGTCAACGCGTTGCGACAAAAAGTCAACATACATTGGTAGAAAATCGACCAACCTAGACGGAAATTTCCATCTAGGTTGGTCTACATTCCGTCTAGGTTGGATTATCTAGACGGAAATCCGTCTAGGTAGATTGGTTTATTCTGAATCCGTCTAGTTTGGATCAAACTGGACGGATATCCGTCTAGGTTGTCAACCTAGACGAAAACCAACCTAGACGGAAGTAACATTTCCGTCTAGGTTGTCAACCTAGACGGAAATCCGTCTAGGTTGACAACCTAGACAGAAATCCGTCTAGGTTTATAACCTAGACGGAAATCTGTCTAGATTGACAACCTAGACGGATATCCGTCTAGGTTTATAACCTAGACGGAAATCCGTCTAGGTTGACAACCTAGACGGAAATCCATCTAGGATGTCAACCTAGACGGATTTCCGTCTAGGTTGATTATTACAACCTAGACGGAATTTCCGTCTAGTTTGGATCATTATAGACGGAATTCCGTCTAGGTTGCTATTTTTCTAGCAAAAAAAATATATTACAATTTGTATTTTCCTGTACAATTACACCAATACATGAATACATACAATAAATACTGTATATATGAATACATCCAACCATCCAAATATAATCAAGATTTTAGACAATTCCATTCAAACCCAAAAATATTCAAATCCAACATAATGCACAGATCCAGCCATAATATAATCAATTCCAGCATAATAAACAAATCCAACTATCTACTTCAAAATATGCATCAACCAAGACCGTCTAATATATACATCCAACACACATATAAGTATTGTTATAACAGATAAAGCTGTTCATTGCATTAAAAATGTATAAAAAACCTCATAAACCTCATCGGTCGTCGTCGTCGGCAGTATCTCTATCCCGGTTACGAGAACGTGTGCTGCTCCCTCCAATATCTCCACTCTGAATGGTCAATTGAATAATCATTAAAGGGTGTTTAATACATATTAAATATAAATGAATTTATTATTTTAAGAAAAAAATAAGGTACCTGAGTGCTGCTCTGACCAGCACCGGAATTATCGCCAAGCGAGCTTATAATCCGTATAACACCACCATACGCGCTATGAGGAATCGCACCGCTTAAATATTGCATGACATACCCCAGGAGATCATCCATCGAGTTCGCCATCAGCGCAACTCTTGTCATCTCATTAGTCACCTGGATATGTAGCTCCGAGTCAATCTTGTCAAGCAAATGTGCAGAGATACGTGCGACAAATGGCATAGCCTGGAACCGAGGTGGGGCTGCTCCCATGGATGTAAATGGTGTGAAGGATGCTGTGGATGACCTCATGCTTACGCCGGGTGAAGCTCTAACACCATGCAGAGGATATCTCCCTCTCCTATGTTTAGGGAGAAATAAATATTAAATTTTAATCTCGAATTCAATAATGATAAAAAAATATAAATAGGAACGTAGTATTCAAATTGATTCAAATTTTCTACATCCATACCTATTATGACCCATCAAATTCTGTGTGAGAGTAATGTTGTCCTCTGCAGAAAGCATGTGAGGGTCCGGCTCAGATTGTCCCTCCTGCTGCAACATATACACAGTTGCAGCCTCCTTGGATGCAGCCTCAAATCCCTCCTAAAGTACAAATATATAATTATTTCATGGTAAAGACAATGTTATTTGTGTTCTCATTTCCTCATAATATTAACAACAAAATAGAGTTAATAATACTACTCAAGATATGTATAACTCTCACCACCAACACGAGATTTGCCTTGATCTTATCTCGATTCTTCTCATCACCCCTATATCTATCACGAAAAATGTCATACGCCGCTTTCGCCCTCAAGTGTATTGGCATTAATGATTTTCCCTGTTATATTATATATTATCACACTCATAATCATACTAATCATTAAATTCATCAAAACTTTAGACGGAAATCTACCGTATCCTGACAATAAACATCCTCCATATTGGCATAGGAGTGTGAGCCCAAGTGGTGGTCATGCAGCTTCTTTCTTCTATTTTCTGACCCCTTTGTGGATTTATTCTTTTTTAAAAAGAAAAAAATTAGCAAATATGTAATAAATTAATATCTTAAAAGTATAAAGTAATTTTCATGAAACTAACCTTGGAGGCATCGCTGTCCCAATACATGAGGAGAGCTGTGAAATGAACCTCGTCAACTCGGGCGTCGAGGTTTTAAAAACCTCTGCCAGTCCTCCTCATACCTGTCATAGGTTTCATGTTTTATCTCATGCCTCCATTGTTTGAGAACTGCTTCAACCTTGACATTGAACACATAATTCCAAGCCCCCTCAAAGTCCTCAAGGCAGAAGCAGCCCTGTAGATTTACATACACATTTAGGAAGGATAATTTAATATCAAATACTAATTACTAATAAATAAAAAGTAATAGCAATATGTAGTTACCATAAGCTCTGTCCATATCGCCTCGTATGCGCTCCAGGGTAGTTCTCGAAATTGAAAATAAGGGTTGATAATGGTCGCTCTACGCACTAGAACCCCAATATATGCATTCAAGCGGGTCGACCATGGACCAACGGGCAAATTAGAACTATTCCACCGAATTATTGCCCTCATTCCTCTTGGCGGTTGTTTGGAATCAGGCTTACCTCCGCCACGTCTGTTCTCGATGCGATCCGCCTTAGCGCCTACAATAATAACATAATAATATATCATATAATATATAAATGTGAAAATTAAAAATATTTATACAATTTACCATTCGCTATCTCTCTTTCCTTTGTTGCGATTGCAACCCGTTTTCGTGCCTCAATCATAGGAAGCAGTTCCTCTAATTTTCTCGCAGCACGTGTATGGTACTTCCTTGCGTCAGCCATAGACTTATGAGAGGCTGGAGGTAAAGGTAAACTAAGGTAGTCCTGTGTCTTTGGCCGCAAGTCCGTGTGGAATGTATAAAATGGATATGTTGGTGTCCAAGTATCCCCTACATAAGAAAGGAGAATCATTAATATAGTTTTTAATTAACCATTATAATTGAGCATTATAATATTGAATACCTGCATCAGGGGATGGTTCTGGTACTGCATCAGAGGGGCCAGGTGATGAATAACCGGCATCTGCAACAAATGATCACTATTAGCTAGATAATTAATAATTGCTAAAATATATTAAAGTATTAATTAATTTTTATACCTGCGTCCGGAGATGATAGTGTATCATCAGCACCAGTACCAGGGGTGATACTACGTGATCGATCACCCTCTAGGTCAAAGAGTCTCCTCATCCTCCTCATCTGCAAATTCAATTATTAACATAGTTAAGAAAAAAATATACATGCTCATGAGATAAGTTATTATGAAATGCATTGTTCTTATTATGATTAGGTAAAAAAACTTTAATGCAGTATATTACATACCTACATCCAACGCCACATTCTGTGCGTAAGAGAATTCTTGCCAAACATCATCAGATGAACCAATTGGTTCACTATAATTATATTCACTTTCTTCAATATTTTTTTCATTGTTATTAGGTAGAACAACAGATCTTGGTTCCTTGTACAAAACCACCCAATCAGATATGACATTCGGATCTCTCACGAAGAAGCACTAATCAGCTTGTTCTGCAAAAATGAATTTCTCATCCGTATATACTTCTCGATGGAGATTGACAAGTGTAAATCCATAATGATCCTTTTGCTTTTTTGCAGGACACCACCGAACCTTGAACATCGTGTAAGTACATTGTTTTGGTTTACCAAACCCGTAAATTACCTCAACAATATCTTCTAATTGGCCATAATATAGTATGTCAGCTAGAATTGGGTTCTGATCTCTTGTACTTGAAAAACATTCTTGAGCAAACAAGCCCATGACCCCACTGTTCTGAGTTACCCTCCTATCATTAGTCTCTAACGTTCGAAATTTATATCCATTGACCAAATGCTCATTATAACGTCTCACTTCATAATAAGGGCGTTGTGCATGTATAATAATTTCATCTGGTAACGTAGTACCATCAAGAAGTGATTTATCAACCTAAGACAAAAAATTTCAGAATATTTAGAGGATGTTATATTATGAATGTTCATAAATTAATTGTTAAATACTTACATCAAATCTTAACCAATCAGAAAATTCTTTCCTATGTCTTTTCTGAATATTATGCGCTGCATTCCTACCGGTTGTTTCATTCTTAAGCTTCTCCAAATGTCGCCTACATAAACAATATATAAGTTTACATTGCGAACATTATGTAAAATGAATAGTCTCATCTATATTTCTGGTGTTATTTGTTACCTTCGATAGTCTGCGAACATATCAAGGTTTTCCAGCACATATGCATGAATTTGTTCTAAGAGAGATCTCGGATATTTTTCACGCTTTCTCTCCTTATCTGGTACTTGAGCCGTGGTTTTCTTCTGGCGCATGTAACGTGATGCAAAAATAAAGCATTCATTTGCCACGTATCCTTCAGCTATCGAGCCTTCTGGACGAGCTCGATTGCGAACATTATGTTTCATGGAGCCCAAGTATCTTAGAATCAAAATAACTAATTATTAGCACGGTAATTTCAAAAACGCATATACAAGTAATGAATGCAAAAAAAAAATATAATTTACCTCTCAATCGGATACATCCAACGATAAGTAACAGGTCCGGCGATTCTAGCCTCTCTTGCAAGATGCTGGGTAAGATGGACCATAACCGTAAAAAAGGAAGGAGGGAATATTACTTCTATATTGCATAGAGTAACTCGGACCTCAGCTTCAAGTTTTTTAAATTCATCTACATCTATGACTTTAGAGCATAATTTTCTGAAAAACCCACAATACTCAATAATAATCTTCGACGCTTCTTTATCCATATTGTTACGGATTGCAACAGGAATCAATTGATGGAGAAGAACGTGATAATCATGGGTCTTCAGACCTAAGAGTTTTCGCTCTTGTACTTGGACATTATTTGAAATGTTAGAAGAGTAACCATCCGGAGACTTTACTGATTTGAGAATTTCACAAAATTGTTGTATCTGCTCATTTGACAGTGTAACACGAGACGGAGGCAACTTTAATTTTTTAAGTCCAACATCTTGAGCTTACAAATCATTTCGGATATTCAAAGCAGTCAGATCTTGGCGCGCCCGTAGATCATCCTTCGACTTGTTTGCATCTTGTAGGAGAGTTGATACTATGTTATCACATATATTTTTCTCAATATGCATGACATCTAAGTTGTGGCGGATTTTAAGATTTTGCCAGTAAGGTAGCTGAAAGAAGATACTAAATTTAGTCCATCCTCTAGGTAATTTTTGGTCTTCTTCCTCAACTTGCATTTTCCGGACCTTTCGCTTACGCTTCAGTGGCCTTTTTGACTTTAAATAATCTCTTACTCTGAGCGGGCCAAATTTAGAATATCGATTTTTTCCAAACACAACTTTTGGAAACCCCTCAAGTAATTTTACAATCTCATTACCTGTCAGCTGACGCGGCTTCATTCTCTTCTCAACTGTGCCATCAAACTTAGCTGATAACTTCCTGTACTTATGACTCAAGGGCAACCACCTTCGATTAAACCAATAACAACTCTTTCAGCTATGTGGTAATTGAAGAGCTTCAAATTCCAGACCACATACAGGACAAGCACACTTTCCCTTTGTGGAATACCCAGACAGATTAGCATAGGCTGGAAAATCATTAATCGTTCATAATAGAATAGCACGTAATCTAAACGATTCTTTTAAATGGGCATCATATGCTATAATACCCTCAGACCATAGTTGTTTCAGCTCATCAATTAGAGGCTCTAAGTAAACATCAATATCATTTCCAGGTGCATGCTTACCGGGTATCAGTAATGAAAGTATCATAAATGGCTGTTTCATACAAAGCAATGGAGGTAAATTATATGGCATTAGTACAACTGGCCAAGTAGACCAACCAGAGCTCATTACCCCAAATGGATTGAATCCGTCACTTGACAGACCCAGTCTTACATTTCTGCAATCTTTGGAAAATCGAGGATAAATTTTATCAACATGCTTCCAAGCTACCGCATCAGCAGGATGTCTCAATTTACCATCATCTACTCGATCTTCCTTGTGCCACCTCATATTTTTCGCAGTTTCTTTGTTCATGTACAATCTTCGCAATCTAGGAGCTAATAGAAAATGTCGAAGCACCTTGGCTGGAATTTTCTTCTGTGTTATCTCTGTCTCCGTTGTAATCCTTATTGAAGAATTTGTACGTTGTTTCCACCTAGAAACTCCACATGTCGGACATTCTTGAAGGTCTTTATTGGCCTTGTAGTACAAAATACAATCATTCGGACATGCATCAATCTTATTATAATCTAGACCCAGAGCAGCGACAATCTTCTCAGCTTGATAAGTTGTTTGGGGTATGCTATTCACTCCTTCAGGTATTACAGTTCGAAGCAAATCAAGAAGCATTTCAAAATAATTATTTGACATACCACTAAGTGTCTTAATGTGTAGGAGTTTTAGCATAAATGAAAATCTGGAGTACTCGGTACATCCCTCATATAAGTCCTTTTCACTATCTTCTAGTAGCTTCAATATTCGTTCTATTTCTGCGGAGGAATGCATATCATCAATATTTTTGGCACTTCCATCATCTCCTACTTCTTCAGCTTCAACTTTGATATCATCTTCACTTTTATCTCCGATATCATCCTCGACATTATCATCACCCTCAAATTCTCTAGGTCGAGGAAAAATATCATTCAACATTGTTTCTGTGTCATCTATTCGTTGTCCACCGGACGTACCGACACGCACATTTGGATCCTCATCTTCAGTGATACCTTCCCCATGCCAGTTCCAATATTTATATTTTTCATCAAAACCTGATTTCATTAGGTGGATCCGTATATCATTACTATTCAGCAGTTTCAAATTCCTACAAATGCAATAAGGACAATACATAGCACCACTTGCTAATTTTCTCGGATCCAATTCTGCATAACGTATGAAGGCTTCACATCCCTCCTTGTATCGTGTGTCATGAAATCTATGAAGCCGTGGGATATCTATCCATGATTTGTCAGGAATTACCCTCATCTGTAAATTATATATAATTATTAACTACGACAAATCACACAACTACTAGTACATTCATGACTCTTATACATACAACACAAATCTAACATACGTTCATATATCATTTAACAATATAAATTTAGTTCTACATAAAATATATTTGAAACGTACGTAGAAACTAATTACACCAATTGATCGGCTGTCATAGGAAGGCTTCTATCCATTAAGAATATAGTAGTGCTTACATCCAACTTCATATACTTTGTATATTTTCATTTCTTGAAAATTTCGGCAGCACCTACCCGCTGTTCTCCCTGTACACTGTGCGGATGTTATTATGCGTATCAGCAATAGCCCGAAACGCAGAACAACATACGCTTATTGTACACGGAGAACAACGAAACGTGCTGCCAAAACTTTCAAGAATAAAAATATACAAAGTATACAAAGTTGGATGTATGCACTACTATATTCCTAACCCGTCCGAGAAGGACAGATCTAATAATTACGAATTTCAGTACCAATTTTTTATTCCTATAATATAAAATAAACGCTCATTTTTGGAAGAAAACTTCGTCTCCTACCAAAATCTGAGTCGTATATCATATATTATAAGTCCAAATAATTGGATGTAATTATTGGACGGAAGTCTAGGGATAACGTTATTTTTTTATTCATCTAAATTGGATTATAACACATTATAAAAATTTATAATGTGTTATATATCACTCTATTTTTTACAAAAAATTATTTCACATATTTTCACATCACAAACTTAAATAATCACACATACTTATAGCACGAATGAAACTTAAATGAGTTAGGGTTTATAAGTGTTTAAAACTCAATAATGATAACTTGTGTTGTTCAAATGAATTAACATGTAGTTAAGTTAGGGTTTTCAGAATTGAACTCGTTTATTTTTCAACATAATTAGGGTTTTTAACCAAATTCAACAATAATTAATAATAAAATTGAAATTTCTAAAACTCAGTAGAAAAATCATAACTTTTAAGCTGATTTCCGCAACGGACACCGCCGAAGGAGGGGGGGTCGGGAGGGGCCGGAGGAGGGTGGTCAGGAGGGGGTTATGGGGGGC
>BQKN01063424.1:0-18622 GCA_022839385.1 Asparagus kiusianus
GTCAAAAGTTGCTTTCATTGATGATTCCATTAATCTTCTTTTGATTACAGAGAATTACAATGAAAAAATAAGAAAATTACAACTTTTAAAGAAAATAACACAGAATTCGTTTATCGAATACTGCTTTTGTGGGACTTTGCCTGTGCCGGGAACGCTTTGGTTCGTGGACCACCGAATCTCAGATCGTGAGAGGGGGGGTATGATTCTTCCTTCGTTATCGAAGTCAGAATTGAAAACGATATCTTATCGATGTAAGATAGTCGTTCTTCTTGAAAACAAGTCTAAGCCTGAATGTCAAGGAATCGCTCCAGGAACTGAAATCTCTGCTCTCTCTGCTCTGGAATGCTCTAAAAATGCTCGATCCTCGTCAGAAGTGACCCTAGGGGGGTATTTATAGCCTCAGGGGTCTATAACTGCAAAAACACAACTCAGCAATAAATCAGTACGGCGCGACAGTGTTTTACTGTCTCGCTGGTCGAGACAGCATTTGCTGTCTCGCCCAGCGCGACAGCAAATTTGCTGTCTCGCCCAGCGAGACAGTAAAATGCTGTCGCGCCAAACGAATATTTCGGCAGTTTTCGCTGTAACTGCCTCCCCACGTTTCAAACTCCGTTATTTTGGCAGTTATCCACGTGATTTTCGCCCACGTTATTTCCCACGTCCCCTGACAGTTATTGGACACGTGTAGGGCAGTTATTGGGGTGGTTATTTGACCATTTTAATGCTGTCTTCAGCAATTTTACTGTCTCGCTGGCGAGACAGCAAATACTGTCTCGCTGGTCGAGACAGCAAAATACTGTCTCGACCGGCGAGACAGCAAAATACTGTCTCGACCGGCGAGACAGCAAAAGACTGTCTCGACCGGCGAGACAGCAAAAGACTGTCTCGCTGGCGAGACAGTAAAAACTGTGTTTTGGGTGATTTTCCCAGTTTTGAGAGATTTTCTGTGTTTGGATATCTATTGGCATTTTTTGACGCCTACAATAAGCATTGTCCAACTTTGTACCATTTTTATCTACCCATCTATTATAATCATTCCTTCGCCGGTATACAGCAAAACCCGACTCATCAATTACAGTCTCATTGACATACTTCTTTGGAAAATGTTTTGAACAATTTCCCTTTCTCATACATGGGGAGCTTGTATTAAATATGCCACAGGGACCATGCATCATATATTGGCCAACCGCTGCATATCCTACTGGATCAGTTTCTCTATCGGGAATCTCAGCACTGATTATCTTATTAATATCATCCGAATCTGGATATTTGCTATTAGGATGCAACCATAGCAAGATATGTGCATGTGGCAATCCTCTTTTCTGAAATTCAACAGTGTATACGGCTGCATATATTAAGCCAAATACTAATAAGACATTTGTCATTCCTGGAAATATAAATTCATATATACGCACACATCTAAGTATATTTAAATTCATATGTAGTTATTAAATAAATTATACATTTACTTATCAGGTTTGCTATTTTATATACTAAATACAACAGTCTGCTATAAATAAACTTCTTGAAGTTGTCTATACTCATATTTCATATGTAGTTAATAGGATTTGTGTAATTTGGTTAGATACTACTCGTATTGTTTCACATCTGGAACATAATTAATTTTTAGTTTCCATTTTTTCTGTATATATTACCATCATCTTTTATAATATGATTTCATGATACTGGATTCAATAGTATCTACTTCATTTATAACCCAATGGAATGTACTATATTCCATTGCAAATACAATTGACTATATTTGTCCTGCAGATGGAATTAATTTTAATCAAGTTTGAGTAATTTTTTTAACCTCACAAATATTGTTGAAGTTTTTTTGAATTTTGGGTTATAAAAGTTCATGTATCACAATGCATAAATTAGACAGTTGATGTATCATAATTTATATTTAGCCATAGGATTTTCTTTTTATAAATTTATTAGTGCATTTTGTTTCTGATGTACTATGTAAGCTTGCCATATGTGTTGTATTGAGTTATATCTTTTATTCAGTTTTCAAATTTGTTAATTAATTCAATTGTTTCTCAATGCTTTAGTTTCTAATGTTTTACGTTTTATATTAATTCATTAATTTGAGTTATTTTGGGTATTTGGTTTTAGTTTATTCTTAAACATTGTGCTTTAGTTTCCGTGAGTTATCTTTACATATTTTTATATTTGTATTTATGAGTAGAAACTAAAAATACATATATATACATACCAGCAATGCTATGCCCAAAATATTGACCAGCTTGCAAGTCTTCCATCAATAGATCAAGCTTTATTTTAAAAACCCTTGCAACTATATCTGGTCTCTCATCTGGCCTTTGGCCCCCTATCTCGTCCAATGCGTATTTAATCTCTTGCCATTTTGGATTTGCAGTAATTGTGATGAACAAATCCGGATTTCCTAAAACACGACACAAAGCAATTGCATCTTGATAATTTTGCGTCATATATCGATTACCTCCAGTAAACGATGAAGGCAAGATAATTCTCTTCCCAACTTGTGCTCCATCTGTATCACCTCTGAATATTGCATCTTTAATGCCACAATACAGCTCCGCTCTAAGTTTTGTTTGATTTAGTCTGACCCATAGCAATCTATCTTCTTCAATACAAGTAAACATATCTACAATGTAAGTCTGTAATAGTTTGCCTGACAGAATCAATGTATGTCCTTCATCACACCTTTATTGGATCCTAAATGTCGCATATTCCATTATAGTGACTTCTTTTCTCTTCAAATTTGAATTAGTAGACTCTCCTACCAATGGAACGCCAAGTCGAAATCCATCTTCACCATATGGGAATAGTAAAGGATATTGCAGGGCCATAAAACTTGGGTGAAGTTCACTAATTCTAGACAACCCCAATTTGCAGTCATAAACAATAATATCCTGCACTGCTATTGTTTCATCAATGTTTCCCACAATTAAACCTGCAATCTCTGACACAGTTGGCATATTCTGCATTCTTCCATCACCACTGCGTGAGGATTTAATTATCAATTGTACTGTCAGTAACTCATTTTCCTTGACTCGGTCTCTCACCATACGAAAACTTTGTACCAACACATTGCACTGATCTAACATTGTAAGTAGACCGCTTACAATAGCATCATCTAATTTATCAGTACCATTAATTATTGCAATTCTGTTGAATATCTCGTGATTAGTATCGTGTACGTATAGTTGATAATATTTTGGATTTTCACCCGGTATAGGTTTTAGAGAACCTATCTTATGATGATTTTGGTCATTCAAGCGATAACAATAAGGACCCCCTCCATTATTATAAGTATTATCAACGCTTCCTCCAGTCGAGGTGAATGAAAACAAAGAGTTGTACATCCTTATATTTTGTTTGAAATTTGTAGGACGTGCTCCTCCAAATGGTGATAAGAGTAGTTTAAGGAATTCTGGAGGTTGTTGAAGAAGCGGGAATTTTACTTTCCCTTTACGAAAACACAATGAGAATATGGGATTCTTAGGTTTCTTAGACTTTTCAGCTCTTTCATCATACCAAAGCATTGCCTTACAGTGAGGACAAATGAATTTAGGGGGCCCAACGTTGAGAATGTCATTCAAAAGTCCTTCAGCAAGCAATATCTTTCATTACTATAATTACTTAATTGTATGTACTTTAATATTTAATAATACGATGAATGCAGTCATACCTTCATTTGGCAATATACTTTTTACATGTTTAGATTTGTATGATGTATGGGATGATGAACATCTGCTGGACAGGTTTGAGGAAGTATGACCTATAAGTTGATGTTGATCCCTGTTATGTACGTTTGGAGAATTACTTTCATACATATTTTGTCGTCGTCGTTGTCTTTTAGATCGTTTATCTGTAATATGAAATAAGAAAAAATAATACTTCTAAATCATTCAAATCTCTCCCACCTCCGCATACACACACACACACACACACACACACATAACTTATAGACGCAGAACGTGAGTTATCATCACAAACCTATAAAACTCTATTCAACTTCACGAGTCAACTTTGCTTCATCGATAGAGAAAGCTCTTGCAAATGTTTCTGTAGGTGTTTTCTGACAATCTATTTGTGTATATCTAGTTCCAGATGCGCTACACATAAGATTAACATCCTCATCGGATGACTGAGTGATAGATGTGCATTGTTGTGTATTGCATACAACTAACGTTGCATCGTATATGACTTCTGGACAATTAGGATGATGGTCCTCATCATTGCTCTCCATACTCCTGAAACTAAGTTCAAATTGTATGTGAATGTGTGTATATATATGTATAAGAACATATATGCATATCAATAGCATACAGTCTTACTAATCAAGCTTTATCGACAATAATAAGAACAAAACTCAAAAGAAAATATACTTGTAGATAAGTTACATAGAAATAGATAAGTATATATCATATTTATGGAGAATATGTTAACTCAGTATTACTTAGTATTACATCTGCTAAGCGTATAACACAAAAAGATAGTCATAATCCAAGCATCTATGTACAAAAGATAAACTTATCTCAATATGTTGTAGGCTGTCTAAAAATTACAACGGATAGCTGATCCCCACAAGATTGCAAGGCAATGGTTCCTTCAAATCAAGAAGCAGAATTCATCCTTACAAGCAAAACAGAAGAGATTTCTAAATCATTACATCCGCAACATTATAATCGCTACAAACACGACCTCATGTTTGAGATGATTGATCTTGATGGTTGCGACAACAACATGACCAATATTATATTAGCAACTATTAGAGATGCTGATGAGCAGTGTAATGATTTCAGAAATAAAAGGTTGCACTTAGTTGGTGAGTTGCTTGGTAGAGAGCTGTGGGCAAATATTCGTCTAAAAGTCACTATGGATGATTGATTCCCGTCAAGTTCCAACAATGAAAGCTACAATCTGATAGCTTTCATGCCAACAAACGAAAGCTGTAAATAGAGGACTTTTCACACAGATCGAGAAGGGTTACAATTCAACGACACTTTCGACAGCTGATGAAAACTCTATTCAGTGGGCTTTACAATCAACAATGAGAGTTACAATCTGACGACTTTCACACCCCACAACAACTCAAGCGAGGATTACTGAACGATGATCCTTGCAACACCTTACAGGAGAGGTTACAAGTCAACCAACTTCTTCTAAAATGCAGAAGTCATCCCCGCGTTATAATTTCGGAAATACAGGCGACCCCCGCGTTTCCAAGCTACAACAAATCAAACGCGAGCGACCCTCGCGTTCATTGGTGTTCAGCCAACACCCAACCTCGCGTCTCAATTCTAAGACGCGAGGTTAGGGTTCTGAACGCCAATGTGGGCGTTTGACTCATTCAAATATGAGTTGAACGGTTTCAGAACCGTTTTTCCCACGATCTGAGGAAATCACGCCCACTTAGGAGCGGATTTAGAGGGCGGTTACAACCTCTTATCCACCTATAAAATCTCAACAAACTCAACTAAGTTAAGGGCTGGCTTTTTGGAACGGAGAAGTTAGCAAAGTGTGGGATTCTTCAGTATCTAAACCGCACAGGTTTGAAGGCGATTCGTATCTCAACCGAACAGAGAGGCAAGAGAGACGAAATCCTTGGAGATAGGATTTTTAAAACCAAGTTCAGGAGATCAAATCCATAGGAATTCTTCAACAACAGAAGATCTGCTTGATCATTAACCGAATCTTCGGTTCTAACAACTCTATCCACAGAGTTCTAACTCGTTCAGAGTTCTTAAACTCGTTAAAGAGTTACATATAAAACTTTCCACAGAAGTTCATCGTTCCCACGAGATAAAGACGATCGGATCGTCAATGGAGAGCAAATTCGACGCGAACAATCGAAGGAGGCACTCCATCGCTACCTTGAAGAACCCAGTTTTAAACAAAGGAGAAAACCAAATTCATTTTCTTCTCTTTTGTATTCAAGTTGTAACCGAGATTAAAGAATTCAATTCAATTTTCTTTTATTCTCTTCATTGCAATTTTTCCAACCTACAAAAGATGGCGACTCCGCTGGGGAAAAGCTTTTCCGATGAAGAAGTGGTGGCGCAGTCCGACGTCCACCTCATGGGAACGACTGTAGAAACTCTCGTCGTAGAGTTTGATCAGGCAAAATATGAGGAAGCCCTATCCTCTGGATCGCTGAGCCCCAAGGCTAAGCGTGATGTCCGCAAGATCTCTAAGGAGATCAACTCTGTTGTGGAAACTCCGAAGAAAGCCCTCTCCTTCGGCCAGGAACTCAAACTGGCTCTGCTGGTTGAAGATCCCACATCCGCGTCAGCACGACGGGCTTCAGGCCATAAACGGCCTATAGAGGAGATGAACTCCATAAACGCCAATGACGCTGCTGCTAAGGCTTTGAAACAAGCCAAGAAAAACGCCGCTCGCCGACGGAGAAGATCCATACGACGAGCATACCTACGTAAAAGCCAAATGTTGGCCCAACGCGAAGATCGCGTTTCTGAAATTTTACCCGAGCTTAGCGTTCCTAAAGCAGAACGCTCGCTTCGCGGTAATGAGCCCAACTACGAGCCTCGGCTGATACAGCTGAAACGCGACCCTGAATGGCGCGTTGTTCCTTCAAAACACAGCCCTCAGAAGGAAGCTGCCAAAGATAAACGCGACCCTCAGGTGCGCGTTCAAACAGAACATGACTCTCAAGAGTCTGTTTCACTAAATAAACGCGACCCTCAGGGGCGCGTTCAACCAAAACACGACCCTCGCGGGTCTGTTTCATCATTTAAGCGTAGGTCTCGGCCTAATGTTTACAAATCCAAATGCGACCCTCGCGTTATCCTTCAAGAACGCGACCCTCGCGTTGTTCTTCAAGAACGTGATCATCAAGAGGTCCGCCAGGTTTAGAAAGATCAGCGTGGTTTCAAAATTCACGTTCGACAGGAACCAATTTCACCCACCCAAGGGCAGGGGGTTCCATCTCCGCCTCCACACCCAGGGAAAGTTTCCTCTCAAGTTCCTGATCTGCGGGAATTATTGTTAAGAGGAAAACCAACAGTACAAGCAACTCACTCATGCCAATGTGAGAGGCTTATCTCGGCAGTCCTTTCAGAGTGCTATTGTTGCACTTCTGCACCTCGACAGTCTGTATTCAACAGGTTGACAAACGTTATCAGGCCTGCCAAACGACAATGCCGATACAGAAAGAAGACGACCGAGACCGAATACCCCGAAGTCACTATAAATGTGATAGGTAGGGGGAAGGCTCCCAATCCTAGTTCTGAAGAATCACAAAGGAGTCATTCCCCGACTGTTCGAGAAAGGTGCGAAGAGTTTGAAGGGGTATACCGACACACCCGGACTCGTACAGGAGCTATTCGCGTGGTTAACTACCAAAGATTAGCCAAGAGGATCGCTTCTGATGATGAACACTCGGCAATAGCCGAATCTCAATCTTCCAGCTCTGTCGTGGCTCATGAAGTCTCTGCTTACACAACAGGGAACCATGAAGACTTAGCTAAGAGAGTCGACGAACATCACGTCATGCTCCAAGCACAATAGGAGACACTTCTCCAAGTAAAGGATATGTTGGCCCAGCTCCTTGCTGAAAAAGACCAAAGACCTGAATCTTCCCGAAGAACCACATCGAAGGGAAAGCAAAAAGCGACTGAACATTCAGATCGCAAAACTCACAACCTGGAATCCTCCTCCGAAAATGAGAAGGAGACAGAAAGAGAATTGCACCCTCAGTCCACCAAAGTGGATGAGCTAGAAGCCCGCCACAACGCAATGGCCAACAGAAGCGAGCTTCGCGAAGAAGGGGTGATACGGCCTTACCCTGCGGAATGGGATACAGCCCCTTACCCACTAAAGTTTAAGGCCCCTACCTTACAACCGTTCGATGGCACAGGATCGCCGAATCAGCATATTTACTACTTCAAATCCCAGACTGGAGATGTGGTAGCAAATGATGCTATCCTGACCCGCCTGTTCATCGGCACTCTTAAAGGAGTTGCCTTTGAATGGTTCATGAAATTGCCTGCCGGGTCTATCCAGAAATGGGTAGACCTGGAAAGGCTATTCTTAGCTAAGTTCTTCGAGGACGACACAGAGGTCTCAGTCCCGACTCTTCTTACCACTAAGCAAAAGAAGGGAGAGTCCATCAAGACCTATGTTGAAAGATTCCGCAGCATGGCACTGCGGTGCCCGTCAGGTATGACCCAGTCAACTTTAGTTGAAACCTGCAGGCACAATTTGCAGACCCAGCTCCTTTCCCAGATAGGAGTAGCGGAGTGTCGCTCCTGGAGATAACTAGTTTCATAAGGAGAACAAGCTGAAGAGATAGTGGCGCGAGTCAAAGCTGAAGAAGAGCCCCAACCCAAGCCGCAGCAACAACGCAATTAACACAACGCTCAGCGGTCTAAAGGAAAAGAAACCTTAGCAGCTGACTACACGTGAGTACCACCGCCTACTAAGCAAGGCAAGGCACCAAATCAACAGAGAGCGCCAAAGTAGTATTCATTCAAAGAAGAACATGTGGACACCTTGTTCCAACTACTTCAGAAGAATAACAAACTACAGCTTCCCGAAATCAGGAAACCGGATGAGGCAGGAAAAGTTGACGATCCCAACTATTGCCGCTATCACAGGTTCCTGGGTCACCCTACCAGAAAATGTTACGTCTTCAAAGACATCCTACAAACTCTAGTAAATGCAAACGTGCTCACTCTGAAGCCCGAGCAGAAGACCGTGTCTACCAACTTGATAGCGGTCCAATTCGGCGATTTCCCACCGGTGACCACTGCAAATGGCGTCGTTCCCATTCATAAGGGAGAAATGCGCTTGAAGAATGCTGACTTGCACGGTCAGAAAGACAAGAGGTTGGTACCCCTCACTACTCCAAAGGGAGAAATCATGTGGGTCCACCCTGATCTAATGGGAGACCGACAGTGGACGAACACCTCGTCCAAAAAGAAAGGAGGCAAGGCTAAGTCTTCCAACATGATTAGCCCCTCCGTTACTGAAAATGATGATCACCTCAAACCTCTCACTGATTCAGAAGAAGAGAGGATTGTCCTGGCAGCGTACCCAGGAGACAACCCTGGCACTCGGTCAGGAAAAGCTTACTTGAGGGATTACAGCCAGAACGCTCAAGAGGTGGAAGAACAGCCCCAAGACGCTGGGGGTTCTGTACCAAAGAAGCCGCCCGATAAAGGGAAACAAAAGGAGCTCCGATTCAGTAAAAATCTTCACCAGGAACATGGGGAGTCAAGCGCGCCTTTCCAATTTAATGTTATGGCACAGTTGGCCAACATACCGGCCAGAATCACCCTGTATGAGCTCCTGAGGCTGTCTAAGACTACCAAAGAAGCTCTGATCGAGGCCTTAAAAATACAGAGAGCTTCATCACCCAAGTCACTCTAATTCCCGAAGCTTCTGAAGAACAAACTTGTCGTCAATGTTTGCAAGCAGCAAGAAGCTTACCTTGCATATCCTTTACTCAAGAAGATATGCAGGTCAAACACAAGCATGACAGACCTCTGTACTATACAGGGTACATTGGGTCATTAGAAATCAACCGTGTTCAGGTTGACCCAGGCTCAGCGCTCAGCATCATGCCTTACAGGGTCATGCAGGTTTTAGGGATTCCTATGCATCGGCTGAACACTACCCAGACAACTATCTTCGGGTTCAACGCAAACAGTACTCGGCCCCTAGGGAAGATCAAACTCAGGTGTCAAATCGGAGACCTTAAGTCCGAAGTGACTTGTTACATCATAGATGCGGACACGTCCTATAATCTTTTGCTAGGACGACCATGGATACATGCAAATCGTATTGTCCCGTCTACGCTGCATCAGGTCATGAAATATGCCAATGACGAAGGGGAAGTCCGAACCTTAATTGCAGAAAAATACCCCTTCCGAGGAGTCGAAAACTTCCACACCGACTCCATCTTCTATCTGGAATCTCAGGAGAAAGAAGATGTTGACAGTGGCAACGAAGCTGACATCGAACCAGATCCTAATGAAGATTGTCCATGGGAGTTAAATCTAGGTGTAATGGGTCAGGATGAGAGTAATAATAATGTACCGAGTGAGGGCGAGTGGTGCATTAATGAAGATTTTATTTTGGCGTACTTGTCTAATGTGTCCTCTAGAAATAAACAAATAGAGAATGCTCCTAATGCAGGTACCAACCCATGGCACGTACTGTGCACAGAGGCATCGCTCACATTACCAATCGAGTCATCCTTCGTTTCAGATGAAGAAATAGAAGACGCACAGAAGGCTTTCTTCAAAGTCCCATCCAAAAGGAAAGGGCGGAAGCCGATCTGTTTCGGGAAGGTCAAACCTATACAACTCAAACGAGGAAGTTCGGAGGAAGATGATGGAGTTCCTCAATTCCATTATCACGAACCTAACTCCCTCCGGTTAATGAAACAAATGGGGTATGACTTTGGTGAAAAATAGGGTCTAAACTTCGGGAAGGGAAGGCGAACACCAATTCGAATGTCCCTAACCCTGAAGGGAAACCCCCAAATTATTATCAAAAAACTAGAAGAGGTTTAGGATTTGTCACACCTCCCGCTGTCTCAGAGAATGAAATAAGTAATTATCTACGTTAGGATCACTCATCCGGAACATCTTCATACGAGTCCGATGTCAGTGTCGAACTTTTCTTTAAAAATCTGACTATGAATATGGTTTCGACTAATCATCCAGATGAAGATGCAGGGGGTGATGAAGGGTTAATTGAATCAACCAATGACCCCTGGATCGAACGCCTCAATATCTTGTGGGATATGCGATTCGAACAACACGAACCACCCACTGAAGATAAAGTGGTCCAGGTTAACATGGGAGATGAACATGACCCTAAGCCCATTTTCATAGCCGAAGACTTATCGTCATCCGAAAAAGAAGACCTTATGTCTCTCATCAGAGAATATATAGATGTCTTTGCTTGGAATTATGAAGACATGCCTGGTCTTGATCCAAAAGTGGCCATGCATCGTCTCAACATCGATCCGGATGCCAAACCCGTTAAACAACAACAACGCCGATTTCTTCCAGAGATCATGGAAGCGATTGAGTCTAAAGTAAAAAAGCTTATAGACTCGGGCTTTGTCAGGGAAGAACAACACCCAGACTGGGTAACCAACATTGTTCCAGTTCCCAAGAAAAACGGTAAGGTCCGTATATGCATCGACTTCCGCGACCTTAACGCAGCTTGTCCGAAAGATGAATTCCCGCTTCCTATCACGGATGTTATGATCGATAACACCTGCGGATATGAAAGAATGTCTTTCATGGACGGATTCTCTGGGTACAATCAAATCAAGATGTATCCAGAAGATGAGAAGCATACTGCATTCAGAACACCGCTTGGAGTGTATTGCTACACAGTGATGCCCTTTGGCCTAAAAAACGAAGGTGTAGCTTATCAACGTGCAATGAACGCTATCTTCCACGAACATCTGCGTAAGAAGATAGAGTGCTACGTCGACGACATAGCTGTGAAAAGTCAACGTAAGAGTGATCATCTTGCAGACTTGAAGACAATGTTCAAAATCATGCGGACACATCAGCTGGAGATGAACCCGACAAAATCATTTCTCGGGGTGTCAAGTGGAAAATTCTTAGGATTTATTGTCACGTCCAAAGGAATTTCTCTAGATCCAGAGAAGGTGCGCGCCATCCAAGATATACCGCCGCCAAAGAATCTCAAAGAGCTCAGAGGTCTGCAGGGCAGATTGGCCTACATCCGAAGGTTCATATCTAACCTCTCGGGGTGTTGCCAACCTTTCTCAAAACTCATGAAGAAAGGAGTATCCTTTGTTTGGGATGGGGAATGTCAAAAAGCATTTGAAGAGATCAAGAAATATCTTACCCAGCCACCTGTTCTCGTGGCCCCTATATCAGGAAAACCATTCCTGTTATATGTGAGGGCTATGGATCATTCGCTAGGAGCGTTATTGGCCCAGAACGATGATCAAGGTCAGGAGCAGGCCATTTATTATCTAAGCAGAACCATGATGGGAGCCGAACACCGGTATAATCCGGTCGAAAAAGAATGTCTCGCTTTGGTATTCGCAGTTTAAAAAATACGATATTACCTAGTCGGACAAACGATTCACGTCATCTCTAAGGTGAATCCCTTGAGAGTTCTGATGACAAAACCGTCATCCCTAAACTGCCGACTCGCAAAATGGGTCATTCTCTTATCACAATACGACATGCAATTTATGCCCCAAAAGGTAGTTAAGGGTCAAGCATTGGCAGATTTCTTAGCCGATCATCTGGTACCAGGGACATCTAAATTGTATGAAGAATTGCCTGATGAAGTCGCCGAAGCTTGTGTCACTTGAGAATCTACACAAGTGTGGAAATTATTCTTCGACGGTGCGTCCAGAGCAAACCCTCATGGAGCAATTATCGCAGGAGTAGGGGTGGTGTTCGTCTCTCCTAACGGTCACGTAATCCCAAGAGGATTTTCCCTAATCGAACCTTGTACCAACAATGTAGCTGAGTATAATGCTTTGCTACTAGGGATGCAACTTGCTGAAAAACTCAATATTCGGCATCTTGAGGCCTATGGTGACTCTCAGCTCATTGTAAATCAAGTTCGAGGGGAATATGAAGTACGTCATGAGGACTTAATCCCGTACTACTTCGCAGTGCTGAAGCAAGCTAAGAAGTTCGAGGGATTCTTTATTGAATACATTCCACGAACCCAAAACGCTTACGCAGATGCTTTGGCTTCATTGGCAACTTCGCTGGCATTACCGCCAGGGACCGAAACGACGATCCCGGTCACAGGACGTGAACTATACTCTTCCAAGATTCCTACGGAGGAAAGCTCAGACAAGATAATGACAGAAGAGGTCTGTACAACCTCCATAGAGTTCGAATCTAGAGATTGGCGATTCCCATATATTGACTATGTCCTGTACAGAATTCTGCCCGATGATCCTAAGGAAGCGGCCGCCATCAAACGAAAGGTCCTCCGATTCTATTACGATGCAGTCTCTCAAATTCTGTATCGTAAATCCCATGACGGCATTTTGCTTTGATGTCTTTCACAAAAGGAAGCAAAAGAGGCCCACAAGGAAGCTCACGACGGAATGTGCGGAGCTCATCAGCCCAGAGCTAAATTAGGAGATCGTCTCCGTCGAATTGGCTATTACTGGCCAAAGATGTTCTCAGACGCGGTTAACTACGCTAAACGTTGTCACGCGTGTCAAATTCATGGGGATTTTATCCACCAAGCACCGGGAAATTTACATCCCACATATGTATCCTGGCCATTCGAAGAGTGGGGCATGGATATCGTAGGACCAATTTCTCCTCCGACTTCCAAAGGGCACCGGTTCATTCTAGCCGTGACCGATTATTTCTCTAAGTGGGCGGAGGCAATCCCGTTGAAAGAGGTCAAGACTTCAAACGTAATCAAGTTCATTAAACATCATGTCATCTACCGTTTTGGAGTCCCGAGGCGAATAGTTCACGACAACGGGACACAATTCGTCAGTTTTGGATTCCAGAGATTTTGTGATAAATTCAGAATCCAAAGTGTCGCATCTACAGTATATTATCCGTCGGCGAATGGTCTTGCAGAAGCCTTTAACAAAACCATTGTGAAACTTCTCAAGAAATTCGTTTCTAAGAGCCGACGTGATTGGGATGAAAGACTTGACGAATGTCTATGGGCTTACCGCACAACGGTGAGGACCCCTACAAGAGCTACACCATTCTCACTGGTATATGGCTGTGAAGCTGTATTGCCAATGGAGATCCAAATCCCTTCTCTGAGAGTCACGATCACGACAGGACTAATGGAAGAAGAAAAACATCAACGGCGTCTGCAAGAACTTGAAGCCCTAGACGACAGACGACTTCAAGCTCAGCAGCAGATCGAATTGTATCAAGCTCGGATCTCCAAAGCCTACAATAAAAAGGTTAAGGAACGGACTTTCAAAAAGGGCGATTTGGTTTTGGCTAACAGACGACCCATGGTGATGACACACAAAACCAAAGGGAAATTCAATCCTAAATGGGAAGGGCCCTTCGTAATAGACTCAGTCTATTCGAACGGAGCATATCGCCTCATCAATCAACAAGGAGACAGGCTCATGATGCCAATTAATGGGAAATTCCTGAAGAGATATTTCCCGTAAATCATGTAGCCCCCTAAACCCCAGCTAAATCAGGCTGGGGGTTGCCTATTGATAGTGTAATTTTATTTTGTATTTCGTCATGTTAACACTACACCTCTGACGATTGAAATTTTCTAGAATTATTCTAAGAGATAATAAAGAGAATTTCGTTTTCATATTGAGTTAACACTACATTTATAGCAATTGCATTACTTTTCATTGTCTTGAATCGTATTTCAACAAAAGAGATGATGAAAACCAAAGTGATATCATTTCCATTTCATGTTTCTCAATTTGGATACAAAGATGAAAACAACCGAAAGGAAAACGATACAAATTTATTCCTCCACCAAAAGCAGTGCAAATCCTAAGCATCGGGACTCATCAGTATAAAAGACTTGAGTTTAGATTTCAGCGCTGATATATTCTCCTCGCGAGCCTTTCTGATCTCTTCAGTTATCTTGCTCTTGAGCTCCTCTTCATTGGGCATTGCTTCTGCAAGTTCTCGCCGAAGCTTGTTAGCAGCAACAATTTCGTCGCAATAGCATTTGAAGAGTCCGTCGCAGTAAACAGCAAACCCTGTTAAAATCTCCACACCATCAGCTAGCTGAGCATTTATCTGAGGTAGCTTAATACCAGCACGAGCAAGTTCTGCTACAGTATCCCGGAGACCCACAGCAAGATTGCCCATGTCCCCTTGTACCTGGGTATGTTCCCCACGCAGGTGAGCAAGACGAGATTCTGTTTCGGATAAACTCTTTTGAAGGGCCTCTTGTTGTTTGGCTTTCAAAGCCCTGGCCTCAGAAAGAGCCCGATCCACTTCTGGTCCTATGTCGTCGCGCTGCAGCATGGAAAGGAACTCCAGCTCATACTCCAAGATAATGATGCTCTCACGACAGTTCTCGGTCCATATTTTATCGCCCTGATGCCTAATCTTGGTCAAGCATTCCAGCAAATGAGGTTCAAAAACCTTGTAACTCACACCTCCGAGGCTAACAACGTCGATAGTCATTTGCATCCAACGCTCTAGTTGTTTGATGAGCTCTCTCAAAGTTTCTGAGCTGGGAGGTGGAGCAGTCAGATAAACAAAGCAATTCGCATAATCAGTGCGAGTAGGGGTGTACGTGGCTTCAGACAATAACTTGTTGACCATATTTGACACTAAGCCTGAGATAGCCGCTTTCTGCCCATCGATTGTCGTTTCAAGACTGGGAGAAGCGATTGGAAGAGTAGTGTCCTCTCTGTTCTCGGGAGATGCAGCACGCGCTGATTTTATCGCATCCCCTATCAACTTAGCCCTTTTCGAATTTTTGGCCACGATGGGCAAGCGTTTACGAACTCTCCTGTCATACTCGCCTTGCTCAGTAGCAGAAAGAGCCTTCTTACCCGATCTTAGACAGCGAGGTTTAGAAACAGGCGCTTCTGCAGGAATCTCTTCAGTTGTCTGTTTTCCGGGAGAATCAGCAATCAGTTTTCCCTCTCCGATCCCCGTAGAAACCTCTTCTTCAGAAGGTTCTATGGTGGACAACTCTTTAGGAACTTCAACGGCTCCGGTTGCTTCCTGTTCACAGGATAGATACTCTTTTATCCCCGACAAACGAGTATTCAAAGACCTGCTCCTCAAACGATACAACTCCTGAATCTCACTTATGCAGAAGGTGTAAACGTCATATTCAGGTACTTGGGAAACTTCTTCAAACCAGTTGTGAAAATCTGCAATGGTAGAACAACCTGGTGGCGAGTTGGGTAAAGTAAATTGCGCATGGGTTCCCCCGGCGGAAAAGAAGTACCATGCGCGAGCTCCTTCATACAAGTTCCCAATTTGAGCCAATGCCGGGTTGGGATTGCCAACATAAAGCTGGTCATATCCGAATTGCCTAGAAAATCTAGAAGGCATGTAAGGCTCGATGATGCACTTCTCCCGCAAGCGATAGACCAGGTAGCCCAACCTGATCATAAGAAGCCAGCTAAAGGTGCCTTCTTCCAAAGAAGACGAGCCCTCAAAAAGCAAGTCCATGAAGAAGGCATTTTCCACGTCAGCTCCGTCAAAGTTAGGAGCGCAACAGAAAATCCGATAATTGCTTTCTCGAGATAGGAGTTGTTGAGCCCTAACTATGTAAGAATGAGTCCACGTGGCCCACTCCAATCTCTGTACAAAGGGAATATAGGTGTCATCGCCCTCGTATACTCCCGTCATCAATGAGGGACAATGCAGCACGAACCAGGCCACCAAGTATGTATACGGCACTGGTATGCGTGGTGGAGGAGTTCTCCCAGCTTTCTTCTTGGTAGTCATAATTCCTGAAGTGCTAAGAAGTTCTGAGGTTAACATCCTCAGGCCATGCTGCATGCAGCCGACCATAGCAGTAAGGAGACTCACAGGTCTCCCATGCGCTAGTAAAGTAGCTGGGTACACAACTTCAGCTAATATCGCCTCAGTTGGTTTCGACGGTACTACGCACCGCTTCAACTAGACCATAAGGAAGCCCGCAAGAAGAGCCGTGTCAGAAATAGGGATGGTGGCCTGGTGGTGAAAACTTTCAAACTCGACCCCAGCCTCAAAATCATCTTCTGCATGCTCTGTTTTGTATATGGCATTAGAAGCCTTAATCCGAGCTTTGGCCTCCTTGGGAGAGATAGCTGCAACGCGAGATACGGTGACGTCTCTCCGGTTTAAGTTCTGAAAAAGGTATTCAGCCCACGTGGTATGCATGATACCCCCTCCACGCATCCCAAAGACTTGGGCACATATGTGGAAGTGACACATCAACTCACAGAAAGTAGCGTAAATTTCTGGGTGAGCCACCTTCAGTAAGGAAAGCTCCTTAGAGGTGGGGATGAACTCCTCATAGGGCATTTTTCCAAGCGGTAATCCCGACACTGCTTGCATCTCATGAAGAGCAAAACCTAACTCTCCTGCAGGTGTGAAGAACGTGCAGCTGTCAGGGCTATATTTCTCCAACATAGCGAAGAAGTTGTGATAACTCTGCACGACACCCCGTCGAGTAGCTAGCACGGGAACCGTGAGACCCGATCGAGCGAGCGACTCCTTAAGTTCCTCAAGAACGAAGTCAATCATGCGAGTCCACCAACCTCCTTCTCCAGAACAAACCCATCCAGGGGATCTGAACATCTGGGTAGAAAATTCACCCTGAGTTGCAAGGAATTGGCGAATAAACATGTTCGCTGGACGTGGCATCTCCGGAACCTGGTCTTCTCAAATAAACCAGGTCTCAATCCCTTGAGTTGCCCTTCGATTTGTGTGCGAGCCTGCCGACCAGATCCAAGCGACACATTCTCCTTCTCTTTGACTATGTCTAAAGTCAAACCCCGACGACAGCTTGCATTCAAAAAGTAAGAGAGTGGGTACATCCTCTTCATGTTTGGAAGGAAGAAGAAGCGATCATCAACTTTCCACAACAACTTTGAATCTCCTGCATGAATGAGGTGATCATCGATGGGGATTCGATCTCCGAATATGAACGCTGGTTTGGGAAATTGGACATGACCAGCAGGGGTCTCCATGTCTACATCAGTAATCAGAATCCTGAGAGTAGAACATCTGGGGAATTTAATCATGTCCGTCCTCTCCGAGTCAGAAAGAGTACACAGCGGAATTCTGTCTTGGAGACTGAAGATTTCATCCGTGTCAGGTCCGCCGATATACCCAAAATAGTGCTCTTGCGAAAGTGGCACATTTGGAAGAAGCACTGCACAATCAAAAGCAGAAGTTAGTAACTGAAAACAAGTTACTGACGTAAAAACAGAATCATAAATTTCAAAACGAGAAAGTCAAGCCTCGTGTCAAAAATTTCAGACGCGGAGGTTGAGCCTCGCGTCAGAAACTCAAACCGCGAAGGTCGAACCTTGTGTTGAAAAACTTGAACGCGAGAGTCAAGACCAACATGGAGTCCCAACTCCGCGTTTTCATCGAACAGAAACGAGTCATCTTCCTCGTTATCAAGAACCCATCTAGGGTTTTCAGAGAACTTGCCAAGGCAAGTTATTTTGGTCAACACTCACCACGACAGGGAAGACCTTGCGACGGCAGCGTTGATGGCGACGTTCCCGCAGGAGCAAGAACACTGCCGGTGTCCTCAGCCGACGGCGTTTCGAAGGTCGCTCCGGCGACCTTCTTGGAACTCGAGCCTACTCTTCGAGGCGCCATTGATGCAATAGGTCGAAGAAGATGACGACGAATGAGAAAGAAAGAGTTCGTCGGAGATCTCGCCGAAATTAAACGAGAAGTTATCGTTCTTGGAAATAGCCGAAAATGTTGAGAGTCAAGTGACTCTTGACGTGACCACTCAGGTCTATTTATAATAGCCGTCAAGCTGTTGAGATGGCACGGGATTCTAGGAAAGAATCCCAACTAGTTTCAAAACACGAACCTCACTATCGCGTTCAAATGCCCCAGCACAAGGCTCAAGCCAGCTGTAGGCGTCAAAAAATGCTGAAAGGTATCCAAACACAGCTCAAAAGGAAGTCATCCAAAATGTCAAG
>BQKN01063424.1:18632-43691 GCA_022839385.1 Asparagus kiusianus
TCCCGGCACAGGCAAAGATCCCACAAAAGCAGTGATCCAAACAACGATCCTGCGTTTATTTTCTCAAGAGTTATAATCTTCATTTTTGTTGTGTAAAAGAATCTTATAAAAAGGCTGTTTTCTTTGAATTTATTGTAATCGACCGAAGATATAATGAATTCAACAACAAGATCAACTTTTGACAAAAACACCAGTGTTTCAAGGGTTTGCAAACTCGCGTTTTGAACCTCGAATGCGAAGGTTATCTTAGCGTTGCCATCCCCAAAGGCATGAACCCCCTTGACAGGATGTTAACCAAAACCTCTGGTACTCTTCAGCAGAATCTGAATCCACATTGGGTTAATATTACACCCCAAACAATCATCATCACCACTGAGTTTGAGTTTAGCTGACACAAAATACCAGTGTGGCTATAACTCCTCCGTCAGAATCCACTTATCGATTCTCATCAATAGAACGATAAGTCCCTAAAATCACTCAGATTATGGTCGATTTATTAGTCCTCTCCAACGGAGCAATAAATAATCAGTTTATCAACTCTTTTCAGTGGGGTAATAAAATTCCCCAAAATCTTGTTCAAATCACAAGTATCGCAATTCATCACTCCGATGACAAAATACTTAGCTATTCTCCCCAGCGAGACATAAAAATATTTTCCTTACAAATGTCACGTCAAAATTACACCTCTGACAAATATCAACTTATCGACTCTCTCCAATAGAGCGATAAGTCCTCAAAATTACCCCGATCGTAATTTCTCTCCTGTCAGGTTAATATCACACCTCTGACAAAATATCAACTTATCGACTCTCCCCAATAGAGTGATAAGTCCTCAAAATTGCCCCGATCGCAATTTCTCTCCTGTCAGGTTAACACTACACCTCTGACAAAATATTAACTTATCAACTCTCCCCAATAGAGCGATAAGTCCTCAAAATTACCCCGATCGTAATTTCTCTCCTGTCAGGTTAATATCACACCTCTGACAAAATAGCAACTTATCAACTCTCCCCAATAGAGCGATAAGTCCTCAAAATTGCCCCTATCGCAATTTCTCTCCTGTCAGGTTAATATCACACCTCTGACAACTATCAACTTATCGACTCTCCCCAATAGAGCGATAAGTCCTCAAAAGTGCTCCGATCGCAACGTCCTTTCCTGTTATGTTAATCTTACACCTCTAACAGTCTAAAACCTCTTATTTAAAACATTTTTATCCCGCTATATAAGAGGTGTTCTCATAAGATTCCCAATAAACTAAGTATTTTGCCGGAACTGTCCTTAGTGATAATAAGGAAAAGTTCGGAATTTCCCCACAGGAAAAAAGTCCACGCCAAGTTAAAATTACACCTCTGGTGCCTATAGACTTCTTTCAGTGTTTAAAGTCAAAATAACACAGGAAGAATTCTACTCTTCAGCTCTGTTCCGGGAGAATGATTCAACATTTATCCCCGATATTTTAAAATTTTCTAGAATTATCTTAAATGATAATAAAGAAAACTTTCTAAATCCGGGTTATCCTGGAGATCTACGCTAAGTCGTGAATACACCTCGGGCATTTCTCGTGATTTGTTACTTAAAATCAAAACATGACAAATACAAGAAACAATGAGGGACCAATATCACTTTTTATTCAAAAGCTAAAAGAAAGTGATACAAAGCAAACTTGTTCTTGTCAAAAGAACATTACAAAGACTAAATTCACTCACGCATCAAATCAAAAGAGAGGAGTTGAGTCTTGAGTTCAGCTAATTCCTCCTCGTGAGTAGTTCGCACCATAGCTTCAGCCTTGGCCCGGAGTTCATCCTCACTTGGTATGATGATAGCCGCCACTTCGTTCCTAGCATGTTCTAGGGCTAGGGACTGTGTATGATATTCCAAAGTACCACTTGCATTCTGGGTGCTAAGGATGTTGACAATACCTTCTTCGTGAGAAAGTTCAGCCTTTAATCGTAGGACTTCGGCTTCAGCTTCAACAAGTCTATCCCGGAGCGAATTCATAGAAGTAGTTGAGCATTCTAGTTCTTCTCGCTTCCGAGTGTTACGCTCATGAAGCTCCGCAATCTGACGCTCTTTTTCAGCTAAGTCCCGTTCTAGTGCTTCTCGGTGAACCACTTCTGCGACCTGAAGCTTAGCCAGAGTTGACATAATCTGCGGCTGAAGTTCTCTACGGCCCATTATCTCGAAGCGTTGTAATTTCTCTTCCAAACGAAGAATAATCTCTGAACAGCACTCGAACCATCGAGGGTCGCCCACGCTCCTGACTCCATTTAAGCCCGCCTCCAGAAGAGGTCGAAAGGAGTTCAAAGTTCCTTGACCATTCATCATGGACTCAACTACCGTCTTCGCAAGGCTGTTTAGGTATGCTAAAGAGATTTGAAGGAATTTAGGTGCATTAGCGAGACTGAAACCTGCACCCGAAGATACCCCTCCAGCAGCTGAGATTGGTGCGTCGAGATGATGACTAGCAGGCAATCCAGGTGCCGAAGCTGCAGAAGCAATTGAAATGTTCAGTTGCGAAGGACTTGAGGTCAAAGCCATCAATGCCTTTGCCTAAGATGAGCTTGGCCCAGCCTCTGTTGGGGTGAGTGAGATCTTCATCACCGCTTTTGGTGAAGTATCTACCACAGAAGAGTCATGTAAAGTTTGATCCTGCAAAGGAGCCGACACTGGCACAAGCTGCTGTTCCAGAGGAGGAGTCGCGACAGTAGTCTTAGGCAAGGCTGCAGGTAAAGCAGTGGCCTTGGGTGAGCCAGGTAAATGTTGCTCTGGTAAAGGAGTCGGCGCTGGCGTAGGTTCTTGCTCTAAAGGAGCAGCTGAGGTAGTCCCGGGAGTAGGTGAACCTGCACGAAAAAACGGTCGGAACGCGAAAAAAGCGTGCGGAATAAGTCGAAACAAACTAAGCTTACCGGTGAGATAGAAAGGAGTATAACCAGATGCCTTATCAGACGGGGCCTTGGGAGCATCATCAAAAATGGTTATACCGTCCATGGAATTATGCTCCTCATCTTCCACATCATTACCTGGCAAGTTGCTAACTTCAGCATCCTCACCACCTCTATCTTCGTCAGCTCCATCACCAATCGAAGAGCCTTCATAATCAACTCGCTCCTCATCATCCCGGGTAGCGGAAGGTTCAGGAAGATCTGTATCGAAAGTCGGTTTAGTCATAAGTCCAGTTGTAGGACTGGGCACCATATCACCAGCTTGTGACATTAATACTGAAGGAGAAGGGGACGGATTCTCTTCGATACCCCTTTGTTCCGATACATGAGACTTAGGAGGGTCCGTCACTGGGGTAGATTCGGCATCTGTAGCCATTAATTCGCCCTCTTCGTCCTCGGGAGGATGGTAAGAAGAAGCCTCGCTTGATAAGGCTGGACCATGAGAACGAAGTCCAGTTCTACGTGGCAGGCCTGCAACTAAAGATTCCTGTTGGTCTTCATCTTCAGCAGCTCTGATAGCATTAGCCATCAACTTGGATTTTTGTTGGCCCTTAGGAGGAGGAGAGTCAACTACCAACTTCCGGCGGATCTGCTTCTCATATCGACCGGCTTCATCTGCAGAGAGTTTTCTTTTCCTCGCTGCTCTCGTTGTGGGAGGTTCAACCATTTGTTGCTCCTCTCCGGGAACAGGCTCAGCTGTTTGTTCCTCTTCCTGTCTAGCAGGCTGATTCTTAATGGACAGGAACTCATCAATCCCTCTCAATCAGGATGTCTTTGATCCTCTCCTTGAAGCATACATATGCCTGATATCCTTCAAGCAGGATGTATTCAAGTTGTAATTGGGAGTCTGGGAAGCGGCGAAATACCAATTGCAGAAACTCATGGAGGTATAAAAGTTGGGTGTTTTGTGGGGAAGTCTGAAGGTCGCTTTGGTACAACCTGCCACAGAGTAGTACCAAGCCCTGGCCCCTTCGTATAAGTTGACCACAGCTAAGAGCTGAGGACGAGGGTTCCCAACATACAACTGATCGTACCCAAATTGGCGAGCAAACCTATAGGGCTGGTAGGGCTCGAGGAAGCACTGAGCACCTTGCCGGAAGATCAAGTAGCCCGGCCTGATAGAGAGCAGCCAATGGAAAACACCCCCGCTCAGTTGAGTGAATCCATTAGGACCGGCTACGTCCTGATATTCTGCTCCATAAACGCCGCCTTCAAAATCGGGGAAACAACGCCATATGTGGTAATGTGTGTCCTGCGACAAAATCTGTTGAATTCTAACCATGTATCCCCCTACCCATTTTGCAGATTCTAATCGTTGCACAAACGGGATGAATGAGTCCCCTGGAGGAGAGGCCGCACTTATTATGAGAGGACAGTGGAGCATATACCAAGCCATCAGATAGGTATATGGCAATGGTATCCGGGGATTGGGAGTTTTGAAAACTTTGTGACCCCCAGACTCCACCTCGGTAACATCAACAAATTCCAAGGCCAACTCCCGTAGTCTATTCTGCAAACGGCCCACCATGGCGTACAGCAGATTCAATGGTCTCCCATGTGCCAGGAGAACAGCGGGGTAGATCACCTCGACCGCAAGAGCATCGATCGGCCTGGTAGGAACAACGCACCGCTTGAGCCATAGCATCAAATATCCAGCCAACAGCGCCGTGTCCGAAATTGGAATCAGAGCTTGATAATGGAAGCTTTCAAACTCCGTACGAGCCGGGAAAACATCTTCCTTAGCCTCATTAGTGTAGTAGGAAGTGGCATCATCAATTCGAGCCTGAACCTCCTCCAAAGTGCTTGCAGATATTCTGGTCACTAAGCCTCCCTTATTGGTCAAGTTCTGGAATAAGTATTCTACCCAGGACACTTGCTTAATACCGCTTCCTCGGGCCCCCGTCTGTTGCATACAAATGTGGAAGTGACACATGACTTCCCAGAGGGTGACATAAATTTCGGGGTTGGTCTTCTTTAAAATTTTAAGTTCCGCAGATCCCGGAACAAACTCTTTGTACGGTAAGTCCCCAAGAAGAAGACCCGAGACTTCATGCATCTCGTGGAGAGCGAAGCCTAATTCCCCCACAGGGGTGAAGAAAGTACAAGTTTTAGGATTATACTTCTCCAACATGGAGAAGAAATGAAAGTGGCTCTGAACAATCCCGAACTTGGTAGCCCGTACCGGAATCTTCAAACCAGCTTGAGTGAGAGGCGCGTCCAATTCGTCCAAAACGAACTTAGTCATCCGGGTCCACCATCCTGTCACTGGAGAATGAACCCAGCCAGGAGTTCTAAATCCTTGAGCGGGAAATTCTCCTTTCCTTGTCAAAAATCTCTTGGCAAAGGTGTTTGCTGGACTAGCCACTTTGCCAATAGGGTATTCCTTGGCAAACAATCCTGGCCGTAAAGATGTCACCAATCGGTTGTAACCAGCTGTGCGGACCCCTTGAAAAGTTAGGGTCCCGAGAACAACTCCATCTTGATCTTTAACCAGAGGCCACTCCATTCGCCTTGGGATGGAAGCGCACTGGAAGTATGACATGGGGAACATCCTCTCCATGTTAGGCAAGAAAATGTTGCGTTCTCCAACTTTCCGCAGCCATTTGTAATCCCCATCATAAGCAGTGCTGTCCTCGAAGTCAACATAATCTCCGAAGAGGAACGCAGGTTTGACTATTGACTTACGGCTCGGATTCTCAAATCGAGCATCTGTAACCAATATCCTAAGAGTCTCGGGAGAAGCCTGAGTGATTAATTCCGCGCGGCTCTTATCCTTAATTCAGAAAACTAGGAGTTCTCCGCGTAGATTAAAGGTCATATTCCGATCCACACCACCTTCATGTCCAAAATGGTGGCGAAAAGGGAGAGGCTCGCTGGTATGACGCACTGCAAAACAAAGAAGAAGTTAGACAACACAATGGTAAAGTTTAGACGCGAAGGTCGAACTTAGCGTCAAATAAGAAGTTCAGACGCGAAGGTCGAACCTCGCGTCAACAATGTCAGACGCGAAGGTCGAACCTCGCGTCAACAATATCAGACGTGAAGGTCGAGCCTTGCGTCAACAATATCAGACGCGAAGGTCGACCCTCGCGTCAACAATATCAGACGCGAAGGTCGACCCTCGCGTCAACAATATCAGACGCGAAGGTCGAACCTCTCGTCAACAATGTAAGACGCGGAGGTCGAACCCCTCGTCAAAAATACCAAACGACGGAGTCGAGCCCCGCGTTGTCGAAACAAGTTTCCTCGTTGATCCAAAGATCAGAACTTGCCGAAGCAAGTTTAATGACCACGGAGATCGTACTCACCACCGATCAAAGGGAATGAGGGCGGCACGTTCGCCTGAGCAGCAACGCCACCGGCCGATGGCGACGACCCCTGAGCCGTAGCGGCGTCGGATCTGGAAGGGCGAGAGACGGTCCTCTTGTGTGCCATGGAGTCTCGTCGGAGGAGAAGAGGAATAGTTTTCGCCGGAGATGAGAACGAAAATTTTTTGTTAGAGTTTTAAGAATAGTCGAATGACTCTTGATTTGACCTCCAGCGGTCTATTTATAAACAGCTGTGAGCTGTCAAATCGTAACGGACGGGATTCGAGGCCAGAATCCCGCCCAAACTCGACCTTCGCGTTCGAGTTGGTTAAAATTCCAAACGCGAGGCTCACCTACGCGGAGTTCACCTACGCGGAGAAAAATTGAGGTCAACCACCAAAGTCACCAAAATCAGAAAAGCGATAGGCGACTCCATTGGGGAGTCTACCAGATGGATATAAGCAAGTTTTGGGATCCAAAGTATTCCGAAAATTCGTCCCAATCAACCGCGAACTTTCGAAAACTTTAGAGGGGGTTCTGTAGGCTGTCTAAAAATCACAACGGATAGCTGATCCCCACAAGATTGCAAGGCAATGGTTCTTTCAAATCAAGAAGCAGAATTCATCCTTACAAGCAAAACAGAAGAGATTTCTAAATCATTACATCCGCAGCATTATAATCGCTACAAACACGACCTCATGTTTGAGATGATTGATCTTGATGGTTACGACAACAACATGACCAATATTATATTAGCAACTATTAGAGATGCTGATGAGTAGTGTAATGATTTCAGAAATAAAAGGTTGGACTTAGTTAGTGAGTTGCTTGGTAGAGAGCTGTGGACAAATATTCGTCTAAAAGTCACTATGGATGATTGATTCCCGTCAAGTTCCAACAATGAAAGCTACAATCTGATAGCTTTCATGCCAACAAACGAAAGCTGCAAATAGAGGACTTTTCACACAGATCGAGAAGGGTTACAATTCAACGACACTTTCGACAGCTGATGAAAACTCTATTCAGTGG
Organism: Asparagus kiusianus; assembly: GCA_022839385.1. Taxonomy (NCBI): domain Eukaryota; kingdom Viridiplantae; phylum Streptophyta; class Magnoliopsida; order Asparagales; family Asparagaceae; genus Asparagus; species Asparagus kiusianus. The sequence goes on from BQKN01063424.1 coordinate 25,915, forward strand.
GCTTTACAATCAACAGTGAGAGTTACAATCTGACGACTTTCACACCCCACAACAACTCAAGCGAGGATTACTGAACGATGATCCTTGCAACACCTTACAGGAGAGGTTACAAGTCAACCAACTTCTTCTAAAACGCGGAAGTCATCCCCGCGTTATAATTTCGGAAATACAGGCGACCCCCGCGTTTCCAAGCTACAACAAATCAAACGCGAGCGACCCTCGCGTTCATTGGTGTTCAGCCAACACCCAACCTCGCATCTCAATTCTAAGACGCGAGGTTAGGGTTCTGAACGCCAATGTGGGCGTTTGACTCATTCAAATATGAGTTGAACGGTTTTCGAACCGTTTTTCCCATGATCTGAGGAAATCACGCCCACTTAGGAGCGGATTTAGAGGGCGGTTACAACCTCTTATCCACCTATAAAATCTCAACAAACTCAACTGAGTTAAGGGCTGGCTTTTTGGAACGGAGAAGTTAGCAAAGTGTGGGATTCTTCAGTATCTAAACCGCACAGGTTTGGAGGCGATTCGTATCTCAACCGAACAGAGAGGCAAGAGAGACGAAATCCTTGGAGATAGGATTTTTGAAACCAAGTTCAGGAGATCAAATCCAGAGGAATTCTTCAACAACAGAAGATCTGCTTGATCATTAACCGAATCTTCGGTTCTAACAACTCTATCCACAGAGTTCTAACTCGTTCAGAGTTCTTAAACTCGTTAAAGAGTTACATATAAAACTTTCCACAGAAGTTCATCGTTCCCACGAGATAAAGACGGTCGGATCGTCAATAAAGAGCAAATTCGACGCGAACAATCGAAGGAGGCACTCCATCGCTACCTTGAAGAACCCAGTTTTAAACAAATGAGAAAACCAAATTCGTTTTCTTCTCTTTTGTATTCAAGTTGTAACCGAGATTAAAGAATTCAATTCAATTTTCTTTTATTCTCTTCATTGCAACTTTTCCAACCTACATATGTATGAATTAAACATATAACCAAAAAGAAGATTCCAATTCAACATAGATCTTAATAGAAAACAGAGTCATAATGCAGTATGTTTGGACATTATAACAACATTCTTCAAGACAATAGGTAAAAAAGAATATGAATTTGATAATAGACTTACAATGATGAACTCCTAGTGTAATCTGAGATATTGATCAGTACATTGAGAACACGATGTTGCACTACAAAATATAATCATATTAAGGCAATAAGTTTATATCAAATGAGATCATCCATTTTTCTCTAAAGTAAAATTGATAATTATAGTAATCATAAATTGTCCGTGTTGTATCTATATTGCAAGTCTTACTTAAAATATTAGTTACAATTTCGAATATAAGTTTAAACCACTTACTATATAAAGATAAATTAGATTGTTAGTTTAAATAGCTTAGTTTAGATATTTACTATAAATTGTTGAGTTTTAATTTTGTAAGAATATTATTTCTGGACGTAAATTAAGAAGAATGGCATTGTTGTCAACAATATACAACATATGTTGTGCTGAGCATTGTTCATAGATATTAAATTTTATACTATTGTGTTATACTCTAAATAATTATTTGTCAGCTGACAATTCATGGAATAAAGTTCAAAAAAGCAAGGCAAAGTTAAATTAAGTAATTAATTAAACATCAAGGTGAAAGTTTAAGGTAATTTGTCTTTTTGTATTGTTATCTCATGAGATGAACACAAATATGCAAACCAAACTGTGTTGATATTGGTCAACAATGAAGTGCAATGTTGAAAGAAGTATTGATAAAATTAAAAGCATATTTCATATTTATGAACTCCTCTCCGACTGAGAGTAAGATACATCAGTCTGAAAATGATGTTGCACTGTAGAATAGATATATATGAAGACAATTAGTTATATTCAACTCAGATTACTATATTTTAGGATAGGGATTTATTGATTACTCAGTATTACATCTGGTAAGAGTATAACACAAATAGATACAGTTATGAAGTGTTTGTTTTATATATATATAATTTAGGATATGGATTTATTGATTACTCAGTAATACATCTATAAAGAGTATAACACAAATAGATATACGATAAAGTAACAGGACATTCCAAACAGGAAGATTTATCTCAAAGTCTATGAAGTAAACAAATAACAAACATGAAGATTCCAATTCAACACAGATGGGCAAAGAAAAGAGAGTCATAATACTGAATTTATGGACATTATATCTTGTCATTTCAACACAATATGTATTATAGGAATTTAAAATGCTAATAGACTTACAATGATGAACTCCTCTCTGACGGAGAGTATGACCAGTACGATGAAAACACGTTGTTGCACTGCAGAGAAGATACATATGAAGACAATTAGTTTTAATCAACTCAGATTAAGCCATTTTCTATAAAGTACTCTTGAAAATTCCAGCCATCTTCAAGAGTCAATTTATTTCAGTATTGTAACTCCTATTCTATAAAGATATTTTTGCTAGATAGATTAAACAAATTTTTTTTATTTAATATAAATTTTTGAGTTACAAAATTGTCAGAATCCGAGGACTTGCTAAAATTCACAATGAGTTTGTATACCCAATTAAAGTACATAATGCTATAGTGAGTTTTATTCAGGTAAACATATGGAGGAAATTCATAACTGATAGATAAACATATTAAGGAAAGTATAGATACTTCTCATTCAATTTTAGCGAGCACTCAATTATTTAGCTTGAACTATTAGGCGGAATCTTAAATTAAGTATAATTTTATATTTGATTTCACTATTTGTCAAGAACAGAGTGTAAGCATCAATATAATTGAAATCTAATTTATAATGTAAGCCTGCATCATACTTATTCAAAATCAAAATAATAAAATCATCCTTACAGATTATATTTGTATATTAAAATATAAAGGAATCAAGCATCATACTAATTCAAAATCATAAAAATCAAAATCATAAAACTCATTCATACTGAGTTGTATTTTTCTAGATTAAGCAAGGAAATTCAGTGATGATTTCAGCATCAATATCAATTTTATTACAACATGCGGAAGAGGAAATCATAAACTATCAGGCGGAAGATGAAATTAATTTTATCAAACTCAGTGACGAAATCATGAAATCAAGGCAAAGGTTTACCTGAAGAAGAAATCTCTCACACCAGACGCGGAAGATGAACTCAATCCTCTCTATCTTTTCTTTAGTCTTTTCTTTAGGCGGAATAGGGAAGAAGAGGGGAACAGGGAAACCGGCAATTTGCTCATGGGGAAGTTGAGCAACGTGGCCTTCGTGAGCGGGGAAGATCTCGCAACGTGTCCGAAGTTCTCTCAACGTGGCGAATTTCAAGGAATGACGGTAAAAATGGACGGTTGTGGAAATATAGATGAAAAAGGATTGTCAGTTGTAATGAAATGTAATCTAAATACGTGGATAATTAAAAAAGTTACTGTTCATATTATGTGGATAATTAAAAAAGTTACTATTCATATTAAGATTTTCCTTTAGTTATAAGGGGCTGTTTGGATGAGTTTTTTGGATGGGCAAAAGAGGGGAAAGCTGCCAATAATGTCAGCTTTTTGGCAGCTTTCCCCCCTTTTACCCATCCAAAAACCAGAACCAAACTGCCCCTAAAGGAAAGTAGATGAGGAAATCTAGAGTTATGCATAGTCTTTTAATATCTAGCTCTTAAGTAAATGATTCTCTAGCCAATAGATCTATACTATGATTGTCTTCGCGCCAAATATGACGCAACTTAACATGCCACTCAAGATGTAACAACTTATTAATGTCACACAATAGGTCTCGATCAAGAGAAGACTCCTCTTTCACTGCTTTAATAACAACCATCGAATCAAATTCCACCTCTAGTCTCTTACATCCTATATCCTAAGTGATTTGCAAGTCGTGAAGGAGACCCCCACAATTTTGCTTTGATTGTTGAGAAACTCTCAATTCTTGCCATAAACCCACCAAACCAATTACCCCTTGTATTTCTAATTAGGTCGTCTACTCCTGCACGGCTCGATGGAATCTCCATAGCCCCGATCAGTATTGAGCTTCACCCAATCTTGAACCGGCTTAATCTACTTGATCATTTTAATATTATTTCCTCATGCCCCTTGTTTTTTTCGCTGCTACCTTCAAAGGGAAAAGGTCCATACGAATGACTGTAACGGGAGCTCTCATTAGGGTTAGATGTTCATTTGGACCCAAGTGTTAGACCCTAGAGGGGGGTGATTAGGGTCTTATGCTAATCTAATCCGATTATATGCCAATTAAAAATAATTAACAACTATATTCTTGCAAGATAGGTATACAATCTATTATGGGCAAGAATATACAATATACACAAAGTGATATATCCTATATGATGAAATATATATGCAAGGATATATAAACTAAGGGTGATATAAACATAAACAAGATAAACAAGATAGTGGACAATGTGAACAATAGATAATGGCGACAAGAATGATATGAACAATAAGCACAAGTGAGACGCCAAGACAATCACAAACACACAAAGATGATCACGGAGTTCGGACCTTCCGTCCTACGTCTCCGCTCCCCACTTCCGGGGAGAATCCACTATCACAACCGGGTTTTTTACGTTCACCCGAATAACGTTTACACCTCACAATTTCTCTCACGGAGTTCGGTCCCCACGACCTACGTCTCCGCTCCTCACCTCGAGGAGATCTCCACTATACACTCTCACAATGTGGCTACACTCCACCCTCACAATACGGTTTTCTAGTTCACCGAAAACTTCACAACACACTCAATGTAACAAATGTAAATTTGTTCTCTACAATAGATGAGAACTCAAATAAGCACAACTCAAAGTTACAATCTCTCACCACCCAACTATACTATGTATGTAAATACTAAAAGCTCAATGTGGGTGTGTGTAACAATGAGATTAAATAAATCAAAACTAAACTCAATATAATTCTAGCTTAATAACAATGATAATCAAATATATAAAAAGAGCTAGAAATAGAGTTTAGAAGACTTCTCAAATAGATCAAGAGATTGAAGGACGAAAGGTTGAATGCTCAAGCACCAATAGAAGAACTCCTCAAGCTCTTGTGAAGTTGATTTTACAAACCCAAACACTCAAATGCTTAAAAGCTTCTTAAACAAACTTAAACAACACTTAAACAAGTTTAAACCCTTGTTAAACTCTTTCTAAAACATTCTCTTAGATGTTATTAAAACTGAGGTATAAGGGGGTATTTATAGCCTCCCAATACCTCAAACAAAAGCCCAAAACAAAAGACCAAAAACCCCTCTAACGGATACAAAAAAATAGCCGTTATGGGCATTCTGGGAGCTGGGCGGTCGACCGACCTTTTTTTCGGTCGACCGTTCGTACTGTACAAACCTTAAAAAGTTTCAGAGACATTTCCGGTCGACCGGTCCGGTCGACCGGAGTTACTGTAGCAGTGCGCAGCTGTTTTAGAAAATCAATTTAAAATAGTAAATGAACTCCAAAAATTATAAAATTTTGTAGGAATGTTCTAGACATGTAGAATAATATGTCAGAGAAAGAATTTCTGAAAACTTTTTTCCCAGTTGAGAGAAATAAATATTTGAACACAAATTTACAGTTTCTGAAAAACTGTTAACATATACGATTTTGTAAAATCAATTGGCACAGTAAATCAACTCCAAAAATAGTAAAAACTAAAGGAAAGTTTCTAAACATGTAGATAAACATGTCAGAGAAAGAATTTTACAAATATCACTTCCCATTTGTGAAAACTCATCAGTTTTGTAAAACATGCACGAACATGTGCACGAACGAAAACGTGAATTTGTAAATTCCTTTAAACATAACAAATCAATTCTAAACTTGATGAAACTTTGAAAAATGTTTACAAATGATATTTTGAATATGTTATAAAAAGAATTTTCCAATTTGCATTTCCCAATTGTGAAATCTCATTATTTTGCAAAAGTGTTCAAAACATGAAAAAGTGATATACATGAAGTTTGATGTTTTGACATAAACAATGTTTTGAAACTTTGCACAATGATTACATAGACTTGATAAAATATGTATATGATGATTGTTAAGTCTATAAACTGAGAATACAATATTTGAGCTTAGAAACCAAATACGTGTATGTATATATAAACATCAAAATCTAAAACATTTGTATGTATATATATAACTATATACATGCATAGAAACCAAATACGTGTGTGTATATGATATTAAGCTTAGAGTATCTAACACACATAATATAAAACCTAAATTAAATATACCAAAGCTTGATCTTGATCTTCAATAGGCTTGACTTGATATATTTGCGGATGAAGCTAAACTTGGATCTTGAACTTTGAAATGCATAAGCTTCAACCACTATTCCACCAACCTCCATTAGATATGTTCGTTTAAGCGCAATTTCATCCATCCTCCAACTTGTTGTTTGTCTACAATAAATAGAAAACACAAGAACTAGAAAAACAACATTAGTGGTAAATTATTTGTTAAACATCATCAAAACAAGAAGGCCAACACCAAGACCCAGGCCTAGCCCGGTGTCCGGACCGGACCCGGCCGGGCCTAACCGGGCTCCGGGCCCGGACCACGACCGCTTCGTCGGCGCCCGCACCAGACCCGACCCAGCCCGGCCAGCAAAAGGGTTGGACCGGTGTGGTCGGGTCCGGGCCTGGCCCAGATCCAGGCCCGAACTCGGTGAGGAGGCCAAATGGTCACAAATGGTGGGGCCAGGTCGGGCCGGGCCGGACCCGGCCCTGTCTGATCGGCCATAACGGCCATATTTATGATTTTAACCAAAATATCCTAAAAACGATTAAAACAGCCAAAATTTGGGGGTATTTTGGTCATTTGGCTAGAGGGCTGCCTCCATAAATAGAGGGAGTTTTTATTTATTTTTCTCATCCAAAATTCATCAACTTCTCTCTAATACTCTCTAATACTTTCTTATTCTCTCTTTTGCTCTCTAGTTCTTCAATCAAATCGCTTGCTCCTCTAACTATGAAGGGCAAATCCCAACTCCCGATGTTGAAACGAGTCCTAATACTCCTACTACAGGAGTTACAGTTACTCCTTCTACCGATATTGATCACGAATCCACTGGCGATGATTATGCACCTAGAGCTCCTAAATGGCCGAGATCTGATGTGTGAAACTTCTTCGAGAAGATAGAAGTCATCAGGGATCAACACAGTAGGCTTCTAGACCAGAAGGCTAAGTGTACGTTGTGCGGCCATATTTTCCAAGCTCATCATAAAAGCGGCACCAACCACCTCAAACACCATTTAGAAAAGCACAACAGAGGTCAGGCAACGCCTCAAAGTGCTACCAATAATCTTTACTCTCCCAATCCTCATCCTCTGGTAGTCTCGGTAGTTGGAACCATGACGCAATTAGAGCCACGAAATGCGTCATTAGGTTTATTATTCTTAAAAACATTCTTTTTAAATTAGTAAAAGATGATGAATTTGAAGTTATTGTAGGCGTCTAAAATTGTCTATGAGAGCCCGCACGAAACTCGAAGCAAAGAGTGGACGAATCGAGAAGGTTCGCGTCAATCAACTCGCACGTGTCAATCAGCTCGCATGCGTCAATCAACACGCACGCGTCGATCAACTCAAAGTGACCAAACACACTCGTCGGTCAACACGCACGTGTCGGTCAACACGCGCATGTCAATTAACACGCGAGTGTTAATCAGCTCGCGCGGAGTGTGCAAGTCAACAAGACGACCAAATACGCAAAACGGTGGAAAATACAAGTCCCGGAAAAGTCGAAAAAACACCAAAAAGTTTAGCGAAAAGCCAAACTTCCCGCGCCCGCACGGGTTGGACTCAACCGACCCGCGCCGGCGGGTCGGACGAATCCGACCTGCGCCGGCGGGTCGGACGAATCCGACCCGCGGGGGGCGCGGGTCAGGCTAAACCGACTCGCGCCCCCCACGGGTCGGATTCACCCGTCACGCTGTTTTGACCTCCGGACGCATTTTTGACAATTTCAAATTATTTTCTTAGGATTTATCTGTTCTGGGGGTTCCCAACTGACTTGATATCATCCACAAACATGGTTAGGTCATTATTGACTGAAGATATGGCCAAATCCATCATTCTTATCCGAAAACCACCCAACCGAAGCCTATAAATACAGGCCTAGGGGCTCAATTCACAGGGGGCGATTTATTATCAAGACAAGGAGGTGTTGTCGAACTCCAGAGCTAAGAGTCATGAATTTTAGCGAGGGTTAGAGAGAGCCCGACGAACTCCAGCATAAAGAAGGAGCTATTCGAAGGATCTGAAGCCCGATCCCACCGTTCCTTGAGATTAGGCTTGGTCTTAATCTCGAGAAGAGTACCGATTTCGCTTGGTCGATCTCAGTGCTTCAAATCAAATACTCCCTCGGTGAAGGCGCAGCTCTGCTTAATTTTCCATCAACCGGATCCAGATCTAAGGTGGTCCATGGATATCAAAATCTCCGATACATGCAAAGATCCCACACAAGCAGAAGACCGATAAACGATCTCCCTGCGTTTGTTTGATAGAGTTGTAATTTTTTATTTCTTTCATTGTGTAAAGAGTCTTATAAAAAGACTAATCTTTTGATCTTATTGTAACGACCAAAGTTATAATGAGTTATACAATGAAGAAATCAACTTTTGAACAAAATAAACTGGCGACCACAGTGGGAGCCGACAGCCTTTCTGCGAAGGCTGACGTGTGGCAACCTCGGATCCTCATCCCGGTCGAAACAAAGGTCGAATATGAGTTTGACCAGCAGAAGTACGAGGAATACTTGTCCTCCTCCTCCAGATCGACCTCTCCTCGCAGGTGCAGGAAGACCTATTCCAAGAAGACTCGTTGGACTTCAGCTTCAGAAGCCCAAGGAGAAGATCTTCCCGCCACCGCCGCACTTGTGGCTCACAACGCTCCGCCGGCATCCGACGATGCTAAAACTACAGATCTGAACCCCTTGAACAAGGGGTCGACTATTGATGATGTGCCCACTCTATCAAAGAGAGCACGTCAGAGGCGACGCTAACGCCTCGTACGCCAACTAGCTAAAGCCTTATAACCAGTTGATGGAATCCGCTATGAAGCAGATCTAAAATCCAAGAGGTGCCAACCGCCACAACAGCGAGTGGACAACCCCTCCTTCAAACCAGCAAAGAACGAATGGGTCCGCGTTAAAAGGACCCGATCGACTCTTCAAGAGCGGATTCAGAAACGCCGCATATTGCTTGCACATGCGAGAATTCTTGTGCAAGAGGCCAAGAAATTGCAGAATGAAGAGGTAGAAAAGAAGCTACAAAGATTGCACCAAGTGTGGAGGGCAAAGTCTAAGATGACGGCCAAAAAGATTAAAAAGCGCGGGACACTCAGATCCGACCTTCCCTCTCGCGAGACACTCAGATCTAACCCTCCAACCAACGAGTCACTTAAATCTGACCCACGCCAGGGTCAAGACAGAAGATGTTCTGCACATGTTTCTCCGATTTCATTGAGTTCTGCACCTCCGGTGGAGATCCGCGATAGTGTGGATTTGTCTCGGTTTAAGATAAAGATGGCGGATCGTCTGAGTCATTTGCACAAGGATCGAGACAAAGTTTCAATCAAAGAGTGCTTAGGTCCGGTGAATGAACCTCGAGCAACTACTCCAGCTGGGGGTCGCACGCATCCTCACAACAAACCGGAGCCTTTCTATAATGGGAAAACTCCTGTAAATGATCGCCTAGGACTGCGAGTCATTATCCAAGAGCCCGTTAAGGTCCCACGCTCCCGAAAGCGCGGTTCCAAACGTGTGACTCTTGAGAACGCCAACAAGGCAGCAAGCCCTCAGAAGGAAACGTGTTCATTAGATGATTACGTTATACCTGAGGAGTCGTGCCAACACACGATAGGTTATTCTAGTCTTCGGACCGATGAGTTGTACTATCGGGCTGGGGGTACGAATAGATCTCGAAAGAGATGTACCCGAGAAACGGACTCTCACTATCCGTGCACAAATATTATCAGGGTAGTATTATCAGCGTGTAGCTGCCCCAAGGCCACTCCGCAGAAGGTCTTGGTATTTGAGAGGATCTCTAACGGAGCGACTAAGTCCAAGCCAAAACGTTTCCGCAAGAAATAATCGGCCGTTCAAGGTGACGAACTTTCGAAAGTCATAATAAATATGGCTGATAAGGGAAAATCAATTCGACCTTCTAGCTCTGACCCGCTTATATCGCATCGTCTAACCCGGTTATGATCGGGAACTATTAGACAAAGAGATTATCAGAGAATGCAGAGAGGATTATCCTCGGATGATGAAGCATCAGAAGCCAACTCTGCGGTCGCTTTTGACAAAACGATATCCAGCCTAGGACAATCCTACGAGGCATTCATGATCAACACCGAGCAAATCGCCAAAATTCTCGAGGATGCTCTAACCAAGCAGAAAGAGGCATTCAAGATTGAAATGGAAATGACTATGCTACAGATGAGGGAAGTGTATGACCAACAAATTTGGGCTATGTCTAATCAATTCGGTGAATCCAGCCGTCGCAACCTTGCTGACCAAGCAGGTAGCGATTCAGATGTGGATGAACGTCTCAATGCTAAGAACCCTCCCGTTGATCAGAACACTGGGGGTGGCCCTACTAAAAACAACAACACCGGGGGTGGTCCCGCTAATAATGACAACACTAGGGGTGGCCCCGTTGTTCTCCTCACAAATCATCCGAAGTATGATACAGATGAGGACGAAAAAATGAAGGACCTCGAGAGAAAAGTCAACGCTCTGATGTCTGATCGAGAGGTAAAGAAGACCAGAATTTCGTGTCCTTACCCGAGAGAGTGGGATTCAATCCCGTATCCGACGAAGTTCAACCTGATAAACTTCACGCCGTTTGATGGGAAGGGTTCGTCTACTCAACATCTGATCTACTTCAAGTCTCACTTGGGTATGAACTCCGGCAATGAAGCCTTGATGGTTCGGTCATTCGTTGGCACCCTTCGCGGGCCCACCTTCAATTGGTATCGTCGTCTCAAGTCTGTAAGCATCAATAGCTGGGATAACCTAGAGAATCTGTTCCTCACTCACTTTTTTGATGATGACACCGAGGTTCAATCAGAACACTCTTCGATGAGAAACAAGAAGACGACGAGACAGTCGACGACTCCGTCAAACGCTTCCGGAATAAGGCGGTGAACTGCTGAGATCCGATCACGGAGGACTTTATCCTCCAAACCTATCATAACAACCTATCCTTAGACATGTTGGAAGTTATGAGAGTAGCACCGTCCAACACCTGAAAAGAGTTGAAGATGCATGGAGAGCGGGCCGAACGCTTCCTCCGAAGGAAGAAGGCCGAGAGGAGCCAACCGACGGCTAATCCTCCAAACTCGAACTTCGCCTCCCGTGATAAGGGAAAGGCACCGGCAATAGTTGTTGACGTTAATCAGATGTCACAACAACAACCCCGATGGCAGCAAAAGACTTCGGGTCCGAGACTCCAAAAAGAGTACTCTTTCAAAGACGAAGACGTTCCAGCCATCTTCGAGTCCCTCCTTGAAAACAACAAGATCAAGCTGCCACCTGTCCTAAATCAGGAGGAAGCTGACAACACTACAGATTCGAAATACTGTGCGTACCACAGGAGGATCCTTCATCCCACCAAGGATTGCTTTGCTCTCAAAAATAACATCCAAACCTTGGTTGAAGCCGGCGTCATAACATTAGGATAAGCCAAATGGGAATGGTAAGACTCCGACAAGTATAAGAGTATAAACTGCTCATTCACACTCCGAAGAGTATACGAGTATAAACTGCTTCTCATTCCTCCAACCGGTATATGAGGTTAAACTGTTCCCTAATACTCCAATATATATATGAGTCTAAACTGTTTCCTATCTTTGACGAGAAGTTCCTAGAGAATTTTTATACATAATATTCTTAAGGATAACCCGGTTATGCAACTGCATACAATGTTAGACCCAGTTTCACGAAGGAAGCTGGGGGTAGATGATTCATGTAACGGGAAGTTCTCGGAAGAATGCTACATGTAATTTTTTTAGGGATAACCCGATTATTACGAACAAAGTGATAAACACTAAACTCCTTCTGTAATCTTCCAAGTACTATTTTGCTGAGACGAGATTCGATTACTTCGTTGGATCAATCTTCCCTCACAAAACTCCCATTCAAACTCCCACTACGTCTGTGCACTCAACACTCCCATTGTTAGACTCTGGACATAGTACTCAGAATTTTAATCTCCTGATCATTGACAATTATCAAACCCCTCCATGTTAAGTACTTGTCACTTAACACTAGGAATCCCCTTTGAGTGATTTGTACGAATCAACACTCCCACTATAATTTGTATTCCCACTCACACTGTTCACTTGGTCAAACCTTCCTATAGTTAGGACCACAACCAAAATCCCCTCTCGATTCCTCCAATGAACGAGAGGTCCACAAATCGAGCGATCAAACCTTCCTATAGTTAGGATCGTCTCAAACTTCCCACTCGGTCAAACCTTCCTACAGTTAGGGCCAAAATAAAAATCCTCTCTCGATTCCTCTAATGAACGAGAGGTCCACTTTCAAATCGAATTATCAAATCTTCTTACAGTTAGGATCACCTCAAACTCCTGCTTGGTCAAACTTTCCTACAGTTAGGGCCAAAACCACAATGCACTCTCGATAAACGAGAAAACGAGAAATTCACCTTTAGTTCGGTAATCAAACCTTCCGACAGTTAGGATTATCCGAATTTTTTGATTCTCGGAGTGGAGATCTCACTCTTAGTTTCGCCTTCCTAGATTCTGGAAGTGGAGACCCCACTTTGAGTTTCCTTTGGTAATTGGAGATAGAATATAAAATTCTTCCTCTTCGGTTTTGGGAGATAGAATATAAAATTCTTCCTCTCCCATTTCGGGTTCGTCTTTGCCCCAAGAGAAGACACCATCCTTCAACTCCATAATCCATACCTTTTACGCATGGGGAATTTTATCCCGAAGCCTGAGTAGGGATAACTCAGCGCCTAACATGCGTTGCCGGTTTAGTCTTTCACCGATTGAAAAAGACACCAGAATACCAGTCAGGGATATTTTATCCCGAAGCCTAAGTAAGGATAAGTCAATCGCTTAACCCGTGCTGTGGGGTGGTTCATTCTCGTAAAAACCACCGAGTCTATGTATTCAGCATCATAACAATAAAAATCCATGCCTTTTATGCATGAGTAATTTTATCCCGAAGCCTGAGTATGGATAAGTCAGCGTCTAACACGCGTTGCCAGTTTAGTTTTTCACCGATTAAAAAAGACACCAGAATACCAGTCTGGGGTATTTTATTCCGAAGCCTAAGTAAGGATAAGTTAGTGATTAACCCGTGCTGCGGGGTGGTTCGTTCCCGTAAAAACAACCGAGTCTACGTATTCAGCATCGTAGCAATAAAAATCCATGCCTTTTATGCATGGGGAATTTTATCCCGAAACCTGAGTAGGAATAAGTCAGCGCCTAACACGCGTTGCCGGTTTAGTCTTTCACCGATTGAAAAAGACACCAGAATACCAGTCTGGGGTATTTTATCCCGAAGCCTAAGTAGAGATAAATAAGCGCTTAACCCGTGCTGCTGGGTGGTTCGTTCCCGTAAAAATGACCGAGTCTATGTATTCAGCATCGTAGCAATAAAAATCCATGCCTTTTTATGCATGGGGAATTTTATCCCGAAGCCTGAGTATGGATAAGTCAGCGCCTAACACGCGTTACCGGTTTAGTCTTCTACCGATTGAAGAAGACACCAAAATCCAAGTCTGGAGACTTTTATCCCGAAACCTAAGTAGGGATAAATCAGCGCCTAACACGCGTTGCCGGGTAGTCTATTCCCGTAAATAAGACGAAGTCTACGTATTTAATATCGTAGCACTAAAAGAGTTAACTCTTTTAGCACAACGTTATGTGCAGAACGGATTTAAACAATCTGCATACTAGCCCGAATCAAACGATAGTCGATAAAGGCTCATCAAACCCGTTGATGGCTGAGAATTTGCTAAAAATTCTATAAATACGAGTCATTGACGCATTAGCTTCATTAGTTGGTCTCATGACTTGAGCATCTAACGACTTCGGGATAAGATCCATATCTACAGATGAATCAACTTTAATAGTTGGTCCTGCAGCCCAACATTTGGGACCGTCACGCTCCAACGCCTTAAGAGGTTAAACTGTGTAGCCTCCAGTAAACGTACGAGTATAAACTATGTTAACGCCGATCGATATAAAACCCTAAGGTCAACGCCGGTCAACGCGTAGCCCAAGGTCATCACCGATCAACACGTTGTGATGCAGCTAATTAGTTCAAAGTCAGCTCAATGACACGAGCCAAAATCAACTTATCAATTTCGATTCAAGACTTTGACAACGGTCAGACGATAAACACAGCACCGAAAATTTTTTAGCTATTCGACAAAATACTGAATAGACTGAAAAGTGGAGAAGTCAAGAACTGAAGCTAATTATAGGACCTTTGAAACCGATTGAAGGTGGGAGGTCTATCACATCCAAAATATTTCAGACTCATCTATAAAAGAACAAGACTAAAACACTTTGGAGGGGGTATCTGTAGGCATCTAAAATTGCCGATGAGAGCCCGCACGAAACTCGAAGCAAATAGTGGACGAATCGAGAAGGTTTACGTCAATCAACTCGCACGTGTCAATCAGCTCGCACGCGTCAATCAACACATACGCGTCAATCAACACGCACGCGTCGATCAACTCAAAGCGACCAAACGCACTCGTCGGTCAACACGCGCGCGTCGATCAACACGCGCACGTCAATTAGCACGTGAACGTTAATCAGCTCGTGAGGAGTGTGCAAGTTAACAAGATGACCAAATATGCAAAACGGTGGAAAATACAAGTCCCGGAAAAGTCAGAAAAACACCAAAAAGTTTAGCGAAAAGCCAAACTTCCCACGCCCGCGTGGGTCGGACGAATCCGACCCACACCCACGCGGGTCGGACTCAACCGACCCGCAGGGGGCGCGGGTCGGGCTAAACTGACCCGCGCATCCGACCACCCCCCCCCCCCCCCCCGGGGGGGGGGGGCGCGTCGCGCTGTTTTGACCCCCGGACGCATTTTCGACAGTTTCAAGCGGTTTTCTCGGGAATTATCTGTTCCAGGGGTTCCCAACTGACTTGATATCATCCATAAACATGGTTAGGCCGTTATTGACTGAAGATATGACCAAATCCATCATTCTTATCCGAAAACGCCCTAACTGAAGCCTATAAATACAGGCCTAGCTAGGGGGCTCAATTCACTGGGGGCGATTTATTATCGAGACGAGGAGTTGCTGTCGAACTCCAGAGCCAAGAGTCATGAATTTCAGTGAGGGTTAGCGAGATCCCGGTGAACTCCAACATAAAGAAGGAACTATTCGAAGGATCTGAAGCCTGATCCCACCGTTCCTTGAGATTAGGCTTGGTCTTAATCTCGAGAAGAGTACTGATTTCGCTTGGTCGATCTCAGTGCTTCAAATTAAATGCTCCCTCGGTGAAGGCGAAGTTCTGCCTAATTTTCCATCAATCAGATCCGGATCTAAGGCGGTCCACATATATCAAAATCCCCGGCACAGGCAAATATCCCGCACAAGCAGAAGACCGATAAACGATCTCCCTGCGTTTGTTTGATAGAGTTGTAATTTTTTATTTCTTTTATTGTGTAAAGAGTCTTATAAAAAGACTAATCTTTTGATCTCATTATAATGACCAAAGTTGTAATGAGTTATACAATGAAGAAAGCAACTTTTGAACAAAACAATTATGTTTAGAGATGGTTTTTATCCCGCATTTAAAAAAATTTCTCGTGAATTTTTCCAACGTGATATTTTGAAATATTATCACAAGGAACAAGCAAAAGTAATTCTTATTTTCAAAGTTTAAACTATAAATTTTTTTAACTTATGATATTTGGACATCTAGAGCACAAATTGATTATTTATGTATCATAGTACACTGAATTGCTGATAATGGGCAAATGTTTAAAAGATTTATTTCTTTTATTCCATTTGAAGATTCACATAGTGGTATTAATATTACAAATTTAATAATAGAAGAACTTATAAAATTAGAAATTTTGTAAAAAAATATTTTCTCTTTCAATAGATAATGCAAGTAATAAATAACGTAGTTGTTGATCATATCAAATCATGTTTGCTATTGTCATGTTATGGTGATATTTTTCATGTTAAATATATATGTCATATTTTAAATTTAATTATTTAAAGTGCATTTGATAAAATTAAATCCATGATAGAAAAGGTTAGCATAATAACTTATGCTTATAATGTTTCTGAACAAAGACTTAAAAGATGAAAATAATTGTGTAAAAGAAAAAATTTTAAACTCAAATTAACTTCAAAAGATGTTGACCATTGTAGGCAAATAAATTTGCCTTTATTCCTAACAAAGAAATTCAGAAGTTTGCCTATAAGAACATTACCAAAAATAGTAAAAAAGTGACAAAATGTTGATATCTCTCAAACCGGAGAGAATTATTGCAACCAGTTTGCCTCATCCAAAGTCATCCTCGACCTCGACAGATACAAGACCCTGAGTTTCTTCTCGCAGTCATTCTGAGGAAAAGCCATGATAAAAATCACTTAGAAGGAAGGAAGAATCAACAAGGAAAAATATTCCAAATGTAGAGTGTTCTTTCAAAACAGCGCCAGGATTTATTTATAAGCCTCCGAAGAAGCATGTAGGAGAATTCAAGAGGCGCGATCCTGGAGTAACTAAGGAAGATCCGTTTTGGAATTCGGAAACGAATCGCTCGAAAAAACCAACCGTCGCTCGTAGCTTACGCCAACCAATTGGCAAGTAAAGGCGCCATTCACTCTATCCTCGACGCCTCGTTTCCTTTGAAAAAGCGGTTCCCAATACCGACATCATTAATCTACAGAAGATTGGCGGTTAGCAAATTCCACGTCACGTCTCCACCCACGATCAACTGGCTAAAAAGTCTCAACACCCCAAGCAAACATACTCATTTCACTCGGACTCGACTAAAGTCAACTCTGAATGAAAGGGGCCAACTGCTATGGTAATTTACCATCTAAAGATAAGTATCAAGAGATTATTTGCATAGGCTTAAAAAAGCCATGGTCCAAACCGGCTTTAAAGCACAGCCGAGGTCAAGTCTATCGGCCAGTCGAGCAGACGCGCCATCTTCCGACCAAGAGTCATCATGACCGACTCGAAGTGCGGGCTCAGTCGGTCCCTCGTAATAAAGACGACTCCTCGAGCAGACGTCTCGACTATACACTTGACCCAAAGCTCACTCGACTATCAGGTTAGAAAATCATAATGATGACTCGCAGATCAACCCACCTCGACTAAAGGGATAAGATCCGACCAAGATCACTTCAGATGTCAATCAACAAAACAACACTGATCAGTCCCATCAAGATCTCTGCTCTGACAAATCCCCTGCATAAGCCGTTTATTGTACTCATAAGTCACTTCTCTGGGATCGACATGAAGCTTTTCTAGACTCAAATAACATCCCTTACAATCACCAGCTGCCATCTGGAGGGGAAAGGACGACCGAGCAGCGGGCTTATCCTCTGTCCTGCCTCATCTGTTGATACGGGTGTATCTTCTCTTCGGAAAAACAATCCTTATGGGAGCTTGAGGATAGGTGATTCTCATGATATCTTGAGAATAAAAAGCGTGGTTGAAGCTATGGAGGACAGCGAAAGAAGTCAGAAGGAACGAAACGCAAAAGATCAGGAAAACAGGGTCGGGTTCTGG
>BQKN01063424.1:43701-63836 GCA_022839385.1 Asparagus kiusianus
TTTGGTAATTCCGCGACCAAAGGGTGCTCGCACGGCGACTCGTATCATCTGTCAAATCCAGGATATTAAGAGGATATCTCTCTCCTATAGTCGAATGACTTCCCTTCCAATCGTCAGCCGACATCTGGAGGGAGAAGGATGACTCAGCAGCCTATCTTCTCACCCTACAACCGTCCTCCTGTGCAAAAGAAAAGCCAAAATCTCAGAGGCAATGGACTATAAAAGGAGGTAAGGAGGGTAAGGGCAAGGGGTTGGATCGCCGCTTCTTTTTACATCTAAACTTTATTCCCCTTTTTCTTTACATAAAAAGAAATTCAACTCTAAAAGAGGACCCCCTGCAAGGACCTCAATGGTCTAGGGACCTCCTAAAAAACCTCCCTCAAGCTCTCCAACTGACTTGATCGTCGGAGGTACTACGGGGGAAACTAGCCCCGTACTCCTGCGATTCTCGCATGTGCAAGTTATCAGACTACCCCACGCGCTCAGAATCAGGGTTAGAGTCGGAGGAGGAGCCGGCCCTACCTTTTATCCTCCCGGCCTCCCTCATCAACGGAAGACCCTCATCGACTGTGTGTTCACGAACATCAACATTTGGTTTGTCATTAATTTTTGTAAATTGTAATTCATTCAGATTTTGTTAGAATTCTACTTAGTTTCTAACTAGATAATGTTTTTCAGGCCTTGAGGGTTCCAGCATATGCAACATGTTGTTTATAGATTGTCACGTTGTAAGATTATTATTCCACATCTAAAAAATGAAGCAAACAGAGTAATATATGTACCAATGTAAATGATGTTAATCTGCACCGAATTGATTGGTTATGATATTCTTGTTCTGTCCTTCGTTAGGTAGACAAGATAAGGCTAAATTCCTGTGTTACTTGGGCATTTCTATCTGAAGCTGAACCATACCCAACACATACCCGTATCAAAACTCCTTGTGCATTCCTTGCATATATGCATACATTAGCGGTCATGCACTCAATGAAACAATACAATGCTTGAAAGGTTGCACTACATTTCTTTTTGAATTTTTTTAATAGTTGGCTACATGATATCCCATGAGACCACATAGTTGATTTGCATGTAACTTTTGCCTCTTATGCCTGAGCTTTTTCCTCTTAAAATTTTCTTCTTTACCATCCAATGCTTGCTATATGGATAAAATTTTCTGAGATGCAAACAACCTACAATATGCACACATTGTATTGGATAGCTATTGTTGTGGGTTATTAAGGTATTCGGTTGTCATGCCACGAGTTTACATTGATGACTTTTTTAATTTTAGGCTATGATGATTGTCAAATTTTCTGAGATTAGCAATATGCAATATTTATTGATATTGCACTAGATGACTAACAATGATGACATTGACCAAGTTCTGAGCCCTAAGCCATAATTTGCATATACTTGCGCTTGAATTATACATTTCCTTTATATGTTTATATAAACTTTTTAATGGAAAAACATGGATAATGTTCTAGTCAACATGGATAATTTGCATATACTTGCCTTTATTTCCTTTCATTGTTTCTGCAACATATTTCGGACTTTTTGAGAATTTGTTTTTATGTAGTTCTTTGGCTTATTGTGGCGTAGTGATATATCATGTGCGCAACTGATATGACACGTTAGTTTAGTGTTTGTTGTGTGCATGAGGGAAATGTTCGGTTCATTGCAAATAGCAACTTCAACTACAATTACTATGTGTGTTATTTGCTACTATGTGCGTTATTTGCTATTTTATTACTTGTGGAGGCCTGGTTGTAAATAATTTCATTTCCGGCATCCCACACTTGATGCCTTCTATAATCAACTTATGAGACTTACATGAAGTTTCTGTCGAGGTACTCGACGCTTCACAAGGATTGGGATTTGCAGCTGCAGCTGATTACTTCGACGGCTAGGCAAGCTGCAGTCAATAGCCTGCAACTGATTACTTTGATTGTTATGATATTCTCATTTGCCAAAATACAACTCCTCGCCAAACAACAGGCGGGTGTGTTTCCCCAAGCAAGACCCCCAACCAGCTTGGTGGCCTAAGCCCAGCGGAGGCCCTAACTTGGCCGACTCGACAAGCCCTTCTTCATGACGACTCGAAAGGCGGGATCAGTCGACTCTCTTGTCGTAGTCGGCTCGCCTGAAGCCTACCCAACATTCTATTTAATGCCTTACAAGGACGAATCGATGGGCGTTACTTCTCGGCTAAACTGGAGGATAATATCTGCCTCGGGCTTTTCCCTCTGGCCATATGTCAGCACCAGGGTCAACACTGGACAGGTCTCATCATGACCCTAGCTCCGATAGTCTCCATGACTTGTCATATCACATGAGCTCTGCCATGCCGTCAATTACTCTCCATTCGATGCTGAGATGATCTCACCAATGCTAAAATGACCTCTCCCCTAACCACCTGCCAACACCCGTAAAGTGGATGCTGACATAGTCATCAGCCCATACATTGCCATCACTACTTCGTACTTGGTCAAAGTGCCCGATCTGCCATTCTTCCGCAATATATATACATGTACTATTCGCCTTTGGGGGGTCCAAAAATAAAAAGAGGGAGAACTCTTACCGTTCTTCTTCCCCACTCAAGTTTATCCACTAACTTGATCGTCGAAGACACAACGAGAGAACTAATCCTCGTCCTCTCACGAGTTTCTACATATACAGATTGATCAGCAACCCTAATTCAAAACCAGACATAAAGTCGGAGATGAAGGCGATCACTTCATCAACCTCCTCTACCTCATCGAAGTTATCATGTCTTGGATCCAACTGACTGTGTGATCACTAGTACATCAACATCGGTGATTTCAATGACATTTTCATTTACTTTGGAATGTTTGTATATAAGCATATCTACTTGTATTACTTATAGTTTAGAACTCAAAAAACCTTAGCAAAAGGCAATGAATACTATGAGTCTACTTGATACTTTGTTGAAAACTAGCACTTTACTTATGTAGGCTTATGTTAAGTTATTGGAGCTGATGTGTATGTTTTTGATATATATATAAGCATGTTTTGATCGAATGGGGACACACAATAGTTTTCTTATTGTATTTGAACTTTTTTTTATTTTGATACTGCGGTTAATTATTCATTGAAGAGGTAGGATGCATTAGGGCAGTTACTTGGTTTTAAACATACAAGTGTGAGGTTATTGATGTGGTAAATCATATGGTTACTGACAACATACAAAACCAACATTTTGATGATATTTTTTCTCAAACCTGTGAATGAAGTGG
Source organism: Asparagus kiusianus (assembly GCA_022839385.1). Taxonomy (NCBI): domain Eukaryota; kingdom Viridiplantae; phylum Streptophyta; class Magnoliopsida; order Asparagales; family Asparagaceae; genus Asparagus; species Asparagus kiusianus. The sequence goes on from BQKN01063424.1 coordinate 46,956, forward strand.
GTCCATATTTCAGGGATTTATCATTCAACCACTTTATTTGTGATCTACGTAGCTCTTTTGGTTTGTCATGCTACGAGTTTACATTGGTGACTTTTTTACTTTTAGGCTATGATGATTGTCAAAATTTCTGAGATTGGCAACCTGTAATATCGATTGATATTGCACTGGATCACGAACAATGATGTTATTGACCAAGTTCTGAGCCCTCAATCATAATTTGCATAAATGTTTTCAAATGATTTTTAATCATAAAAAGTCCATTCAAATTTGAACATGCATAAAATTATCAAAGTAGTACACACATTATAGCAAAGTAGTACACGCGAGGCTTTTATTTTAGCAATTTTAAATAGATTTCTAGACCACGATGCTCTCCAATACATTCCTTACTCAGATTGGCAACAGTTTTATTATAACCAACTTCATGGGCGTGTGCTGGGAGTTGATTTTTGTTGCAAAAAATGTTGGGTATATCTTTGCAATAAGGACACTTCCAATTTTCATTTTGGTCTATAACTTTTACCGCATTTGCTCTTAGCATAATTTAAGCTCATTCCATGATATCCCGCATTTCATCTTGCTCTCGATCTGCATCCATATAGGTAATCCATTCTTCAAAGGCTTGTTTATGTTTAGTAATCATTCTACGCTAATAAAAAAACATAGTAAATTGATATTAATATAAACATGTCTATTGCATATCAAAATAATTTTAAATATTCTTACCTTTGATGATGATGCAGATGAAGATTCACCAATATCTTTACTTTTCTTACTCATAATTTTCCCTAGTTAGAATTTGGTATGGAAACATTGCATTTTATAGATGTTTAGGGATTGATACGTTTACTTGGTGGTTGGATGTTAAATCTGATAATATTTATTTGGATCAATAAATTTTCTAGTGGTATTGCCCATGGTTTTGAAGCGCTCATGGTTTTGAAACCTAACTGGTTTTGTTTCTTGTAGTTGACTCAACTCGGTCTCCATTAAGTACATGTGTGGTATTTTCAGGTTTGATGCGATTTTCCATGTCATATACATATTTATGACTAATCAGGTTGTTTATAGGCTTTTTATAGGTTTCATAAGAAATTTTCGCTAATTGAGGTACGTATTTCATAAAATTATGAATAATTAGGTTATTACAGGCTTTGTTTGATTTTTTTTTCATGTCAAACATGTTTCGTGTGATTTTTTCATGTCAAATCAGGTACGTAGTTCATAACAATTAATCATGTTATTACAGATTTCTTATGATTTTTTATGTCAAACATATATTTATAGTGAATTCAGTATTTATTGTTTTTTCATGTTATATTCGTAATTTTATTTTGCTAAGATTATCTCTCATAACGATCAAAAATAAATTTGTCTTTAGTGGAGGGTAAACTTACCATGGTGATCATATACACTTTTCCCTACAAACTTCAATACCAACCAAACACAAAAAGTGGAAAATGTCTAATCAACAAAAGTTTCCCTTTTTTTTGATACCAACCAAACACAAGAAAATGGTGTACATTAGTTTCCCACCTTGTTTTATGTGTGAACTAAACCTAAACAGTCTGTTTCTTAGAAAAGTTTTGAAAAACCCAAAACTTGAGTTTCTCTAATTATATTTCCCAATATATGGGAAATGAACCAAACAACCCCTAGGATCACAACTATCCAAAATAGGAAAGAGGAAAAAATACATCATAGTCTGGAGAACCACATATGATTACAGAAAAAGTCTCAATCAAATAACTACCTAAGAAAAATAAGTTAGAGAATTGATAGAATAAACAGTGATCATTGCCGTTGAACTTGCTCCTCAAAATATTTTTTTATCCTGCGAAGAAAGAACAGTTCTCGAGTCTGGGGTGTGCAAACCCCAGAGGAGTCAGAAAACTCCCAACAAGCATGTAAAATGAAGGAATTGTGCGCGTGTAAGCGTATGTAGTAGGTATAAAGAAAAGATGAAAACTCAATTAAAGGTGATAAAAGAAAAATGCAAATTGTAGATATCAAATAAGGCCTAGCACAGAGCACACACAAGCATATTACTATTATTTTAGGTGTTATTTGAATTAGAGAAGAATGTTTTATATATATATATATAAATCGGGTTCCCGTAAACCATCCCGGAAACACGGCTTCAAGTCAGGATTGGCCCTTAACCCTTATATATAAATTTGGATATCAATAATGCGCATGAGCCAGCTTATATACACGTTATATTCTCCGTTCAATTCATCTTTATAAACGCCACATTTATCTGTATATCAAGAATGAATAATATTGCTCGCATATTCTGAACCAACTAAAATGCATTCAGAGAGCCAATGTGGATATTTATTTTAAGTGATTGGCGATATGATAGTAATTTTCCAGTAACTTCTGCATGGTTCAGATTGCACCTATTACGGAGATGTCCTGATAAGAATCTCACTCACCCCGATGTAGGACAAAAATTAAGGTTGATTTTCTTATGTATTACAAAAACTACAAAAATGCGTTATCAGATTTTCTTTTTTAAGGAAACAGTGTTAGGGATTTAAACTTGGAATGTCCATTCGTGTTAAATCATTTTATGTCTTTAAATATACAAATTCTAGATAACAATCTTCTTTTTCCCTTTTCATTTGATCAATTATTCATTTATAATTACAATATAATTAATGTTATGCTCTTTGTACATGAGTTACCATTACTACTGTATGTATTCAATAGACATCTCAATCATTCAATATGTGATTAATATTTATGATGATGACTGGATCTTGGATCATAATTTTGTCGTGTGTTCGCTCACGCAATGCTTGGGTTGGATCGGGTTTATCGAGCTGCTGGACCTTAAAAGCAGATCCATTAGAAGTCGGGTCGGATTTCATCATTAAAATACCCCACCAAACCCAAACCCGCATTCCTTTAAGCAGCCGCCAGTCATCAGTTCCTGGGGACCATCCCATCCCTCTCTCCACGAAAACCCTAACCATGCCGGCGATCTTCTCGCCGGAGTCTCTCTCGGCCGCCGGCAAATCCTCCGAAAAGCTCAGCCTCCCCTCTCTCCAATCAAAGATGAAATCGGACCCAAGCGGATACTTATCGGAGCTCCAACTGATCATTCGCCGCTTCGAGTCGTCGCTCGACCTCTTTCACCGGAGCTCCGCCCTCAATCCCTCGTCGGATCCCGCACTCGCCAAGGAGCTCGCCGATCTGGCGATGTTTCTCGCGCACGTGTCGCCGTTTTACGCGGAGGAGTTGAGGGAGTTCCCGAATCAGGTCGCGGAGTTGCTGAGGGAGGATGGGAGGGCGTTGCCCTCTTCGTTGAGGTGTCACTTGGCTCAGGCTTTGATTCTTCTTATTAATAGAAAGGTATCAAAGTTTTGGTTTTTAGGGTTGTGGTAACACATTGGGATTTGTCTACTTTCTCTCGTTATCAGTTTAATGCTACCTTTGTGTGAGTTTATACTTGAAGACTTTGTGAAGTTTTATCTTTTATTGTTTGTAGGTTGTTGGTATTGAAGAAACTCTTGAATTGTTTATTGAGCTTCAAGTATTGGGTGATCGGACATTAAGAAAATTGGCATTCTCACATGTTGTGCACACAATACGACGCATGAATCAAAAGCATAAAAACGAAGTTCATAACCGCAGATTGCAAACCATATTAAGAACCATGCTCGAGGTATGTGATGGCTTCTTTTTGGTAGATTATTTATTTATTTATTTAATTTTGTGTCTTTTTGATGTTTATTCTAATAGGGGATGATTACCAATACTAGATCATTTAAGACAATGGCTTTTCGTATCTTAAGTTTAACTGTGATGCTTTTAAACTGACATACACAAGTTGTCCTGTTCAGGGGCAGGACGAGGCAAGGGCCAAGAGGGCACTTGTTATTCTTTGTGATCTTCATCGAAGGAGGGTATGGTTTGATGAGCAGACAGCCAATGCCATTTGTACTGCATGTCTTCACCCATCTTCAAAGTATATGCTGCTAATTCGTTTACCATTCAATTATTGTTTGTTACACTTGCTAAGCCAATATAACTTCTAATTTCAGGATTTTAATCTCTGCTCTCTCCTTCATCCTGGGTTATGAACGGGTTGAAGATGAGAATGATAGTGAAGAATCTAGTGGTGAGGATGACACAACTAGTCAAAAGTCGCAAATTGTTCTTAGCAGAGAGGCCGTTTACAAGGTCAGTAACTTGACATTATCACCATTGTCCTTTTTATCAATATATTTGTCTTATGAAGAATAGTTTCTTATCATGAAATAGTTTTCGACCAAAAAGCTTAGTCGCCATGTAAAACGTTGTTGTAAGCCTCGAAGCACAGAGCCAATTCCTTATCCAAAGACACTTCTGTGTGGCTTCCCAACTTTTGGAACTGAGAAAAACCTGGGTTCACACTTTTGCTGCCAACCAGCCATCCTAAACTAAAAGGAACTCCAAAATCCAAATGGTTTTCAGGATCGGGCCATAATTGTGACAAAGATATACGGAAGGATGATGAGTGATGAGAAATGGGCAGACAAAGGATAGCCTCTCAACTACCCTTCAAAATTTGCCTTAGGGCCCGTTTGGATAACAGAAGTATTGGAAGTAAAAAATATGTTATAGAAGTAACTTTCAAAACTATGAAGTTGGAAGTAGTGAAAATAGAATTTTTTTGTTTGTTTTATATATTTTTAGAAGTAATGGAAGTAGAACTTCTTCCTCTTCATTTACTTTTTTGGTTTGGATAACATTTAGAAATATTACTAGGAAGTAATTTTATCAATGAAAAGTTGTTAGAAGTAACTAATAAAGGAAATATTAATAAAAATTTATTTATTTCCTAATTAATATGCATTTCAACTACTTCCGAGCTACTTCTAAGTATTAAGGATTGGAAAAATATTTTGAAAGTAATGATGACACGTAGGCGCCATATAAGCGTTTAAGGAAGTATTGGAAGTAAGTTTTTCAAAGAACCAAACACACTTTTTTGCTTGGAAGTAGCAGAAGTAACACCTACTTCTTTTACTTCAGCTACTTCATAATTACTTCGGTGCAAACAAACAGGCCCTTAATGGGGAATTATCTTGATGAATGGAAAAATGACAGGATTTGTGTTGTGAATTGTCCCAGTCATGAGACAATAATCATATCATATCATACTTCATACTCTTTATAAAAGTGTGAGTTTGAGAAAAACTTTTCATGGTCAATAGTATCCTTGACCTTCTTGGATATTACATTGTTATCCTATCCTAATGATGATATTAAAGTTAAAATTTAGAAATATTATCTTTATTTAAATTAAGTTTATTATCTCATCCAAATTATTGGTTATGACAAATTTCAAGATTTAAAAATATAAGTTTCTCTATTTGAATCTAACCTTTTCTATTAACACACTAATCCCTCATTTATATATAAAGAGAAACTGATTGACTCTTCCTAAAGGCATAAAAACATGCCACGTGTCAAAAAAGTTACCACTTTTCTATCATATTAGGATATGACATGTGGATACTTAATCTCATCTTTATTATATAATTCCCATCAATTAGAACTATCCATAGTTAAAAAATGCAAATAACCAAACCTCTACTTTATATGTGGACACCTAATCTTATCTTTATCTAAGGATTCTCATCAAATTAAAATTATCCATTATTATAACATTATAATAATCAAGTTCCTCTTTTACATAAAAAAACAGGTTTACTTTATATTAGAGAATTATAAATAAACACCATGAAAAAAGTACAAATAACTAAAAATAGAAACTACAAAACGACACCATGCAGAAATTAGTAAAAGTCTTTAGGATACAAAATTATAAATAAAACCTTGAAAAAATCTAAAAATTACAGATAGCACCCTAAAAATCCAAAAATCATAAACAGTCCATTTAAAGTCCAATAATGACAAACAATGCCTTGAAAATTTGAGAATTACAAATGACTGTTCAGAAATAAGAAATTACAAATAGCGTTGTAAAAATTCGATATAATTTAAAATTATAAAAAACCACATGGAAATCTAAAAGTTCCAAACAACCCATTTAAAGTTTCTAAAATTACGAATAGGCCTCTGAAAATTTTTACAGCTAGTCATTTTAAAATTTAAAAAATTATGAATATCCCCTTAAAGAGTTTACAAACAATCATTTGAAAATATTACAACCAGCCCCATGAATGTTTAAAAATAATAAACAGCTTGCTGAAGATTTTGAAAATTACAAATACCTCGCTTAAAATTTCTAAAATTACAAATAGGCTCTTTAAAATTTTACAATGAGTTATTTTGAAGTTTAAAAATTTGTGAATATCCCCTTAAAAAGTTTACAAACAGTCATTTGAAAATATTACAACTAACCCCATTACTGTTTAAAAGTAATGAACAACTTGTTAAAATTTTTGAAAATTACAAATAGCTCACTAAAAAATTTACAAATAAACTTCCAAAATTTTTGCAAATAGCTTGTGAAAGTTTCAGTAATTATAAAAACCCTAAAAATTTTACAAATAGCGCCCTAAAATTTTTGAAGTACAAATAACCCCATGAAAGTTTTACAAAACAACCAATGAGAACTATATAGTCAAACCCTGAAAGTGTCAAATATTACAAATATCCCTCTGAAATTTTCAAGGTTAGAAATAGCCCCTTGAAAATTTCTAAAACTATAAAATAAAATGGGATAATGTTGTAATATATTGTTAGTGTAGGGAAAACATACATTGTGGGGGTATATAAAAAGACCTATGTTGCTAAATACTATGGGTGTGGTCATAGAAAGACCTATGTTGCTAATACTATGTATGATGGAATTTCCAACTATTTATCTATCACTGAAACTATCAACTTTATCTGATAAAGAAAATATTTATTCTCTTCTTCTCAAAACATATCAAAGAGGTGTACTTTCTCTTTTCCTCCATAAAAATTAATATATTAATTAATAGATGGTCTGTAAGTTATAGTCTATAAAAGAATATAGTCAATCATCTCTTTTATTACATTAGGGGAACATAGAAATATCTTAATGTTTTGAAGGGTGCATAAACTAACATATATAATCAAAGCAACCTATGCAAGCACAAGCATACAACTGATCCTACACACACACACACACAATATATATATATATATATATATATATATATATATATATATATATATATCATCAATCCACCAACAGTAACCAACGGAAATTCACAACTTCAAAAAAACCATCAGCTGATACTTCCTCCCTATAACCTAGTGATCATCTTTCCACTTCCAATCAATTTTCTTTATCCCCCAAGAATTTTCAAAGCCAAGAAAAAAATTCAATCTAGGTATCTTAGTATTCTTGTGCTTTGCATCTACCTAAGAATACCTTATTCATGCTATATATGTATGAAAATAATTTGACAGGAGGCAATCAAGTTCATCATTTGTCATATAGATAAATACTTTAATAATGTATCAACTGAAATTTCAAGCTCATGAAGAATGCATCCTCCTCTAAGTTTACACAGTCATCACGGGTTTGTTCAAGTATCTAATTTCTTTTAAAGAATTGGTTATAACCATTTTGATAATTGTTAACTTTTCTTTATCCTGAAATTGTAATTTTTAGACAATTAAGCTGTTTCAGAAGCGTCACATTAACCATCAAATTTGGAGATTCTTTGGATAAAAGCTCTAGATAATGCTTTGGTTGGAAAGTAATTCCTTTTTACTAGTTATAACTAGTTTGATAATTTTTAGGTTCTTTTTCTTTTTGAAATTAGACAATTAAGCGGTTTCAAAAGTGTCATATTAGCCATTTGCAAATGTTTGATTTCTTTATTTAAAAACTAATTCTCTTCACAAACTTCAGAGAGTAAAAAGTTTAGAGAGAGATTGTAAGCTTAGTGAAAAGAAATGACAGGTTAATCCAAATGATGGAATGTAAATTTCAGTTTCAAGATGGGCTCTTGGTATTTATTCGTAAAATTAGAATTTGTAAAGACTTGACTATTAGTCTTCTCAACAATCAATTAGTAAAATCACATCTTATTAAATTTTTAATGAAGTTATAATTTCCTCAATATTCATTGCCATGCCAAGTTCTCTAAACTTCTCTTCTCCATTTATATTGTACCTTTTAGAGTTGCATATTTTTCTTTCATATTATTAACATAATTAGTACTTTTCACGTTAATGAAGAAGCATGTGAGAGATGCATAACGAAGTTGAAGTCAGGTTAGTCTTTTGTTATGTTTTGATTGTGTTGATTTTGTTGGCATGATTTTATTGTCATGAGAGGAGGCAATTGAGTTCATAAATACTTTAATGATGTGTCAACTGAAATTTCAAGCACGTGAAGAATGCATCCTCCTCAAAGTTTACAGTCATCCTTGGTTTGTTCAAGTATCTAGTTTCTTTTAAAAAATTGGTTATAACCATTTTGATAATTGTTAACTTTTCTTTTCTTGAAATTGTAATTTTTAGACAATTAAGCAGTTTCAGAAGTGTCAGATTAACCATCAAATTTGGAGTTTCTTTGGAGAAAAGCTCTAAATAATGCTTTGGTCGGAAAGTAATTCTTTTTACTAGTTAGTTATAACTAGTTTGATAATTTTTAGGTTCTTTTTCTTTTTGAAATGTAAATTTTAGACAATTAAGCAGTTTCAAAAGTGTCATATTGACATTCAATTGCAAATTTCTTTCAAGAATGCGCTGACTCTAGGTAATGCTTTGTCTAGGAAGTAAGCTTGAGTTCTTTGTTTTAGTTAGTAATAGGAAGTTGGTGTCTAATTGTCTAAAGCTGTGTAAAAAAAAATTGTTTGATTTCTTTATTAAAAAAACATTCTCTTCACAAATTTCAGAGAGTAAAAAATTTAGAGAGAGATTGTAATAAGCTTACTGAAAAGAAATGGCCGGTTAAGGTTCCAAATGATGGAATGTAAATTTTAGTTTATTATTCAAGATTGGCTTTTGGTATTTATTTATAAAACTATAATTTGTAAAGACTTGACCGTTAGTGTTCTCGACAATTAATTAGTAACAATCACATCTTGTTAATTTTTTAATGGAATAATAATTTCCTCAATATTCATTGCCCTTCCAAGTTCTCTAAGTTTCTCTTCTCCATTTATATTGTACCTTTTAGAGTTGCATATTTTTCTTTCATATCACTAACATAATTAGTACTTTTCAAGTCAATGAAGAAGCATGTGAGAGATGAAGAATGAAGTTGACGTCAAGTTAGTCTTTTGTTATTTTTTGGATGTGTTGATTTTGTTGGCGTGATTTTATTGTCATGAGAGGAAAACCGTGTAGTTATTTATTTAGTTTTCTGTGTATATAATATACTTGAAAAATATTGATAATTTTGTACGATTTCTATAAAGAAAGACGTGATACTTGACCATGTGCAACACGTGTATCCCATCTAATACTATGATATTCTCTATATAAAAAAAAAGACATGTGATACTTGACCACATGCAACGCATGTGTATCACATCTAGTACTAGGAAATAGACGACATGAAATGTTTCCTCATTCTTTGATGTCTTGACACTCGTTTTATTCATTTTACTTCTGTAACTATGTAGCCATCAGAATTGCTAAAGTCTAATAATCTATGAACCAATATATGACTGCATTCTCAAAAAGCAAAGTTCTACCTTTTTTTCTTATAACGTGGTGATTTTATTTTGTTACCTATTCTACTCATTGATCTTTGTTTCAGTACTTTATACTTGGACTTGTTGTAGTCTCTCTTTCCCTTATATCATACGGATTTTTAATATAGTGACAAGTTACAACAGTTTTCACAATAGCAAATTCAGGAAACCTACTTGATTTTTCTTTATTGTGATGGATAAGCGACATGTATAATTCTCACTAAGCGTACAATAATACACATACGAGGTCATCTTATTTGGCCTTTGAATCTCCTGATCTGCCTCTGACCAGAATGCTAATACCTTTTCCCTGATTTACCTTATATAACAACAATGGGAGCATAGATAAGTGTAGTAAAGAAGAGTGTTAGGTGGTGGAATAACTAGGATGGATTGGTAGTCCACTTGGTTCAACTGAGTGATGTGCCAACTTGCTTGAGTAGAAAGGAATGAGGATCTAGGAGAAACTAGGGACACAACAGTGGCAGCAGGCACTGGTCTATATATGGTGGCACTGGAAGACATAGAATACCGTTGAATGAGGAACGAATGTGCAAGATTCAAGAGAATAAAATGAGCGAGGGGTTTTTACTTGAGAGGATGTAAATGATTATTGTTTTTATTTTTATATTTTGCCTTCATACAAGGATGGACAATGCTATAACTTGGAGACTCTTTTGCTGTACGTTAGCATTTGCACTACATTGTTTTGATGCTGTGTGCAATTGATTCTTTGCTTTATGTGATAAGCTCTTCACCAGAACTGTAATGTTTCCACAGGACTGGAGATATTCTCAAAAGTCTGTTTGTCGATAAAATGAGTGTTTTTGTTCTTTGCTACTTGTAGGCACATCACAAAGGTACTGCTGCTAGTAAGAAAAAAAAGAAAGCAAAACTGCAACGTGTTATGCGCAGCATGAAAAGGCAACAACGTCTATCGTCAGAAAAGAGTAGTTCAAATTCTTACTCTCCTTTAACACATCTAAAAAATGCACAGGTTGGAGTTCATCCGGTTATTGTGACGTAGACTTATTTTTTTTGGGTCCTCATGACTGAGTTATTGCAACGCTTTGTGCTAATAGGGTTTCGCAGAGGAGCTGTTTTCCCGTCTTCGGAAATGTAATGAACGATTTGAGGTATTTTTTTCCTGCTTAATTTTTTTGCCCTGGTGTTTGAGATGAATATTGCAAGGTAATGGTGTTGTTTAAGTTAGAATTTATCCAAAGGATTCTCTTTGCTTCGAAATGCTCTTATGAGTTTTATAAAAGCTCATCTAGATGTGATATCTCCTCGGTGATGGTTTATTGGTTCTTATTTGTTTTACTATCAGATGTTGAATGAAGGACATTTATTAGTGTAAAGAGATTCTGTAAATTATCTTGTGTAGAAATTAGAAAGGTGATTGATAGATTTCTATCAATCACACATTGTGATATCAGTCCTATTTTCACATCCATTTCATACCATTAACATGTTTAATGTGACTATTTCCCAGTATCCAATGGAAATTGTGTTTGCAAATTCCAGGTTAGGATGATGATAATGAAAGTAATTGCCAGAACTATTGGGATGCACCGCTTGGTTTTGTTAAACTTTTATCCCTTTCTTCAAAGATATGTTCAGGTACAAAAAGTTATTCATGGTTTAAGTGCTGGTTTAAACTATAACAGGTATAACTTTTGTCTGTTTCCTATCAGCCTCATCAACGTGATGTTACAGAGTTGCTAGCTGCAGCAGTCCAGGCCTGTCATGATATGGTTTGATCCTGATAAACTTATTCATCTCTTTGGTAAATGTTTCTTTTTTAGTTCTTTACCTTTGACTATAGCCAAAAAACTGGTTCGATTGTGTTAGGTTCCACCTGATGCTGTTGAGCCACTATTCAAGCAAATAGTAAATCAATTTGTGCATGACCGCTCTCGCACTGAGGTATTTACAGTATATCATTGTGAATGGATCTGATGCTACCATAGATTTTTTTACAATTATTGCCTTTACCTTTTCATTTGGGTAGGGTAGGTATCATATCACATAGAAAAAGAAATATCAAAGGAAAAACAGGTAATTAAAGCTGAATAGTCTTCAGTTATTTAAGTGTATGTTAAAAAATATGGTGTTTTCATAAGTATTCCTGTCATTCTATTTAGGATTAGGAAGTTACATGATTGAACTTGTTCACTGATATTTCATTTTGGTAACAACTAAGAAAAGTTCTAGATCATAGTGTTCTTGATCGTGTAGCGATTGAAAATGAAAATACTTGAGATTTCTGTCAACACATGATCCACAAACAGACGAAAGTTTCTCTTTTATCTACCATGGTGATAAGAAATCAAAGCTTTCATTTTCTGTTGAGTAGTGGTTCAAAAGTACTTATCTATCTTTATCTAGTATAAAGCACTTTTCTTCTTTTTCTTCTGCAAATTGTTTGTCGATCCTATAAATAACATGTCTACAACAGGCCATTGCTGTTGGACTGAATGCCATAAGGGAGCTATGCCTGAGGATACCTTTGGTTCGTTTCTTGTTCCTTCTAACTTGCTTCTGTTTAGTTATGCTTTCCTTCAGCTTTAATGTAGTGCATCTTACTGTATATGCAGTACTCTGTCTTTATTTTCAGATCTCTTGTGGTTATATTAGATATATGATGTAATATCTTACGAAACAGATGTTCTATGCGAACTTTGTTTATTGAAGGATTATCCTGCGCCTGACTTATTAAATATTAATAACCACTAGGGAGTAACTGGGACTGTAAATTTGGCATGTATCTCATATGTTAGATGAATAACGACTGCTGGTCAAGATAATAAGCTGAAAATCTTTTCTTCTAAATCCTAGTGAAACTGAGGTTCTTTTTATACAATTCAAAATGCGTATTTTGTATTTATAGAGGAGATTTGGTGTACGTGTCATCACATGATCATATCAGTTGACAGAGTTTTGCTGATGAAATTGTGGAAAATAATGTACTTTAAACATTGAGATTATTATTTTTTCTCTTTTGGGTGTTCTAATCCAGGGACGTATTGTTTAGTAATTACTTTGATTCTTTTATTGAAAATTTAATCACCATTCTTTGAACCACACCATTCACTTTGATTCTTTTAATGAAGAAATTCAATACTGCGATACAACTTTATTGCATAATGGGTGCAAGGTGGCAGTAGGTATTATATATGATAATGCTAGAATAGTTTTTGTAGCAAGTCACAACCAAGATGTTTTTTGCTGTGTTATTGACAATTTTGAGCGGAATAAGAATGAAATTAGAATGTTTCATGTACTTAGAGATTTTGTTTCCACTTAGAGAGTTTCTTATTGTTAAAATACCAATAGCATTGTCAACTAGTGGCTGCTAAAAGGTCCTTTATCTATATCCTGTGTGATTCCTGTTCTAAATAATAATAGTAATTCTTAATCCTCTGATTTTTCTCTCTCATTTATTTGCTTTCTTTTCTCTTATTTGTCTTCCAGTTGATGGATGAAGATCTTCTCCAAGACCTTGTTCTGTACAAGAAATCACACGAGAAAGCAGTCTCTACAGCAGCTCGGTCATTAATCACTTTATTCAGAGAGGTCTGGTGGCACACCTGACTCTGGAAATGTTCTATGGTATGAAATGGTTCTTGATGAAAATGACATATATTGTTACTTTCTTACAGATATGCCCTTCACTATTGATCAAGAAAGACCGTGGCCGCCCCATTGATCCCAAAGCCAGGCGTAAAGCATTTGGAGAAGTTAGTGTAGCTGGTAATGTCCCTGGCATAGAGTTGCTTCAGGATGATGACTCCATGAACAGTAGCTCGGATGGTGAGGTGAACCCTTCTGCAGAAGAAAATGGAGAGGTCGAAGAGAGTGATTCTGTTGGAACCGATGATGAGAATGTAGTTTTGGAGGAAGAAGATGAAGATGCAGTGTCCAAGGAAGAAGATGAGGAGGATTCTGCAGAGGAAGATGATGCAGGGGAAGTTCATGGCAGTGATAGTGATAGTGATGATAATGACATTGAAGGTTATGATGAAGGCATCAATGATCAAGATGGTGATGCTGATCTAGATGATGATGACGCAGATGTCAGGGATGATGGTGATGATGGTGGTCAGTCTGATGATTGTGATGACACAGATCGAGAAAAAGAGGAGAAGTCGAATCCTCAGAAGAGGAAGTCTGTTGACTATGTTGGACATTTGAATGCTGCGGACACTAGTCTTCGAGCTTTGAAGAAAATAGCAGTAGCCAGGACGGAAGTCGGGCCATCAGATACAACTGATGGAATTCTGTCTAATGAAGATTTCCAGCGTATAAAAGAATTGATGGTACTCTGCTTGACAATTGTTAATAATTTAAAATAAGTAACTGAATCTTGATGTCTGGAAATTTTTATGTTTATTCGAGGGACCTCTAATATTTGGTTCCTTGCGTCTGAACGTTTTAGGCAAAGAAAGAAGCTAAGCTGGCCTTGGCTCAACAAGGTCTTGTAAAGAAGGGAGTCGATGCTAGGTCGGCACCTTTTAAAGTTCCCTCTTCTGAGCAGCTAAGTATGAAGCGTGTAGATCCTGCTGTGCTTGAGGTGAGTACTTCTATCCAGTTTGCAGGATTTGAGTTTGCTTCTAGTTTCCATAGCTTATGTTGGGAGAAGATTTCATATCTTACTATATTATAGAAATTTGATAGGTAAATATTGGCTTGAATTAATTCAGATATTGATTCAAATTGATATTGAATGATGTGGAAGTAATTTTAACCTGATGCATTTGTTAAGCCACTAAATTCTGTATTCTGATTAGTGCCAAAATGAATGATTTTTGAATTCTGCTGCTCCAGCGAATTTTGATCAACCTCTTTTTTCCCCGAAGATTTTATGTCAAAGGTTTCCATTGAATTATTGTCTGAGCCAAGTAGTTAAAGAAGAATGCACGACGCTTAAAGATCCCCAACGATCTTAACCTTAGATTTATATAGAAATTTGACTCAAGAACATTCTATATAGCATGTCACGTTTTCTATAACCATTCTATATAACTGTCTAATTTGTATGGTATTCCTTTTGGAATTATTTGTTTGCTATCTTCCTTGCCTCTCAAACTTATGTTTTGATGTTTACTATGTTTAGGTGAACATCAGAAGAAAGTTCAGCAAAGAGGAGAGATTGGCTTTAGTGAGAGCAGGGAGAGAAGACAGGGGGAAATACCAGGCCAGAGCTGCTGTGAAGCAGAAAAAGGTATCATTATATTGCTTGATATTTCTTTTTGGTTGCAGGTTTCATGCGAATCTATATTGCTTTCTTTTTCTCATCTCCTGTAGCTAAAGTCACGGCATTGCTTTTTTCTGTTTTCTTGGACGTATATGAGGTCCATATAGATGTAAATCTTGGCTCGTTGGCTTTTTCTCTTTTCTTTTTTTCGTTACTTCAAAAATGTGTTTCTTAAGCTGTATTTTTTTGTGTTTCAAAGTGCAATTTTCTGGTAGTTGCTCAGTTTAAAAAAATAAATAAATGGAAACGGTATATGGTTTGGTTATAGGTTGTACTAATGGAAATTGCAATGTCATAAAAATGTGAAAATGTAGTTGAGAAAATAGGTAGCTGGGGTTGTCTCATTTGATTACCCTTATTTATTTGAATCCTTTGTCATATCTTTGTGCCTACAGGTTTATGCCATGGCTCCTTGACCTTAGAAAAAAAAAGTGTTTTTCTGTAATGTGATCTGCCTAGCTTTACGGCTTGCATGCTTAATTCCGTTTGTTACTAAATTGTTTCCCATTTCAGTTGTTTACACTACGTATCATTCTTGTTCCTACCACAGTTGAGTGGGGAAAAAAAAACAACATAATCGTTTATGATTTCTGTTTTATGAAGAAAGTTTTGCTCACAGAAGACGTCGAATTTTATGATTTAACTGAACTTTGGAAAAATCTACCTTCACGGTGCCTTATTTTTTAAACTGATATAACTTTGCATTAATTTGCAGACCGGTGGTCTTAGCAATCGCCAAAAAGAGCACAAGAAGGCGATGCCTCTTGCTGCAAAAAGAAGAAAAATTGCTCGTTCTCGCCAAGAGAAGAAGAAACAAGATAGAAGGTCAGGAAAGCAGTTCAGGGGCAAGAAAGCTTGGAAATAAGCTTGGCTCCTTTGTCGCCTTCACCAGTTTTTTCCTCTATACATGTTATAGTTTTGAGCTTATATTCTTTCCCCGTTTTGTTTTAGCAACGTATGTCGTGTTTCGGATGATATTTCTGATTTTCAGTCTAGAGTTTAGTTGTTACTTTTACCCTTTTTTTTTCTTTTTTTGGAGATTTATGTGGATTTTGTTGGCCTTGAAAAGTGTGTCAAGAATAGGGGAGGCGCGTAATAATTGTTAGGGGTTTTTTTTGTTTGTAGGCCTAAAAGTTTACCTTAGTTTTGTTTTTAAACCCGACTAATTTATTTTGTGTCATGGAACCCACGTATCTTAATCTATTTATCTCTAGGCCCTACTTTTAAAATACCATACATGCATAAATGCCCCCCCCCCCTCCGCCCCCCCCCTACCGCCCCCCCGACCCCCACCCCCTACCTTTAAATTAGAAAAAAAACTAATTATACCCTAGCCCAACCCTCTTCTTTTATTTCTGCAGTCTTTCATATGTTGACCCTTTTAAAATTTAAAAAAAAAATCTAGGGAAAATTGCTTCTAGGCCTCAAATTTGAATTTTCAATGTGCTCCAACCCTTCCTATTTTTTTTAATGTGATTTAGCCATTTTTTTGAAAAAAAATGTGCCTAAGGCCCCTCCATCATGATTCCAACTTATGTCAGTAGTTGATTAGATATGCTAACTCATGATTAGACATGTTAGCTGGTTTAAATCCTAAATTTACCCTCATCTTTTTCATGTTAGCGAATGTTAACTTTTACAGCTAACATGTTAAACTCTTATAGCTAATATGTTAACTCTTACAGCTAACATGTTAACTCTTACTAATGTACCCACGCGAAGTTCCTCGGGACGGCGCAGGCGGCGGAACAGGGGAGGGGGCAGAGGGGGACCGGAGGAGGAGGATGGAGGTGTAGGGGAGGTGCAGCGGGGGTGGGGAGCTGGGGAGGGGAGGGAGGCGAGGGGGAGAGGGCGCGGGGGAGGTGCAGCGGGGGAGTGAGGTGGGGTAGGGAGGAAGGGAGGGAGGTGGGGGAGGGGAGGGAGGTGATGTGGGGTAAGGAGGTGGGGGGCTGGGGAAGGGGGGGGGGAGGGAGGCGA
>BQKN01063424.1:88997-153406 GCA_022839385.1 Asparagus kiusianus
TTTTTTTTTTTTTTTTTGGTAAATGAACTGAATTTTATTCATTTCCAATATGGACATTGTGTAACATATCAAAAACCAGACATTCTCTGGTAATCAAAAAGAACAAACTACAAAAAGAGATTCCTTATATGAACATTTGTACTCTCATGTAACACTTTTGTATAAACTGACAGCTTGATGCTATGAAGAACCTGCAGCGAGCTCCTCATTTTGCTCTGGAAAATCCTCAGGTTGCGTTCCTGCCAGATCATATAAGTTGTGTCAGCAAGTGCAAGCCTCTTTAACTTCTTCTTGGAACCCCTTCCTTTTAAGTTGTTAGAATACCATCCAATGATCATGTTCCAATCACAAGACCTCCATTTAAAATTCAACCAATCCATAACTCCATTCCAGATTTCCGCAGAAAACTGACAATCAAAAAACAGATGGCTAATTGTTTCTATCTGATGACCAGAACACAGAACACAACAGTTTTGATTTGGATTTAAAATCCCCAGTCTGCACAGCCTATCCTTGGTAAGGAGTCTTGAATTGCAAGCTAACCAGACAGTAAAGGAGTGTTTAGGATAGTTAAAATTGTCCCAAACAGTCTCATACCAACCTGGAGTAGCAGCTGAAAGTGTCAGCTTGTTGTAAACTGCAGATTGCTGGATTTTATTATTATAACAGCAGTCATCAATTGCATTCTTCAGAGATTCAAAGCTTCCAAACTTATTCAATAGCATGTCTCTCACCCTAAGGAGTTGCTTCCACATCCAAGAGTCATTCACTCTACTATGAGCCTCCCAAAGATTGCAAGTTCGTAAATAGTTCTCATGGATCCATTTAACCCATAAAATATCTTTTTTAAGATGAATCATCCATAATAATTTTGTAGCAGCAGCTTGATTCCAAAGTTTTGCAGAGAATAAGCCCAAACCACCCTGTCTTTTCTCCTGACAGATTGTATTCCATGCAACTAAATGAATCTTTTTACCCCATAGAAAGTCAGAGCATAGCTTATCAATCCTCTCTAATACTTTGATTGGCAAGACATAGTTGCTAATCCAAAAAGTTTGGATACCAAGAATGACTGATTTGATAAGTTGAAGTCTACCTGCATATGACAACTTTCTGTTCTGCTGCCAAAACTGAAACTTGTTTTGAATTTTTCCAATCAATGAAGAACAATCAATATAAGATAGTCTCTTTGTACTCAATGGTAAACCAAGATACTTCATAGGCAAAACACCCTCTGAAAAGTTCAAGCAGCTGCAAATTTGAGCCTTAGTGCCCTCCTCAATCCCAGATAGATAAACAGAGCATTTACTCAGGTTTGCATCCAGACCAGAAACCAGACTAAAATTTTGAAAGCATTGATAGATTTTGGTCACTGAGTGTAAATCAGCTTTGCTAAATAGAAGCAAGTCATCCGCAAATACCAGATGAGTAATATTCAGTTTTGAACATTTCGGATGAAATTTAAACTGTCTATCATCCTTCAAAGCACTTAGACTCCTTGACAAATACTCCATACCAATGACAAATAGGTAAGGGGAGAGGGGATCCCCTTGCCTTAAACCCCTAGCCCCCTGAAAATAGCCATGCAATCCTCCATTAATTGCTAATGAGAATTTTGGTGTAGTTATACACTCCATGATCCAATTGATCATAATGCTAGGAAATCCTAGGCCAGTAAGCATGGCCTTGATAAACTCCCAACTGATTGTATCAAAAGCCTTCTTCAAGTCAATGTTTAATATAGCTCTTGGGGAATTATGTTTCCTCCCATAGTGCTTGATTAAATCATGAGCTAACAAAAAGTTGCTGGAAATAAGTCTCCCCTTCACAAAAGCACTCTGTGCTTCATTAACAAGGTACCCCAGGACTTTTTTGACCCTATTTGCAATTATCTTTGTGATAATTTTATATGTAACATTACAGCATGAGATGGGCCTAAAATCAGATGTAGAGCTGGGATTTTGAATCTTTGGAACCAGTGTAATAGCTGTTGTGTTAAGAGTGCCTAACAGCTTACCTGAGTGGAAAAACTCCTCAATAGCAAGGAATAAGTCCTCATTTATAATACTCCAAGCAGCCTTGAAAAAAGAGGCATTGTAACCATCAGGGCCAGGAGCTTTAGTGTCAGACATTGAGAATAATGCATACTTGATCTCATCCCTAGTAACAGGAGAACAAAGGTCACTACACTGGTCTGAAGTTAAGATAGGGCCCTTTAAAATCACTGCAGGATCAGGAGGAGAAGTAGGCCTAGCAGTTCCCAACAAATCCTTATAGTACTGAACAAATTCTGATATAATATCAGGAGTATTAGAAATTCTAGCACCAGCTTCAGTGTGTAAAGATAAAATCCTGTTCTTGTGCCTTTTTGCATTCATAACTGAATGGAAGAAATGGGTGTTCTTATCAGCATGCAATCTCCAATTTATGTTAGCTTTTTGACTGTAGAAGGAGCTTTCACAATCAATCAATTTAGTATACTTCTTGATACATTCCTTCTCCTTTAAAATCAGGTCAGAATTGAACAAATCTGCACTGAGTCTCAATTGGATATCACATAATTCTGATTTAGCTCTTAGTACTTGCTGACTGATATGCATAAAATGAGATTGATTAAGTTCCTTGAGAGCAGGCTTAAGCTTCTTGAGTTTAGAGTAAAACCTGAACAAGTTATAGCCCCTGATCTCCTGATTCCATACTGAATTAACCAAAGACAAAAATTCAGGATGCTTAGTCCACATGTTAAAGAATTTAAATGTCTTCTTTCCCTCAACATTGTTATCACCCACAGTTATAAGACCTGGAGAGTGATCAAAGCAAAGGGGACTCAAGAATTCAACTTGACTGGCAGTGTATTTATTAATCCAATCCTCATTGACCAGAATTCTGTCTAGTCTACTCCAGACTCTAGAGGAAGACTCCTGTTTGTTACTCTAGGTAAAGAAGAGACCATTAGTTTTGATATGCAGCAGTTGGCTAGAGGCAATAAAATTCTGAAAATCTTGAGTCTCAGCATCAGTAACTTGAGAACCTCCAGCTTTCTCATCACCATTAATAATAGCATTGAAATCACCACCCACAACCCAGGGGATCTCAACATTACTCTTAAAAGCTAATAAATCTTCCCATAAAGCTTTCCTACCCTCAATGTGATTAAGGGCATAAACTGCAGTAAACAAGCAAAATAATTTCCCATCTTTAGACTTAATCTCACAGGTCAAATATTGCTCAGAGATATTAATGACTTGTGTAGAGATAATCTCATTGTCCCATAAAATCCATATCCTGGCAGTTCTTGTCATATTTGTATTAGCTATCCACTTCCAATCTTTGGCAATCTTTTTTCCAATAGTCTGAATTTTATCCTCCCCAGCCAATTTGGTTTCTAACAGAGCCAAAAAAGAGATATTATGATCCTGGATAAATTTATTAACTATCCCATGTTTAGAGGGTTTGTTAAGCCCTCTAATATTCCAAATTGCTAAATGCATTTATTGAGTTAACCCTCCTCCCCCTCCTCTATCAGTATTGGAGGGATCTAAATCAAAAATCTGATGATCTAAAATAGAGAAGTGTGAGGATTGAATAGGTGTATCAGAGTTACTGATAAAGACTCTTTTTGCAGCACGAGAACCAGATACACTAGTAAACCCAATTTTCTGTTTGCCAGCAAAGAGAGTAGCAAGCCCCCCAGGCACCTGTTGCATATGACCCTTGTCTTTCACCTTCCCAGATTCATATGCATGTTGTAAGGGTTCAAAAACATTTTCTTTAGAAATATGTGCACCTTGTGCATGTTTCCCTAGCTGTGCATGTTTTCTTTCCAGGACATTTGTATCAGCCAGAGAAACCTCAGCTACTTTCCCTTTTTCAGCTTCATATGTGTCCTGCCGTAAACCAGCAACATCTTGCATATGCTCCCACTGCTGAGCTTGTTTACTCACTTCCAGGATATCATTAACCGCCAGAGATCTTTCAGCATCAGATTTTTGGTTCTGACTTGAATTTGCCTCATTAACTTCCTGTTTATCACCAGATTGATTAGCAACAGGCTTTTTCATCACCCAAATCTTCTTTGTAGTGTTTCTCCTACACTGATGAGTTTCATGCCCTACATTTTTGCAAAGAGAACACCATCTAGGCTTAAACTCATATAAGACCTTTTGGTAGTAGCTAATACCATTAGGGCCCTGAATTTGGATTTGATCAGGTAGAGGGTCAGTTAAAGGAAGCTTCACTTCTAACAAGACTCTGGCATAGCTCAAGCGTTGCCTCGTGGCAGTAAGTTTATCAGTAGTGATAGGGCACCCAATCAAGCTAGCAACCTTGCTTATACCAGTGGAATTCCAAAGATTCAAACGAAGATTAGGAAGCTGAACCCAAATTGGATATGAATGATCCTGAAGCTTCTCAATATCAGTTTCAATTGTCCATGGCTTAAGAATTAGAGGTCTTGAACCAAAAAACCATGGACCTGCTTCCAGAATATCTCTCATATTACTGTCAGATTGAAATTCAAACAAGAAAATCCCTTGCTTAAGTAAGAAAACCCTTGGAATAGATATTCTGCTCCACAGTTTAGAGACATAGGACTCCATAGATTTAAATTTGACATTCATCCCAATTACATGTCCAATCAAAGTAAATTTCCAAAGATTTTCCCCTTCCTTCCATTCTTCATCGTTGAATGTAACAATATTAGTTATAGAAGGAGGAACAAAATTTAGTGGTAAACCACTTCCCAATTTTCTATTGTCAGAAAAAAGACTAGCAAAAGATTTCTTTTCTTGTTTCTCAGTGGCATCAAGATTCTTAACCTCATCCTGATCAAGGCCATTTTTCTCATCAAAATTTGAAGAACTTTTTCCTTCCTCCAAATTCACATTTCTATCTGTAAAAGGGGTAAAAATCTCCTCATTACCATCTCTCAAAGAGGAAGTAGCAACTGGATCTGAATCAAAACTTTCCTCAATTTCATCAGCCCAAGATGGAGAGGAACTGAGCTGACGAGATCTAAAACCAACATCCTTCTGGAGAATCAGCGGATCTGAACCAGAACCAGCTCTAGCAAGAATATCATTCATCATCAGCTTCTTCTTTGCTCCCTTTGGACCCATACTCTCCATCTCCATTCCTTTAGAGATATGAGAGTTAACTGTTTCATCCAAAATCTCTCCAGCATTGAACGAGGACTCACCAGTAGTCGAGGATTTGTAGATGAAGATCGAATCCCTTAGCTCTCCACTCAAGATTCCTTTGCTTCCAGCCTTCTTCTTCTTTGTCTTCGCCATTTGAGATCTAAGCGGAGGAGCACGTTAGCAGGGAGAATCGCCTGCTAAAATGCACCATTCAGACCGTTCCCTACAACATCCATCTGAACTTACCCAATTTTTAAACGACAAAGAAGTTGAATTCGGTAATTGTATAAGTGCCAATAATTCAGTCAATATAATGTCTAATGCTACCTACGGTCTTCATACAAGCCACAAGATACATGCTTTTATATATATATGGCTGATGGTTGTTAGAGCGCATATTATACATGGCTGATGGTTGGTTTGAAAGACTACACAAAAATCTATTTTTAATTTTTTGGATGCAGCGCAATAAATATTCAAATGAGAATAAAGCTGTGCCATCTTTATTTATTTTCGTACAAGTTGGACTTATCTCATCTGGCTATATCAACTTTTGATATCATATCCTTGCAAATCACATGTCTTTATAGCTCTTCATTTCTTTAAACATGCAACGTATTGGTTGGTTGCTGGATCATAAGGAAATTCTATTTTAAATTATTGAGTCCAACATGATTAGATCTATAACTCTACTGTGGGAAGAAATATAATCTTTTGAAAATCAGTAAATAATAATATTTCTTATAAGTTCTAAAACAAATAAGTTGAAAAATTCCAATTTATTTCCCCCCTACTTAATTATAAGAACAAATAAGTGAATAAGTAAAATTTATCAAATGTACGTTTAGATTTTGGATTCTTATAAGTAGAGCCACAACTTTTTTGGATTATTCTTACAAGTAGAAACACACTTAGAGTTAACGAGGCAAAATGCTAATTAAAGAATTATTTTATTGAAGGAAATAGATACAAAAAATATATATGGAGAGACAGGAAGAAAAGAGATTCCCCGTGTATGTGGCTTCACCACTCTGATTATTTTAATTTTGAATCCTCCTTGAAATCACGTCCTACTACTTAATTGTCATCTTCTCAAAATGTGACTAATAATAATAATTATTTTTTTCAAAATAAATAAATCACTTCCAACGCTTTCTCAGGCAATGTGTTACACGGGATGGAATTAATATTTATTTTCTTACAGAAGAGGTGGGCATGTGCGTAAATAAATTAGAAACTAATTGTTGACCTGTTGACCCACCCCTATAACCATCTGGCATCTATATATATATATATATATATATATATATATATATGTGTGTTAATTTGTACTTGCAATAAGAACACACACTCAAATCTCTTCCCATAACTTGATCTCCCTTGGAAACCATCTAATTAACTAATTTTTCCATTTGGAGATCGAAGAAAAAAAAATGTCGAACGCATGTCTGAATGCATTTGGTAGTTTGGTGTCGTACCGTAGTTCGTTACCATCGCTTGGCGCTAATTATAAGCGTCTGGATTTATGCGGCAACTCCTTTAACAAGAAGGTCAGTTTATTTTTCTTGTGTAGATTGATTTATTCTTCATCATATGAAGCTACATTTCAGAGTGATTTACATTTCTTATTTATTTTCTCAGTATTAAATTTTTTTTTCCTGTAAACGTGCAGAACCCTCTGAGGACCGTATCCGTGCACAACACTAATACTGAACCGTTGCAGGCGATAGTTCTGAGCTATCCAACAGAAACATCAACACAGAACGAACCACGACAGACCTTAGAATATCATCCTACCATTTGGGATGAAAACCTCATCGAATCGATTCACAGCCCTTATGCAGTAAGTTATTCGATGACATGGTAAATCAT
Organism: Asparagus kiusianus; assembly: GCA_022839385.1. NCBI lineage: Eukaryota > Viridiplantae > Streptophyta > Magnoliopsida > Asparagales > Asparagaceae > Asparagus > Asparagus kiusianus. The sequence continues at coordinate 96,008 of BQKN01063424.1, forward strand.
CATAATTATTATATGAAAAAACGCTTGAAATATTGGTTTTAGGCTCGTTGTAGCTAACTCCAATGGCTACAAAACCACTTCCGCAGTCATAATTGTCTAATAATATTAGAACAATGGCTATAATCTATCCTAAATATAACTAAGAACGTATCTCTGTAAATAGCTTTGATACCTCACATAGGAGGATCTTGATGTACTTAAAAAGCTTACATTTGGTGAATGAATAAAATTTTTTCATTGACCAAAAAAAAAAAAAAAAGAACATATCGTGCCTCAAAGTACGTAGTCTCTGTGCCTAATTTCCATCTGCAACATGGCTACTGATCTCTCCAGTCTCTATCATCTCTTAATTAGGATGGTGCATTCAACACAAGGATTGAGGAGCTCAAGGTTGAGGTCAAGCACTTGTTTGGCGTCGCTTATGATATGGCGGATGAGCTTGAACTCGTTGACAAGGTCCAACGGCTAGGCCTTGCCTATCAATTCAGTGAGGAGATTGACAATGTACTTGCAAGAGTATACAGGGAAGGACTTGAATCTCTTCATGGTTTGAATGACACTGCACTTTGCTTCAGACTCCTTCGACAAAATGGTTACAATGTGTCATCTGGTATAGATCGCCAAATTTCAAGTTAAATTTTACCAGTCAATCCAACTTATTTTCTTTTTTTTTTCTTAACACACATTTTATATATTGGTTGGTCAAAACAGACGTGTTCAATAAATTCAGAGATGAGGATGGATTTATGAAGTGCTTGGCTGATGATGCAAAGGGTTTATTGAGCTTATATGAAGCCGCCCATCTTGCAATTCCTGAGGAGAATATACTAGACGAAGCTAAAGAATTCAGCACTGCGCACTTAAGAAAATTGTTGATAAAAGAAGACAAGAACTCAAGTATAGTTGAACTTATAAAGCAATCCCTTGAGGCTCCTCTACATTGTCTGATGCCAAGGATTGCAGCAAGGAATTACATTGATTTTTATGAGGAGGAGGAGAGAAAGAGCTCTTGTTTGCTTGAGCTAGCCAAGTTAGATTTCAATGTTGTTCAGGCCTTGCATCAAAAGGAGGTGAAAGAGTTATCAAGGTAATTAATTTACATCCCCTCAAAAATATTTTATTAGTATATGCACCTCCTAGAGATGGATATGAGGCGAACGTATTTTTTCGTGTCACGCGACAATAAATTACTCTTTTTATCCTTTGATATATTTTCCCCTTTGCATGCTTTTAGATGGTGGGAAGATCTTGGTTTGGCAAAGAAGACTACATTTTTTAGAGATCGCTTATTTGAGAGCTACTTTTGGGCAAGTCAAATTGCACCCGAACCAAAGTTTTCAAAGTTTAGGATCATTAATACAAAGTTTGCCCTCATTGCAACTGTCGTGGATGATTTTTATGATCTTTATGGTTCTATAGAAGAAGCTAGAATCTTCACATCAGCAATTAGAAGGTGAGAAATGCGCATTCAAACTTTTTTGTATATATAGATTTAATTCAATAGAGCAGAACTCAGTGTACTATGCCATAAGATAAACTAAAATATAACTATATCTAATCTCTTTTTCCTCCTCCTTGTTTTGTTTAGCTGGGATGTTAAGGCAATGGAAACACTTCCAGATGACTTGAAGATGTGCTATTTGTCATGGCTCAACTTTGCAAACGAGACGATGTATGATATCCTTAAGACTTATGGATGGGAGGCTGCACAAATCTTTAAACCAGAGGTACTAGTTACAATTCTAGATTGTGACTCTTATATTAATCCTTTCATTTTAATGCCTTGAGAAGTTAGTGCAAATTAAGAATGAGTTAGAACCTTTTGAGGTATATGCTATATTAAGAATGGGAGGCCGCACTAACTCTTTGTAACCCCTCGCTATTAAGACTGGGAGGCCGCACTACTTTTTAGATAGTGGAGAGGATCCGAATCCATATATTTAATCAGTGGCCAAACAACATGATATATAAGGACTGCTAAGTTTTACATATGTGTAATTATTTCCTCTCTCTTTCTTCTTTCAGTGGGTATGTCTCTGTGAAAGTCACTTGAAACAAGCAGAATGGTTACATGAAGGATATACCCCTTCCCTCGAGGAGTACTTGCACAATGACCTGGTCTTTGGGGGCTTAACTATTCCAGTTCACGCCTACTACTTTGTCGAGGAGAACCTAACAGAAGAAACACTTGATTGGCGTAAGAAAGCATATCAAATTTCATATTTGTCTGCGTTGATAGTTCGACTGACTGATGACTTAGCACCTTCTGAGGTACACGCTTATAAGACCTTTTTCTCAATAATTTCTCATATGCAGTTTGTGTAATTAATTTTGTACCCTATATATCATACTCTGATTTATTTATTTTTGAATAATTTGTTTTGCCATAAAGGCCGAGATACAAAAAGAAGTATCTTCATCAATTCTCTGCCGAATGAAAGACTCTGGTGAATCATATGAAAAATCGAAAGAATACATCGAGGAAATGCTTGGAAAAGCTTGGAAGCAACTCAACAAGGAATCTCTCAATAATGAAATTCCAAGAAACTTTGTGAATGCCTCCGTAAACATCGGAAGAGCTGTTTTTACCCTCCTTCTGCAAGGAGATGGATTCGGCACGTCCACTGGCGAAACAATGAACCTGATCAAATCCTTGTACATTGAACCAATCCCTATGTATTAACGTATAATACGTACGTAGCTCAAGGTGGTACGATATTATTATCTGTATAATTAAGTATCTCTACTTATATTTTGCAACTCCAAATAAAGTTTCTTGGGTTTGTCTCTTCAAGCTCCTTAGTACAGTGTGTTTGTTTGTATCATCAGACTCATGAAGGTTTTCAAATCTTGATCTGCGTTATTAGCTCTTGTTTCATATATATATACCCTTCAACGATCAAGTATTGCTTACAGATTTGAAATACTTTATATTCATTAAAAACCTCATTTCTTGATAATCATAGTTGCATATTATTTTGTAGAAAGTGGCCAGTGAATTTCGCATGTAAACTATGTTAGATATAGCCAGTGTACAGCAGTGCAGTATCATTAATTTATAATGGTTGATAATACGTTTTTATTGGTAAGAAGCTAAGGTTAGATTTCATTCGTTACCAATGATGAGCAATATTTGCAGGCTCCACTCGCATAACTGTCAAATAAAAACGCTCAGACCTAACAGTACAACCCCCCCCCCCCAACAAAAAAAAAAAGGAAAAAAACACACACACACACACACAAAAGAAAAGAAAGAAAAAGGAAAAATGGTCCCTTAGCAGATATACAAGATGTTACACCTGAAATTGAATAAATTATACTCAAACCTGTGTATAAGAGAGAACCCCAAAACCAAACCTCCAACAATTTGACAGAATGAAGAAACCGAAAATAACGAACAGCATCACTGTCTTCCATTATTATCTGTGTCAGGCGATCTGGAGAGAGTGCAAAGCTGGATTTTGATGAAAAAGATCACCTGTTGAAACGCACATATCTTTAAAAACAACATCTTTCTTTTTTGACAATTGGTCGATCTCTTGTTTTCCAAATCACATATACGCTAGCTACTCTCGAGCAGCCCTTTTTAACCTCATCAATACATCTTTCTATGAAGCCTTAAAGTCCGTCCAACAGTTACAAAAAAAACTCCCTAAGTTGTCGCAAGAGTTGATTGTCATATTTTTATATTCTAACAAATTTTGCTAAATGTGTTTTTTTAAAATAAAAAAAGGGTTGCTAAAAGTAAAACATATTTTCATTTTCTTTAATGGCCTGTTTGGATAGAGGATAGAGAGGGGGAAGGGAAGAGAAATTTCATTTTAACATTGTTTGGCAGTTTCATTTAAGAGAGTAGAGGAGGGGAATAAATGAGAAATTTGGCCCAAACTCTTACACCCCAAATTGGGGTGTAATGGAGGGAAAGAGAAGGAAGGGGAATTTTTTCCCTTCCTTCCTCTTCCTTTCCTTTCCTAAGGGCGTGTTTGGATTTTAATGGGGTTAAGGGAAGTTAAGGGAAGTTAGCTGAGAGAAGAGAAGCTAGCTGAGAGAAGAGAAGAGAAGGGAAGGGAAGGGAAGGGAGTTCCTTTCCTCTTGGTTACACTCTAATTTGGGGGGTAACAAATTTTATACTATTAAGGGGTGAACTAAGGGAAACTAGGGTGAATAACTTTACCTCCTTAGTGTTCCCAAACAAAATGAATGGTTCCCCTAACTTTCCTTCTCCCTTATTCCCCTCAATCCAAACAAGCCCTAAGTAAACTCCCAAATACACCATAAAAAAAAGGTAAATTTTTCTTAGAAATGGAGTTGTCACTTGCTCTGATTCCGTAGTCCTAATGGACAATTTTCGGCTTGACATTTTAGATTTTTTTCCTATCACAAATATTACTCGATAGTTTGAAGTTTAATTATCCTTCAAATCATCTTAGTTTCTGCTCTACCATTGAAGTTTACTCTTTCTTCAATTTTTACCCTCTATATAACCTATGAGCAAATACCCCCACGTGACGCGGGGGAAGGAGGAGAATTCAAAGTTTATTTAAAAAACAAATGGTCGTGGCTCTTCGGGCTTTCTCACTTAGCAAACACACAGTATCATTTGTGGCACCAAACCGATTTAGCCTAGTCCATAGAGAGTCTGCATTACAACACCAACCGAAGGACAAATGTATGCCTTTGCAGCATTAATCTTCTACCCGAAACAGTTTGCTACTAAGGGTCTGTTGTGCGCGGAAGAATCGTCGCAGTCGACTGGCCAAAAATCCAGAATCTGTACTAAGTCTTGCACGTTGCCGGTCGATCGCGCCAAAGCTCGCGGTGGATCGGAGAACACCCGAATGTCGGTACTTCTCTAATGTTTTCGCCGTTTCTATAATTCTCCACCTCGGTGAAGTTTTTCCAAAACTGAGCCGACACCAACCAAACCAAATGTCCCACTTGTTACGTCCAGTACGAAGTGAAATAAAATCACAACAACGGACTCAATGTACAACAAGTTGGGAACCAATGAGAATGTGAACAAACTCCAAATGTCAGTATCAATTCACCAAACCGGCTGCATTAAAATGACTACCTACATATCCTCTTTGCAAAAATTAATAGTATGCATGTATCCATATATAACTTATGATTGATCCATTACTCCATGAAATTGTCTATTAAACATCTTATATCATATGTGCACAAGATGAGTCAACAGAAACAAGTCTTTTTATTCATCTATAAGAATATGTGTAATGTGAACGTGAGGAGATAGTAGGCCACACCCACGTGAGGAGATAAGGATCTTGGATGTGTGAGAGATAGTGGGGGCCACACATATGTTTAGGTTTGTGAACGTAGGCAGATTTTTCGTTTCCTGGCCCACCTGAGATACTCTGCACTATATATATCTTTAGGTTCCACTTCCTAGGGTTTTGTGCAAAGAGGGGCTTCGTACAAGAGGAGAAATAAAACCTGCAGAGTGTAGGCGTCAAAAAATGCTGAAAGATATCCAAACGCAGCTCAAAAGGGAAGTCATCCAAAAAATCATAAAAAAGACAGTCTCTACTGTCTCGCACGCGAGACAGTCTTTACTGTCTCGCCGTACGAGACAGTGTTTACTGTCTCACACGCGAGACAGTTGTCAAAAGTTTAGAAAACTGTTTTATAACCGTCGACACGTGGCCACCAACTGTTCAAGAACATGGGAAACGTTGTGGGCGAGAATCACGTTGATAACTGTCAAAATAACGGAGTTTGAGATGTGGGAAGGCAGTTACAAGAAAACTGTCAGGCGGTTGAAGTTTTCCGAGATAATGTTTACTGTCTCGGAACCCGAGACAGTGTTTACTGTCTCGGAACGCGAGACAGTATTTGCTGTCTCGACCACCGAGACAGCAAACACTGTCTCGGAAACACTGTTCATCACAGGGGCTATAAATACCCCCCTGAGATCGATTTTTCGGAGGGGGCTAATCAGAGAGCACATTACTGAGCAATTCAGAGCAGAGAGAGAGCAGACACAATTGTTCTTGGATTTTCTTGAGTTCGAGCTTTGACTTGATCTTAAGAAGAACGACTATCTTACTTTGATAAAATCTTTGTTTCAAATTCTCACTTCGATAAACGAAGAAAGAATCAGTAAACCCCCTTCACGATCTGTGATTCGACGGTCCACGAGCTAAAGCGCTCCCGGCACAGGCAAAGTCCCACAAAAACAGGATTCAATAAACGACTTCTGTGTTATTTTCTCAAGAGTTGTAATTTTCTATTTGTTGTGTAAAAGAGGTCTTATAAAAAGACTATTCCTTTGAATTTGTTGTAATCGAACGAAGATATAATGAATTCCACAGCAAAACTAACTTTTGACGAAAACAAACTGGCGACCACAGTGGGACTCAACGGTCTCGCTGCCGAGACCGTCGTGTCGCAGCCGATCAAGATACCGATTGAATCCACAGTCGAGTACGAATTTGACCAAGCGAAGTTTGAGGAGTATTTGTCATCATCATCTACAAAATCTTCCTCGCCTCGCAAATACAAGAAGATTTTGTCTTCTAAGAAGGTTTTCAAGTTTTCAACGCCGTCGAATGCTACGGGTGAAGACTCTCGCCTAATTGTTGCTGATGATTCTATTCGCAATATCTCTGCTCATAATGACTCTTCTCCAATTAAAGAGTCATTGAATCAAAGCCCGCCGGCACTAACAAAAAGGGCTCGTCAGAGACAGCGTCAACGTCGTGCTCGCCAAATGGCTAAGGCCTTGGAACAAACCGACGGGGTTCGTTATCACGCGGACCTAGAGTCGAGGAGGCATCGAGTGGTTCAGTTGTCTCAACAAGCAATTACTCATGTCTCTCCTAAACTAACGACGGAAGAATGGACTCTCGTCAAAAGGGTTCGTTCGACCCTCAAAGAATGTATACAAAAGCGTCGTGCAAACGTTGCCCATGCCCGTGCTCTCTTACAACAAAGACGAGAAAGAAACAAAGAAACAGTGACCAAAAAACCACCAAAACCCTGCAAAGTTTGGATTCCAAAGTCTGGAGTTGTACAAAACCAGCATTCGGAGCACGTTAAGATTTCATACCCACAAGGGGGTGGTTCTAAACGTGTGACTCCCGACATAACCTTGGATCGTTCAAAGACAATAATAAGTTGTCCTGAGAATGCCAACAAGGTTTTACATCCTCAGAAGAAGACATGTTTGTCAAAAGATATCGTTATACCTGGGGGGTCATACCAACAGATGATAAGATTTTCCGGCAATCATACCGATGAATCATACTATCAAGCTGGGGGTGTGAACAAAACTCGAAAGAGAATTGTCCGGGAAATGAGCTCTCATTGTTCCTGTGCACGACTCATTAGAGCAGTACTATCAGAATGTGGCTGTTTCAAACGAGGAGTCATCCCGCAAAGAGCCTCAGTGCTCCCGAAACTTTTCACCAAAATATCGAAGTCCAAACCGAGACATTTCCGCAAGAGAAGATCAGGTGTCCAAGATGACGAATTCCCTGAAATCACTATCAACATGGCTGATAAAGGAAAATCTAAGCGACATTCAAGTGAATCAAATCCCGAATTTTCCCCGAGAGGAAAAGTCAATTCAAGAATTGCTCAACGGATGTCCCAACTCCAGTTAGGAGCCATCAGACGTAGAGACTACAAGAGAATGCATGAAGGAATGTTATCAGAGGATGAGCTCTCGGACACTTGTTCTGCGATCGCTTCGGATGATACAGTATCTAGCACAGGGCAAACCGGAGAAGTACTCACAATCACCTCTGATCAGTTCGCTCAAATACTTTAAGAAGCTCTAGCCAAACAACGAGAAGAAATTAGAGCTGAGATGAAGACAGAGATGGAGTTGGCTATCCAACAAATGAGAGAATTGCTAGCTCAACGGTCTCAACCTCCTGAGTCCAGCCGGCGAGCTGAATCCAGGCGCCACACTCAGAATGTTGTAGATGACAGTGATCCAGAAGTGGATAAAGTCATTATGACTGATACACCTCCCAATAGCAATAACGCTGGGGGTGGTTTAATGGATCCTCCCAACAACGATATTGGGGGTGGTTCAATAACACCTCTTACAGGGGGTGGTCCAACTCATTCTCCTCAACGTCTTTCGAATGAAGACATAGACGATAACAAGAAAATGAAAGAGCTTGAAAACAAAGTCAACATTTTGATGACGGCTCAAGAAGTGAAGAAGACGGGTATTCCATATCCCTATCCAAGAGAATGAGATTCAATTCCATACCCGGTAAAGTTCCATATGATTAAATTCATACCGTTCGACGGAAAGAGCTCGCCTACTTAGTACTTGATTTATTTCAAGTCTCATTTGGGTATGATATCTGGAAACGAGGCTTTAATGGTCCGGTCATTCGTTGGCACCCTTCGTGGGCCCGCCTTCGATTGGTATCGACGTCTCAAGCCAGGGAGCATCAATTGCTGGAATGATATAGAAAGTTTGTTCCTCAACAATTTCTTCGATGATGACGCCGAAGTGTCAATCGGAACCCTTCTAGATGAGAAACAGAAAGACGAAGAGTCGGTTGATAATTTTATCAAACGTTTCCGTAACAAGACAATGAATTGTAGAGATCCTGTTACAGAGGAGTTCATCCTGCAGACATGCCACAACAATCTTTCCATCGATGTCCTGGAAGCCCTGGGGCTCGTACCATTCAAAACTTGGAAAGATTTGAAAATACGCGGTGAACAAGCTGAACACTTTCTTAAAAGAAAGAAAGTCAAGAGAAATCAACCGACGATATCTGCAATCGCTGGGAATGCGACTCTCGATCCGAGATTCCAGAAGGAATATTCTTTCGAAGATGATGAAGCTCCAGCCATCTTGAAATACCTCCTCGCCAATGACAAAATCGAACTGCCGCCTATTAAAGATCAAGAAGGTGCCAAGATGATTATAGATCCAAACTACTGTGCATACCACAGAAGGGTTCTTCATCCCACCAAGATTTGCTTTAGACTCAAGAACAAGATCCAAGCCTTAATTGACTCTGGCATCATAACGGCGAAACAAGCCAAATAAAGACGACACATACTCCATTGGATGCACGAGTATAAACTGCTTCTCCATGACACTCCAAAGAGTATACGAGTATAAACTGCTTCTCGGTCATCCAACTAAGTACAATGTTAAACCCGGCCTCACAAAGGAAGCTGGGGGTGGATGATTTATGTAAAGGGAAGTTCCTAGAGAATCTTATATTCTTAAGGATAACCCAAACATGTGACTGAGGATGACGTATTCCTCGTTATACCCAGTTTTACAAAGAAAGCTGGGGGTCGATAATTCATATAACGAGAAGTTTCCGGAAGAATGTTAAATATAATATTCTTAGGGATAATCCGATCATTATGAACAAAATGATAAACACTAAACTCCTATTATGATTTCCGAATACTCTTTTGCTGAGATGAGATTCGATCACTTCATTAGATCAATCTTCCCTCACAAAACTCTCATTGGTGTTTGACGACTCACAGTCTCCCACCACAGAATCCCCCACCGATCAGATTAATTAAAGGTGGGGCAACCGAAATTCTTTCTTGTTTAATCCATTCAAACTTCCGCTATGTTCATGCACTCAACACTTTCATGGTTAGAGTCCGGATATAATGCTTAGAATTTTGATCGGTCAATCCTTGACGAATTGTCAAACCCCTTCGTGTTAAGTCATTATCACTTGACACCGAAAATTCCACCGAGTGATTGGTACGAGTCAGCACTCCCACTGTGATTTGATCGAATTCACACTCCCGTTATGATTTGTACTCCCACTCCCACTGCTCCTTTGGTCAAACCTTTAAACAGTTAGGACCAAAACCAAAATCCCCTCTCGATTCCTTCCATGAACGAGAGGTCCACAAATTGAACGATCAAACCTTTAAACAGTTAGGATCGTCTCAAACCTCCATTTGGTCAAACCTTTAAATAGTCAGGACCAAAATCAAAATCCCCTCTCAATTCCTTCCATGAACGAGAGGTCCACAAATTGAACGATCAAACCTTATGACAGTTAGGATCGTATCAAACCTCCTTTGGTCAAACCTTTAAACAGTTAGGACCAAAGCCAAAATCCCATCTCGATTCATTCCATGAACGAGAGGTCCACAAATTGAACGATCAAACCTTATGACAGTTAGGATCGTATCAAACTCTCACATGGTCAAACCTTTAAACAGTTAGGACCAAAGCCAAAATCTTCTCTTGATTCCTTCCATGAACGAGAGGTCCACAAATCGAGCGATCAAACCTTCCTACAGTTAGGATCACCTCGAAACTCCCACTTGGTCAAACCTTACTATAGTTAGGATCACAACCAAATCTCCTTTCGATTCATTTTGCGAACGAAAGGTCAACTTTTGAATTGGATAATCAAACCTTATGACAGTTAGGATTATTCAAACCAATCCAGATTCTCTAAGTGGAGATCCCACTTCGAGTTTCCTTTACATCAGGAGATAGAATATAAAATTCTTCCTCTCCGATTTCGGGTTTATCTCTACCAACAAACAAGAGACCAGGAGATAGAATATAAAATTCTTCCTCTCCGATTTCGGGTTCATCTCTACCAACAAAAAAAAGACCAGAATACTCCAATAGGTACATGAGTCTAAACTGTTTTCCTACCCTCAACAGGAAGTTTCTGGAGAATATCACTTAGAATATTCTTAAGAATAACCTGGTTACTTCCCAACAGTATCAGTTTGATGACAAAAGCTGAATTCACAAGTACAAATTACAACTTCGAGTCAAGACTTCGACAACGGTCAAGCGATAAGCGTAGCACCGGAAGAATTTTGTCTATTCCACAAAGCACTGAATGGACAAAAGGATGAAGATGTCAAGATTTGAAGCCATTTTCGGGTCCTTCTGTACGATCTACTCAATCAAGTATTGAAGGGATTGCAAATAAGACATGTCTTATCCAAAGTGTCCCAGACTCCTCTATAAAAGAATAAGTCTGGAACACTTTGGAGGGGATATCTGTAGGCGTCAAAAAATGCTGAAAGATATCCAAATGCAGCTCAAAATGGAAGTCATCCAAAAAATCATAAAAAGACAGTCTTTACTGTCTCGCACGTGAGACAGTCTTTGTAAGGACCGTGATTTTCGATACAGGTTTAAATAAATTTTGGTATTTTAAAATATTCAATTATTATTTTTAAAAGAGTACTTGTATTTTCTTGATTTTCCAGAATTTTCTATGATTTAAAAACCCGATTTTATATTTATTTAATTTGATAATTATAAATTAATTAGTTGCAGTGAAAAACTTTTAGATTAATAATTGTACTATTTCATTATTGTTATGGTTAATTATTCATAAGAACTTTCCCTAAATATTTCTATTTTTCTATTATTTTTATTCATTATTTATTTATTTATGTGTAGGGTTAATCCCTAACCCTAATCCTAGTGTAACCTATATATAGGTTCTCCTTTCTCTCTTTAACGTGAAACTATTGTACCCCAGCCGTCACCATCACTCCCCTTCACATTCAGATCTAGTTTTCTCTCCTCCTTCCCCAAGAGAACGCCCCGACCTCCTCCTCGTCAACCTCCCGCCACCTCCAAGCTTGTGCGCCGCCAGTCCCCCACCGTCAGCCGCTTCCGACGAGCTCCGACGTCCAGCGCCTCGTCTCCGTCCTCACGCCAATCTTCTCCGTCACCACCCCTTCGAACCCACCGCCTGCTCCTCCATCTTCTTCTCCGACCACCGCGCCGTCCAGTGCAGCCCCCTCTTCTGAGCTCCGACCTCCTCCACCGCAGCCCCTCGAGCCGACCCCCTGTCCGCACCGCCTGCACCGCCCGCTGCCTCCCTCAGCGCCGCCGTCAGCCATGGCCTCCACCCCGAGCTCCAAGCCGCCGCCTCCTCTTGCTACCGGCGAACCTCCAGCGACCGCCGCCGAGCCCCTGCGCCGACGACCACCTACAGTGCCGCCCCTCGTCTCCGGCGAACTCCCCGACCACCACCAGCGAGCAACCCATCGCTGTAGAGCTCGCCACCAACCAACGCCTCCATCGCACACCGCATGTTCGACAATATGCCGACGCAGTCCAGACCCGCTACAGATGTCGCTTGAGATCCGTCGCACCGCGTCCGCATCGGCATCGTCGCCTCGTCGTCAGACCCCACGGTCTCGCAGGCAAGATCCCGCTCCTTTTGAATCGTCAATTCATATTTATATCTGTCGTTAATTAGTTGCGTAGATTAGATTTACAATTGTTATTATCTGCGTGGGTTTGATGAATAATATTAATTTAAATCATAGTTATGTGATAAATAGTATTTTCGGAAAAATGATAATGAAGTGAAAGAAATTATTTCGATAACGGAATCATTTTGGAGAATTTATAATATTTAAAAAGGATTTATTTTGAGAAAAAGAATATTTTAGAATAATAATTGATGAGAAATAATTTTGAAGAATTTATTCTAGGAAAGAGAATATTTTGGATTATTATAATGAGAAATAATTTTTAAAAGAAATTATTTTGGGAAAAGAATTATTTTCTGAAGTACGTAGTTGCTATTCATGATTACATTCATGTTTGTGAATATTTTACTGTATTTGACATGTCATGATGTAGTTACGTGAAATTAATGTTATTATTATCTCGTTGTTGTGTTTGAGAACCGTTAGTAGTTCATATCCTTAGTTGCCTCGCGTGTCGTATACAAGACCTAGATACCAGTGTATTGTTGTCTTAGAAAAGCAAGATGAGTTGGGGTGGGAAAGTCTATGTTTATATAATCGGATAAGACTGTTGATATATCTTTCAGGTTCATACCAGTGGATCGGTGTCGCCACTGGGATTAGTTGGTTTGGTAAGTCACAGTGGATCGGTGTCGCCACTGGGATTTATTGATTTGTTGAGTCACAGTGGATCGGTGTCGCCACTGGGGGATCATTGGTTGGATCAAAGTAGATCGGTGTCGCTGCTTTGGTTCATAAATTTATTGGTTAGATCAAAGTAGATCGGTGTCGCTACTTTGGTTCTTGAATGTATTTGATGCACGTGGGGGATATGCGAACAGTCAGTTATCCGATAATATGAGCGTTGACTCTGTGTGAGATGTGAACCAGTGACCTGTTATAAGATGACTAGTTACATGACTTGTTGCCAGTGGATCGGTGCCGCCACTGTGGTTGGTTGTTGAATCAAAGTGAATCGGTGTCGTTACTTTGGTTAGGATTTATGGATTCTTGTGAGATGTAGGCCAATTGTATTTCTTTTCATACCTAGATTAGGATTAATATTTAATTATCTGTAATTTGAGACATATGGTATATACATGAGGGTTTCCTTGTTTGGATTATTTCGCTCGACGTACTACGTCTCGAGTTGTAGATTTTTAAATATTAATTCTATCTAGTTGTATGACATTGTTATGTGGATGATTATAGGATGGCTAGCTGTATGATCTTGTTACTCGGATGTTTATGTTTTTCCTGATTGTTATACTCTAGTGATGGATTGTATCTAGCTTGTTAGTATTTCAGTTGCATACTTCTATTGTTACTACTATCATCACATGTTTCTATTTATGTTATCGCTTTGGTCACTCTTCTATTATTATTACTACTGTTGCATCTGTTATTGCATTGGTCATTAGACCGTTCCTATTTTCTTTGTGGGGTCGGGTCTTGCCGTGCGTCATGCACCTGACGTACACCTGTTTTCTCTGGTGTACGTCAGACTTAGGAGAAGAACAGGTTCAGCAGGAGCCAGAGGATTCTCAGCAGGAGTGCCATGTAGACGGAGCAGAAGAAGAAGCCGAAGCTTAGTCATTCCTTTCAGTTTCTTTTGTAGCACCTTCCATTCTGTTGATCGATGTATTTTATATTTTCTAGTATTTCTTTCAGATAGTCTTGTATAAGGGCACGTTTGACCCGAATATTATGCCTGGGATGATATTCAGTTGTGATATGTATATTTTCTTATTCTGAGTTGTTTATTATATTCTTGCTACTGTGATCGGGGACCTGTGCCTTCGTTGGTATTTCTTGACGCTTAGCGTATTAGATTGAGAAGACGGGGTCAAGCACTTATCTCTTCTCAGTCTAATACGTCGCGGGCTTGTTCACGTTCCGATTCCCCGGTATTTTGGGAAGCGGGGCGTGACAGTCTTTACTGTCTCTCCGTGTGAGACAGTGTTTACTGTCTCACTGTGAGAGACAGTGTTTACTGTCTCGCACGCGAGACAGTGTTTACTGTCTCACATGCGAGACAGTTCTCAAAAGTTTAGAAAACTATTTTATAACCGCCGACACGTGGTCACCAACTGTTCAAGAACGTGAAAAACGTTGTGGGCGAGAATCACGTTGATAACTATCAAAATAACGGAGTTTGAGATATGGAAAGGCAGTTACAAGAAAACTGTCAGGCGGTTGAAGTTTTTCGAGACAGTGTTTACTGTCTCGGAACCCGAGACAGTGTTTACTGTCTCGGAAACACTGTTCATCACAGGGGCTATAAATACCCCTCTGAGATCGATTTTTCGGAGGGGGCTGATCAGAGAGCACATTACTAAGCAATTCAGAGCAGAGAGAGAGCAGACACAATTGTTCTTGGATTTCCTTGAGTTCGAGCTTTGACTTGATCTTAAGAAGAACGACTATCTTACTTTGATAAGATCTTCGTTCCAAATTCTCACTTCGATAAACGAAGAAAGAATCAGTAAACCCCCTTCATGATCTGTGATTCGGCGGTCCACGAGCTAAAGCGCTCCCGGCACAGGCAAAGTCCCACAAAAACAAGATTCGATAAACGACTTCTGTGTTATTTTCTCAAGAGTTGTAATTTTCTATTTGTTGTGTAAAGAGGTCTTATAAAAAGACTATTCCTTTGAATTTGTTGTAATCGAACGAAGATATAATGAATTCCACAGCAAAACCAACTTTTGATGAAAACACAGAGGGCCTTGTTGGCTTGGGTGGCGTGCAAGCAGGAAAAATTACAGAGAGTATGGTGTGCAGAAGAAAAAAAATGCAGAGACTTCTGGCGACTTCTAGCGGCTGCTTTGTGTGAGATACGAGAGCTTGTTTTGAGGGTTTAATTTGTGTGATTGTAAACCCTATTTGTATTCTCTCTCTAATAGTAGATCTTTCCTCTCATTGCCCGTGTAAGTAGGCAACTTGCCGAACCACGTAAAATTTGTTATCTTGCTGTGATTTGTAATATCGTGTTTAGGTTCTCTCGACAAGTCAGTCCTAGAACTGATGAGAGAAAGAGTGTATATCCCACTTTGTTGAGATATATTACTTTCGGTTCTTATTTTCTTTGTGAAACAGAGATTTAATTGAGATCTACTCTCTTGTTGTACACCAGAGGTGCTGTCAAAATTTTCGCTGCGCACAACAAGTGGTACAGAGCCCAGGTTTTGACTTAGGGCTTGTTCGAAGGATTTGCTAAAGGATTCTTATTTGAAGAGTTAGATCTACAACATGCATAAAATAAGCACATCGGGATCGTATCTTACGAAGGCAATATAGAGTCTGAGCATCAATAATACAAAGATTGATGTTCTGAAGTTCGATGGCAAGATCAATTTTGGTTTGTGGAGGTACCAGGTAATGGATGCGTTGGACGCACATAATTTGGAGGAGACTCGAGTTACAAGAGAAACCTGTAGATGTGAAGGATAAGGTTTGGAAAAAGATGAACAATAGGGTTTGTGAAGTTATTCGGTCATGCTTAACGTCGGATCTTATTTATGATGTTATGAACGAGACATTGGCGAAGAAATTATAGGAAACACTCAATGAGAAGTACCTTACTAGCATTGAGAATCAGCTTCACTTGAAGAAGAGGTTTTACCAGCTCAAGATGAAGAGGGGAGTTTCTATTAGGGAGCATGTTAACAACTTCACAAAGCTGCTTTCGGATATGGCCAATGTGAATATCATAGTTGAGGATGAAGACAAGGCGATGCTACTTTTGTGTTCGTTGCCCGATGATGATTATGGTACTTTTGTTCTCACTATGATTAATAGAAGAATGACTGCTAATTACAAGGAGGTGACCACAGCAATATTGATGAATTATGAGTTGAGGAAGAATGTTGACGAACCATCCGAGAAGGCATCAGGAGATGCATTAGCAGTTCAAGGTCGTGGTCTAAATCGTAGTAGGAGGTCGCAGTCTAGAGGTGCACACTTTACAGTTCGTAAAAATCAGTGTGCCTTTTGTAAAGAGGATGAACATTAGAAAGCCGAATGTCCAAAGTTAGATCGAGCCGGGAAGAATAAGGGAAAAGCTGTACAAACTTCAGAGGTAAATATTGTCAAGTCTAGTGGTAACAATTCAAATTCATATTCTTCAGGCTATTCATTATCTGCACTACCGTCAGTTTATGTTGCCAACTGTACATAATTGATGTTGGATTCGGGTACTTCTTACCACATTTGTCCTAAAAGAGATTGGTTCTCTAGCTTTTAGGAGTTAAAAAGAGGGGATGTTGTGCTCATGGGTAATGAACATGCATGCTCTATTGGTGATATTGGTACTGTTCATATCAGGATGAGTGACAGGGTGATTTGGAAGTTGGATGAAGTGAGGTTTGTTCCTCAGTTGAAGAAGAACATCATTTTCCATGGAGTTTTGAAGGCAACAAGCTATAGGGTGACCTTGGTGGATGCACGTTTGAAGATCACATTAGGGTCCATGATTATGATGAAGAACGTCAGAAAGAGCAACTTGTATTATTTGCTTGGAGGCACGGTGATTGATAGAGGGCCGACGACTTCTTCGGATTTGGCTAGACTGTGGCGTTGTTTGAGGCTGGGATATTTGGTTATTAGTACTATGCATTGTTTGTTGAGGAGTGGTTTGACCTGCAGTTTGAAGTCCTATGAACACATTAATATGAGCGAGAAGACCAATGTGGAGTTTGACACTTCTATCCATCGATCGAGGGGTCTTCTAAAGGGTGTTCATTCAGGCATTTGGGAGCAAGGCATCATTGGAAGATAATATGTATATAGTTTTCTATGTTGGTGACTGTTCTAGGCATTGGTGGGTTACAACCAAGTTCCGTTTGTGTGAAGTCCTAGAAGTTAACAATAGTTGGAGGAAGTGTGTTGGCAGAAAGGTAACCCGATATTCAGTTTTAGGTAGGGATTCTTTTCTACGTTTGTGCCAAGCTCACAGTAGTTGGAGACACTTCATTAGAGAGGAAACATTAGGGTGACGAAATAAGATGGCAGATTTGGTGAGTTGTTCCTTACTGGAGGAGGATCAGCGTTTGATGTCAAGCATTGATTTTGGTGTTCGGGCTTCGACATGTTTGGGCCATCTTATACATAGGTTACCAATTACTACGTTTGGAGATTTTGGATCTGGTGGAGCAACTTCAGATATTGGGTTACGTCGGATGTTTGGTTACCCAGCACTTAGTCACATCGTAGATGTGAAAGTTGACCCGATTGTATGTTTGGGATTCAGAGGCTCGTTTGGTTATCAGTTGGTAGACTCTGATTTTGTTCTGAGCAGATATGTCACATTTGACTCACGGTAGGTGGAGAGTGTTGATCAGGTCATTGGGATATTGTAGCGGGTGAAGGATGATGCTACTTCACATTGGGTGGTAATTACTCCACATACTCTAGATCATACTGCATCGTTTAGGATTCCAGCCGAGGTGACACAGATTGGGAATCATGTTGTTTTGGATGCAGATGATGAGTTGGTTAATTCAATTGCAGTTGGTGGACATAGTTCAGATTTGGTTATGGCCGTTGGTTCACCTCAGGAGGAGGTGTTTGGTTTGTTTCGCTTTGAGGCCATTAGGAGAGCTATCAGCCGCAGATTTGTTGGTGATGTTAGAGAAGGGTTCCGAACTCTTCTAGTTGATTGAGGTCGTTCGCGGCCATTTGGGTGAACTACATGAAGGCTTGATTCCCTGGGCAAGGGGATACGTAGGCAGTCATTTATGATGTAGCCGATTTAGGAGTAGACACCAATGTTTGGAGTTTGTTCGTATTCTCATTTGGGTTCTTGACTTGTTGTGGATTGAGTCCTTTGTCGTGAATTGTTTCACTTCGTACTAGACGTAATAAGTGAGATATTTGGTTTTGTTGGTGTCGGCTCAGTTTTGGGAAAACTTTACCAAGGTGAAGAATTGTGAACGTGAGGAGATAGTGAGCTACACCCACGTAAGGAGATAAGGATATTGGACGTGTGAGGAGATAGTGGGGGCCACACACACGTTCAGGTTCCACTTCCTAGGGTTTTGTGCAAAGAGGGGCTTCGTAAAAGAGGAGAAATAAAACCTACAGAGGGCTTCGTTGGCTTGGGCGGTGTGCAAGCAGGAAAAATTGCAGAGAGTACGGCGTGCAGAAGAAAAAAGCGCAGAGACTTCTGGCGATTTTTGGCGGCTTTTTTGTGTGAGATTTAAGAGCTTGTTTTGAGGATTTAATTTGTGTGATTTTAACCCCTATTTGTATTCTCTCTCTCTAATAGTAGATCTCCCCTCTCCTTACCTCATGGACGTAGGCAACTTACCGAACCACGTTAAATTTGTTGTCTTACTGTGATTTGTAATAGCTTGTTTAGGTTTAATTCTCGACAAGGCAGTCCTAGAACTAATGAGAGGAAGAGTGTATATCCCACTTTGTTGAGATATATTATTTCCAGTTCTTGTTTCCTTTGTGAAACATGGATTTAGTTGAGATCTACTATCTTGTTGTGCACCAGAGGTGCTGCCGAAATTTTCGCTGTGCACAACAAGTATGACTTTTTACATGAATCATACAAAAAAAAAGATACACAAATTTCTCTAAAGAGCAGCATTCAAAGCAGGAGCAGAACCCGGGTGAGGAGCAGGACTAGGGGAAGGAGTCGAAGAGGTACCCGAAGTAAGAGCCAGCTTGGAACTCGGATCAAGAGTGTCTGCTGACGACCAACTAACTTCACTAGAGTCATCAACCACATCTTCACTAGAGTCACCACCACATTTAATGTTGAATCAAAGTCGGTATGATCTTTCCTGCCAAGGTTATGACTCCTTGGACCACGCTAGTACTTCAGCTGTTCTATCACTATCGCATTATATACGAAGATGACTCATTCAACTGGCTACCAACATGTGCAAATTGCGGTCTAACCAGTCAAGTGCACAGACACAGTCTAATTAGCATTTTCTTCTCTTCTCCGACCCTCTCGTGCCATCGCCGCAGAAAAAGAGAAATCAAAAAGAAAACACGAAGAGGAAAGTTCAGATAATTTCTTATTGGAAACGAGTTTTAATGTTTACCTCTGTAATTATTTTTATAAAATGCATACTTAAAATTGCTTCAAATCTTCTTAGTTTGACTCTTCGTTACTGTGCAGGAAGGTAAAAGAAATTTTTTATTGGTTTTTTTTGGAATAAGTTTAGGAGGCAAAGTATTATTCATTGTGCCTGTGATAACGTTTGGATCCCTTTGTTCGTAGCTAATGACAAGTCATCTATAGGACCCACAATATCAACGTGAGATGCCTTGACGATTTTGGTCTTTATTTTAATCGTAACTTTCAATTTTTGACGTGGCTTCAGTACTAAACAAGTGTTTTTATAGGGAGTAGGGAGTTAACAACGTGTTTTCTTAAAAAAGGAGGTGTATTCCGTGACAAAAGTTTGGGGTTTTATAAAATGTTCTTCGATTCTCGACCCAAATGTTTTTTAAAAAAAAACGTTTATCACAAATATTTAGGTTTTTCGTGCGAAACGTGCGTTTAATCTCTTCATTTTAAACTCGACTGACCACCTAATATTCCAAGCACCAATTTAATTTTGTAAAATAATCAGTTTTGAATTTTGACTGAGAGAAAAGTTGCAGCATTATAAATTGCTCTAATGCCGTAGCTCTCTCTCCCTCATTAGGAGTTCCCTTTCACTTGATCCGAACTTAACAGCTCCGAGTTTTTCAAAGCCAAGCCATGGGGACTAACGCTGAGTTGCCTGCTGTCGCTAACAGGTACATAAGTTTCATGTCCTATGTATCGATTAATTTGCCATGTATATATTTGTTAAGGATTAATATATACGAATCATGAATGTGTTGTTGACTGATTGATTTGTATAGGTTAGAGGGGAAGGTTGCTCTGATTACCGGCGGTGCCAGCGGCATCGGTGAGTCCACGGCAAGGCTCTTCTGCCGACACGGTGCAAAAGTAGTCATTGCCGACGTCCAAGATGAGCTCGGAGAGTCCGTTTGTCGTGATCTTGGCGCCGCTGCGTCCTTCATCCATTGCGATGTCACGAATGAAGATGATATTAGCAAAGCCGTCGACCACGCTGTCGAAAAATTCGGGCAGCTCGATGTCATGTTGAACAATGCCGGTACAATAATATTGCGTCTCCACATTTCTCATCTAAACTAAAGACTTGACGGTTAATATTTAATTAATTTGTGGACTCAGGGATCGCCGGCTCACCAGTATCAAGCGTCGTCGACTCCCAAAAATCCGACTTCGAGCGAGTCCTTAGCATCAACTTGGTAGGCGCGTTCCTGGGCACAAAACACGCCGCCCGCGTGATGATCCCAGCACGCAGAGGCTGCATTCTGGCCACATCCAGCATTGCGTGCGTGAGCAGCGGCTGCGCTCCGCACGCTTACACTTGCTCCAAGCACGCCGTCGTCGGGCTGACCAAGAACGCGGCGTTCGAGCTCGGTCGGTATGGGATCCGAGTCAACTGCGTGTCGCCGGCCGGGCTCGCCACGCCGTTGGCCACCGGATACAACGGTGTGACGGATGAGCAGCTTGAGATGGCGATGGCGGGTATTGCGAAGTTGAAGGGTGTGACGCTTAAGAAGGAGGATATCGCCAATGCGCTCTTGTTTTTGGCTAGCGATGAGTCGAGGTACGTGAGCGGGCAGAATCTGGTGGTGGACGGGGCTTTTTCTGCTGGGAACGGTGGGATTGATGTGTTCAACTAGCTAGATGTGCCATGCCACGCGTGTGGTGTTTGATTTGGATTCTATTTATGTTGTGATTGTGAAATGATTGCAATGTAATTGTCAGTTACACGCAAAATAATACTCAAAAATTAAAATAAATCAACTGCGCTTACTAATGCGATTGATTGTTGAAACTATTGCTCCACCTGTGGTCATATTTGCACTTATTTTGTACTTTTTACTCAAGAATCAGTAAGTATCTATCTACTATATTTATATGCTTGAAATGCCCTTACCCTCAGCCTGCTTTCTTCTCTTTCTCATGAGCACTCCCTCCTCATATTTCCCACATATTGGCTCCTCCTCTATTTAATTAATCTCCTCTCTCTATTTCTTTGTATCAACTTCATCCTCTCATCTCACATGAGGGTGTTCTCCACCTCGGAGAAGTTTTCCAAAAACTGAGCCGACACCAACCAAATCAAATGTCTCACTTGTTGCATCCAGTACGAAGTGAAACAAAATCAGGACAACAGACTTCATCCACAACAAGTCGAGACCCAAACAAGAATGTGAACACTCTCCAAATGTCGGTATCAACTCACCAAATTGGCCGCATCATAAATGACTGCCTACGTATCCTCTTGCCCAAGGAATCAAGCCTCACGTAATTCACCAAATGGCCTCTAAAGATACTAAATCCAATAGAAGAGTTCGCAAGCCTCCTCCACTATCATCAACTCTGCGTCTGATAGCAACTCCAATGGCCTCAAAGTGTAACGACTCAAACACCTCCACCTGAGGTGAACCAATGGCCATATCCAAACTACATCTATCAGCTGCACTCGATTCAAAATCCAACTCATCATCTGTATCCAAAACCAATTGACCCCTAAACTGTGTCACTTCAGCTGGAATTCCAACCAATACAGAATGATCTGGAGTATGTGGAGTAATCTCCACCCAATGTGAAGTAGCATCACTCTCCACCTGTTGTGATACCTTTATGATCTGTCCAAAACTCTCCACCTGCTGAGAGTCAATAAGCTCCCTCATCGAAGCCTTATTCAATGTGACATTACCAGACCAAATATCTAATTGAGTTTTACCTCCAATCTAGCAGTTGACAACTTTTTAATAGGATGATCCAAATATGTCGAAGTCTCAGTCCAGAAATTCTTCTCCAGACCATTGCTTGACAACAAACACCAATCCTCCTCCAGCAAAGCATGATTCTCCAAATTTGCCACCCTATCTAATTTCCCCAAGATTTCCTTTCCAACACAGTGTCTCGAAATGACGTGAGCTCCGATCCAATACAGAGATATGTCCATCTTGTACCTCCCACGAAAACTTGAATGAAGTACCATAACCTTTCTGCCAATCTCACACTTCTTCAATCTGTTGGAGACTAGTAGGACTTTATCCAAAGGAGATTTGGTTGCAACCCAAACATGCCTAGAACAGCCACCAATAAAAGAAACTAAATATCTATTTTCTCCCAATGATGCCTCCTTGGAAGGCCCCCAAACATCCACGTGAACCCCATTTGAAAGAACCTCCATGCGGTGGATAGAGGTACCAAACTTCACCTCGGTCTTCTTGCTCACATCAAAGTGTTCACTGAATTTCAAATTGCAGGTCAATGCACCCATCTCCAAATCAATACTGGAATGACTAAGCCCAAAATGCCGCAGTCTAGTCGAATCAACAGAAGTCATCAGCTCTCCACCTGTCACTGTATCTCCAATCAAATAGTACATATTATTCCTCCTGACGCCCTTTATCACAATCAAAGAGTCTTCCACGATCTCGAGAACCATGTCCTCAACACGAACCTTCAGACCCTCTCCAACCAAAGCTCCAATTGAGATCAAGTTCTTCCTCAAGAAAGGAACATATCTCACATCATATAACTCTCTAACAGTCCTGTCAAACATCTTGATGTTAATTCTTCCTATCCTAAGGATTTGGCATGCACGGTTGTCTCCCATGTACACCACACCACTATCCAGTTTCTCAAAACTAGAGAACTATTCCCTTCTAGGACACACATGATAGGTCGCACTACTATCCAACATCCACTCGGATTCCTCCGAATAGCTACCTGTAGGACTGATAGAAAGCAAATAAATAGAAGTATCAGAAATATTACCATCTGATATAACAATGTTTTCTTATGATGATGGTTGCTTCCCTTTTCCCTTTTGCTTATTCTTCATCCATTCGTCAAGTTTTGGACAATCTTTCTTCCAATGACCAGTCTCCTTGCACCAATTAAACAATCTTTCTTCCAATGACCCTTAGGTTGAACAACTATAACACCATTTACCTCAGTACTATGTTCCTTATACCCATGTTCTACACTTTCCCAAAAAGTTGGAAAAATGTTCATACGTGCTTTCCAATATGTGTAATTAGTGCTAGGGTTGGGCATGCGTTGGGTCAGCCCACGACTCAATTGCCATGTGTCATGACCTGGCCTGGCCCATAGTGGGCCAGGCCCGACCCGACGCATGATATACCCGAGTTACGGGCCGTGGGCCAGGTCCGATCTAACCTGCACCTAGGCGGGCCGTGGGCCGAGCTAGATTCAATCCCAAACCCGGGTTCAGAGAAGTAGACATGGCCCACTCTGACTTGGCCAGGCTCTGTTTAGGCCTGACCTGACCTTAAACCAGGTGGGCCGGGTCACACTAGGCATGAACTGGCTCGCCCCACGCCCACCCTTAGTTGCTGCCGCCTTCGAAAAGTTAGGTTCATTGACAATGTGTCCTTCGTAAAAAACTGAAACAGGGGTAAGGCTTGACGTCTCTACTTTAGTTTGTGATACTAAAGATGAGTAATGAGGCTTTGATGTCACTTGTTTAAAATGGGATGCATGATGACTTGAGGGGTGTGTGTGTGGGGGGGTGGGGGGTGGGGGGGGTTGAATAGGATTGCATCTCATTTCCAACCGTTGTCACGAGGCACCACTTCCCAATAAGTAGATCCATATATAATCACTTTAAATTAATTTTCAAATTGATTGTTATGATTGACTTGAGGCGAGCACACAACCATTTGCGGTTATTGATGATGAATGGCTATGATTAAGGGTCTGTTCGGTTATTTCCTAAAAAACCAAAAAAAAAAAGAAATGAAAACGAAGAAATCTAAAAAAGTACAATTTCACACATTTCCATCTCTAAAAGTCACCCACAACATCTAATAAAATATTATTTTTATCCCACAACTCATCCACCACATCTAATAAAATATTATTTTTATCCAACAACTCATCCATCACATCCACCACATCTAATAAAATATTATTTTTATTCACAACATCACCCAACTCATCTCATCTCATATTTAAAAATCACTCACATCATCCAATAAGATTGTGACAACTCATCTCATCTCATTAATATTTTATTTCTTTGTTTTCCTCCCAAAAAGCCAGGAAAACAATTTCCTTAAGTGTGGGTCACATCATCCAATAATATAATGACAACTCATCACATCTCATCTATTTCCTTATTTTTAAGAAATAACCAAACAAAAGAAAACAACCTATTACAATAAATATGTTTCTTATAATTTATTTCCTTA
Source organism: Asparagus kiusianus (assembly GCA_022839385.1). Taxonomy (NCBI): domain Eukaryota; kingdom Viridiplantae; phylum Streptophyta; class Magnoliopsida; order Asparagales; family Asparagaceae; genus Asparagus; species Asparagus kiusianus. The sequence goes on from BQKN01063424.1 coordinate 120,512, forward strand.
TTTTTTTCGCCAACCAAGAAATCTCAAAACAAGTTTTCTTAAAAAAACACTCACATCATCCTATAATAAGATGACAACTCATCTCATCTTATCTTCATTTCTTTGATTTCCTTCTTTTTTTAGCAAACCAAACACTCCCAAAACAATTCTTCTTAGAAATAGTTTTCTATTTCTTTGATTTCCTATTTTTTTAAGGTCTAAATTGAAATGAATACTTCTTAGTGTATAAACAGTGAAATAACTTAGATCCGCAATTAATTGAAAGAGGTACTACTACCTCCATATGTAAGCACAAAAGATTTTTCGTGTTTAGGCACTGCGGGACAAAGCATGTATAGCTAAACACTATTTTTTTTCCTCCTCCTCATAAACTAATTCCTAGTTAATCATTCATAATAAAACTAATGCTCCTAACGATCGATGCGCAAGCCACAACATACATGCTTGCGGATTAAAACAGTGTGAGACACGCATAATAAACAAATGTCCAATATGTATGCAAGCTTGACTTCCCCTATCCTTCTTAACTTTTTGGTATACTACTCCTTGTTGGGAATTTAACGCTGAAACCCCTAATGCAACAGAAACGCAGAATAGAGAACAGTACACCAAGTTTAACGAGGTTCGGCAACTGCCTACGTCCTCGGGAGCCACACAGTTAATTTCTTATTTAATCTAACAAGAAATTACAAATTAAGAGCAAATCTCTAAACTGAGATTCCTCAAACAAACACTGTAGCTACAGTGTTAATACCCACAGATAAAACCCCTCTTCTCTTTTCTCTCTCTTTCAATAAATCCCCCTCAACCACTGTTGAAGGCTGGGGATTAAAACAAGAAAATCACTGCTGTGATTTTAGAAGAACGCTGCTGCGTTAAGAGGGTCTCTCTCTCAAATAAAACCCCTTTCTTAATCTCCTCTCAATACTCACAATTGAGAGCTGGAGAAAAAGGCCCAAATCGCTGCTGCGATTTCAATGGAGAAGAAAAAGAACGCTGCTGCGTTTCTGGGAGTTTTCCGCCGCCAGAGATGATCGGGGGAGAGGAGCAGCAAAACCCTAGGGATTGGGGGTTCTATTTATAGCCAAAAGATCGACAAGCTGGCGACAGCCTGTCGCCAGCGATCACTTGGACGCGGAGGTGGGAGTGCAACACGCGATCGTCGGTGCATCAGAACGCGGAGGTCGGCTCTTCTCTGTCGCGAGGGTCGAGGGCTCAACGCTGAGGGTCGCGTTCGCCAGGAGGTTCGCCGTCGACTTCGCCTCCCGCTTCGCCTGCGCCATCCTGGAGCTCGTCGGAGCTCCGTCACCGTCAGGAGGTTGGTTTCCACCCCCAACCTAACAATCTCCCACTTGGAGACCAAACCGACGTCAAACAGGCTATCCCATCAAGCTCCTCTCCTGTGTGGCTCCGCCCTCATCATCTATGCATGAAGGCCAACTGAAGTTGCACACAACTCCAGTTTCTGAAGGGTCGCTACCTTCGTCAACATATCCGCTGGATCCTTTCTTCCTTGGATATTCTGTTGAAATCCTCTAACAACTTGTCGGGTTCTGTATCTTCTGGAACCATTCTGTTCCTTTTTCACTCGATACACCCACTTGTTGTGACGTGTGTTTTCGTCGAAAGTTACCTTAGTCATTGATTTCATTAAACTTTAAGCGTTACAAATGAATTCAAATAACAAAAGAATAAAAGATTACAACTTTCTTGAAAATAAACACAAGATCCGTTTATCGGCTCTTGCTTGCGTGGGTTCTTTGCCGGTGCCGGGGTTAATCCGTGGACGACCGCGAATCAGATCCGGTTGCAGGAAAATTCGGCAGAGCTTCGTCTTGATTGAGGAAGTTTTCTAGTTTGAAGCGCTGAGATCGACCAAGCGAAATCAGGGCTCTTCTCGAGATTAAGACCAAGCCTAATCTCAAGGGACGGACGGACGGGGTTCAGATCCTTCGAATAGCTCCTTCTTTATGCCGAAGTTCGCCGGGATCTGATTTGCCTTCGCTGAAATTCGTGCTCCTTGACTCCTCAATCCAGCAGCACCTCCACGTCTTGATAATAACTCCGCCCCTGAAAATGGAGGCCTTTGGCTCGTATTTATAGGCCCCGGATGCGGTTATTTTGGATGAGAACAAGGATTTGGCTCTATCTTCAGTCAACAGCAGCCCAACCACGTTTGGGGATGATCTCCAGTCAGTTAAGAACCCCTGGAACCGATAAACCCTGCAAAAAACCAATTTAAAACCGTCAAAACGCGTTTTAGAACTTTACTGTGCGACAGAATGATCTGACCCGCGCTCGCGCGGGTCGGAATCATCCGACCCGCGCTCGCGCGGGTCGGATTGATCCGACCCGCGCATGTGCGGGTCGGATTGATCCGACCCGCGCTTGCGCGGGTCGGATTGATCCGTCCTGCGCTTGCGCGGGTCGGATCATTCCGTCCTGCGCTTAGCGCGGGTTCACTGACTTTTTTTTTTCTCTTTTCTTTTGGTTCCTTTCTTCCGGGACTTGTTCTTGTCGCGTATTCGATAGATTTGTTAATTTGTATGCTTCGTCGCGAGACCGATCGTCGAACGCGCGTTGGTTAATATACGCGTGCTGATCGATGCGCGCGGGCTGATTGACGTGCACGCGTTTGACCGACGCGCATGAGTTGATTGACGTGCACGCGTTGGTTTGACGAATCTTCTTGACTCACCTATTCATTGCTTCGAGTTTCGTGCGGGCTCTCATAGACAGTTTTATACGCCTACAACGTGCCTTCTTCCCTATGAGAAACTCAGCTAGTCCCCATGACTGGTTGGAGATAAGAGATTTCTTCTCTTCTTTCGCAGCAAACTCCCACTTGCTCGCATCTCCACTCTGACAAGCTTCATCGAAGCTTTCAGTCTCTCCTCCATTCGTCAGCAACATATAATTCATGTATCTGCTGTTAGGCACAGGAGGATGAGTACTTCTCCTTAATATCGGAGCCGGTGCGTCGGGCTTCTGCGCACCATTCTGTCCAACAGTCTCTTCTGGCTGAGGACCTTCTGCATTGGGTTCTTCCGAGAGGTTATCCGGAACATCATCTGCATCTACAAATGTTGACTCGCTCTCTGAGTCACCGTTATCTGTCTTGTGCATGTCCTTGTACATCACCTTCTCGTTGAATGTCACATCTCTGCACCTGATCACCTTCTTGTTTTCGTTGTCCCAAATGCGGTAGCCGAACTCGTCTTCACCATACCCGATGAATGTGCATTTCTTAGACTTGGGATCAGGCTCATTCCTGCCTTGATCACTACCATGCACATAAGCTACACAACCGAAAACTCTGAGATGTGAGAGGGTTACCTCCTTTCTGCACCATACCTCCTCTGGTATTCTGTGCTCCAATGGAACCGATGGACCTCGGTTGATCAAGTAAGCTGTTGTGTTGACTGCTTCTGCCCAGAACTGCTTCGGTAGACCTGATTGTATACGGATGCTTATGGCTCTCTCTGTCAACGTTCTATTCATGCGCTCAGCCACACCATTGTGCTGAGGCGTGCCGGGCACGGTCCTCTCCATTCTGATGCCGTGCTCATTGCAGAACTTCTTGAACCTGGTGTCTTCATACTCACCACCATTGTCTGTTCTGAGTTTCTTTACCCTCAAACCGGTCTCATTCTCGACCATGGCTTTCCATCTTCTGAAAGCCTCAAACACTTCTGACTTTTTCTTCAGAAAGTAGACCCACACTTTCCGAGAGTGATCATCAATAAAAGTCACGAAGTAGTGTTTCCCACCAATCGACGTGGTGGTTGCTGGTCCCCAAACATCTGAGTGAACAAGCTCTAGCTTCTGCTTCCTGGGGGCTCTGCCACTTGTCTGAAAGCTAACTCTCTTCTGCTTTCCAAGTATACATTCTTTACACACATCAATCTCTACTGATTGTAAGCCTGGGAGTTTTCTCTTTGTGTGCATAACCTTCATCCCCTTTTCACTCATATGACCAAGTCTCTGGTGCCACAGCTTTGAAGTCTCATTGCCTGCCGCAACTGAGATCGAACAACGTGTACCCGCTGTCATATACAGGGTATCAGTCTTCCTGCCTCTGGCAATCGTCATTGCGCCTTTCGAAATCCTCCAATCATCACCATGGAAAGTCGTCGTGTAGCCTTCACTAGCCAACTGGCTTACTGAGATTAAGTTTCTCTTCAGGTCGGGAATATACCTGACATCCTTCAGCTCCCATACTGACCCATTCAGCTTAATCTTCACTACACCTTTGTCAATAATAGCACATGCTTGATCGTCACCAAGATATACATTTCCAAGGTTTCCGGGGATATACTTCTCGAGGAATTCTTTCTGAGAAGTAGCATGAAATGATGCTCCCGAGTCCAACACCCAAGACTCCTCCTTGCTCTCCAAAGAGCATATCAACGCATCATCTCCTCCTGAGGTGGAGGCAACATTCACGTCTGCATTTGCCTCCCACTCCTCTCGTGCACTCCTGCACTGATTCTTGTAGTGCCTGGTTTTTTCGCACTTCCAACACTCGATAGCCTTCGAACTGTTGGGATTCCTGGATCTGGACCTCCTGCCCTCTGATCCATTTCCTCTGGTTGAATTTCCACCTCTTGACTCTGTATGCAATACTGAAGAGGTTGTAGCTTCACCCGACTCTCTCCGTTGGATCTCTTCACTTAGAACCAGATCACGAACGTCATTGAACTTCAACTTTTTCTTTCCTGATGAGCTACTCACAGCTGTGACTGTAGCGTTCCAACTCTCTGGTAGGGAAAACAAAAGTATCAACGCTCGAACTTCCTCATCAAACTCAATATCAACTGAACTCAATTGGGTCGTGACTGTATTGAGTTCATTGAGATGATGTGCTACCGATGCACCTTCCGCCATTCGCAGATTGAACAACCGCCTCATCAAATGGACTTTATTTGAGGCTGATGGCTTCTCATACATATTTGAGAGTGCTGCCATAATACCCGCCGTGGTCTTCTCCTTCGCTATGTTAAACGCAACATTGCGAGTTAATGTTAATCTGATAACTCCGAGGGCTTTTCTGTCCAGAAGATTCCAATCTTCTTCCTCCATACCCTCCGGTTTCTTCCCCGAGAGGGGTTGATACAGATTTTTCTGATACAGATAATCCTCTATCTGCATTTTCCAGAATCTAAAATCTGATCCATCAAACCTCTCTAATCTCACTTTCCCCTCATCTGCGGCCATGGCTCCCACTTGAATCTGACTTCCTCTAGATCGTTTCACGCTCTGATACCAGTTGTTGGGAATTTAACGCTGAAACCCCTAATGCAACAGAAACGCAGAATAGAGAACAGTACACCAAGTTTAACGAGGTTCGGCAACTGCCTACGTCCTCGGGAGCCACACAGTTAATTTCTTATTTAATCTAACAAGAAATTACAAATCAAGAGCAAATCTCTAAACTGAGATTCCTCAAACAAACACTGTAGCTACAGTGTTAATACCCACAGATAAAACCCCTCTTCTCTTTTCTCTCTCTTTCAATAAATCCCCCTCAACCACTGTTGAAGGCTGGGGATTAAAACAAGAAAATCACTGCTGTGATTTTAGAAGAACGCTGCTGCGTTAAGAGGGTCTCTCTCTCAAATAAAACCCCTTTCTTAATCTCCCCTCAATACTCACAATTGAGAGCTGGAGAAAAAGGCCCAAATCGCTGCTGCGATTTCAATGGAGAAGAAAAAGAACGCTGCTGCGTTTCTGGGAGTTTTCCACCGCCAGAGAAGATCGGGGGAGAGGAGCAGCAAAACCCTAGGGATTGGGGGTTCTATTTATAGCCAAAAGATCGACAAGCTGGCGACAGCCTGTCGCCAGCGATCACTTGGACGCGGAGGTGGGAGTGCAACACGCGATCGTCGGTGCATCAGAACGCGGAGGTCGGCTCTTCTCTGTCGCGAGGGTCGAGGGCTCAACGCTGAGGGTCGCGTTCGCCGGGGGTTCGCCGTCGACTTCGCCTCCCGCTTCGCCTGCGCCATCCTGGAGCTCGTCGGAGCTCCGTCGCCGTCAGGAGGTTGGTTTCCACCCCCAACCTAACACTCCTTGCAAATAACATGTCTTAGCAACTCTTCATCTCTTCAACATCCAACATGGATTGGTTGCTGAAACAAAGAAAATTCTATTTTAAATTATTGGATCCAAAGTAATTAGTGTTGTTATTTAGGGAGAAATATATATGATCCTTAATTTAACATCAGTAAATTACAAACTTTCTTATAAGTTCCACAACAAACAAGTTGGAAACTTCAACTTTAATTTGTTCCCTAATTATAAAAAAATAAGTGAATAATTAAAATTTATCGAACATAATTGCGGACCCTTATTTTTTGGGTGACCATAGCAAGATGACCAAAACATTTATCTACTAGAGAAAATAGATACAAAATAATATACATGAGGAGGAAGGAGTAAATTATAGAGGGGGAAGTAAAGGAGGTAGAACAAAACATAAGGAGAGGAAGAAGAAAAAACTAGTCAAAATTCTGAGTTAACTCCACCATAATAAAACTGATACTGTCGTACCGAAAAGAATATATTTTTGTTTGTACAACCAAATAACCAATTGTGTTCGCACCTACTTTAGGTTAGAAGTTGGATTCCACGTGTACGTGGCTTTATTACTCTGATTATTTAACTACTTAGCTTTTTATTAACAACAACCGCTGTGCCTCTTAGAAAACTAAATTGTCATCTTCTCAAAATATGTAACTAATAACTATTATTTTTTCAAATAAATAAATCACTTCCAACGCTTTCTCTGTGCGAGAATGATCAGCTCTTTTTCCCAGGCGATGTGTAACACGGGATGAAATATTTATTTTCTTATAGAAGAGGTGGGCATGTGCGTAATTAAATTAGATACTCATTGTTGACCCTTATTAGTATCTGGCATCTATATTACTATATATACGTGTTTGAACTTGCAATAACAATACGCACGCAATCTCCTCCCACAACTTGATCTCCCTTTGAAACCATCTAATTAACTAATTCCATTTGGAAAAAAAAGAAAAAAAAATGTCGAATGCAGGTCTAAATGCATTTGGTAGTTTGGTGTCATACCGTAGCTCCTTACCATTGTTAGGAAAAAGGTCGTTGTTTAGACCGAATTTAACACAATAATCAGATATGAACAGTTAATAAAATCCAGATAATTACGGATTAAAATTATAGCACAGAAATGAAATCGATTCAAAATAAAATAATTAAAGTTTAGTAATACGGCCTGATGATCGAAGCGCGCAAAACACTGTCCCAAGAATCTAATTGCTCCCTCTCGTACAGGGCTACGCGACAATAGATCTCGGAGATACGACGACCCTTGGTCAGGCGACCTCCTTCTCGTCGGCACGAGCTTCAAGAAGGCTTTTCGAACTCTTTGAAAAGACCCTAATGCCACTAGGAAACAACCCTAGAGGGGGGGGTGAATAGGGTTTATGCTAATCTAATCCGATTTATACCAAATTAAAAGACACTTTCAGTTTATGAATAAAGAGTAGCAAAATCTTCTGCTCTTTTCCATATTCTTTCTTGTTCTCTGTTTGCCAAACATTTTTTTTTTGGGGAGGTGGGGGGAGGATTGAGATCAATTTCAAAGATTTAGGGGGTTAACATCAAAACTTTGAAGATTTGGGGGGCTAATATTGAAAATAGCCCTTAAATTTATGCAAATCAAGTAGACTACAAAGAGCTAACAATTCTAGTTTAGAGCATAACTAATTATGCATGCAGATCACTTCCTACAGTTTGTCTGGAAACACTTCACAATTAATAAGCCTCATTACCTAAGCATTGTTAAAAAGAATGAAGAGTTATACATTGGGACATAATGGATTTGCGAGGATCAGCATACCGAAATTAAGAAAGATGGAGTAACCCAGCTTACACTTATACATTGGGACATATTGTACTTAAGTTCGATTCTTACTTAATTAGTTGGAGACAAATAAAGAATGAAAACTGGGTTTCGTTTGTTTGTTTCCTCAAACCAACCCTTAATCTACTGTTGAGCGTGTCTCACACCCTTAATTAATTTGACCCACAAGCATGTAGCTTGTGACTTGTGCTTCATCAGAAGTACTATTTTATTATGAACTTCTAGGAATTAGTTTATTAGGCATACAGCAATGATTAGCTAGGTACATGTTTAGTGCACGTACGCTGCCCAGTACATTTATCGAATTCAAGACTATATATATATATATATATATATATATATATATATATATATATATATTGTCATTTGTTTAAACTGCCAAGTGAAAGTAATGAAACCGATTATACAAACAAACACACACTGTACTAAGGAGCTTGAAGAGACAAACCCAAGAAACTTTATTTGGAGTTGCAAAATATAAGTAGAGATACTTATACAGATAATAATATCGTACCACCTTGAGCTATATGTACGTATTATATGTTAATACATAGAGATTGGTTCAATGTACAAGGATTTGATCAGGTTCATTGTTTCGCCTGTGGACGTGCCGAATCCATCTCCTTGCAGAAGGAGGGTAAAAACAGCTCTTCCGATGTTTACGGAGGCATTCACAAAGTTTCTTGGAATTTCATTATTGAGAGATTCCTTGTTGAGTTGCTTCCATGCTTTTCCAAGCATTTCCTCGATGTATTCTTTCGATTTTTCATATGATTCACCAGAGTCTTTCATTCGGCAGAGAATTGATGAAGATACTTCTTTTTGTATCTCGGCCTTTATGGCAAAACAAATTATTCAAAAATAAATAAATCAGAGTATGATATATAGGGTACAAAATTAATTACACAAACTGCATATGAGAAATTATTGAGAAAAAGGTCTTATAAGCGTGTACCTCAGAAGGTGCTAAGTCATCAGTCAGTCGAACTATCAACGCAGACAAATATGAAATTTGATATGCTTTCTTACGCCAATCAAGTGTTTCTTCTGTTAGGTTCTCCTCAACAAAGTAGTAGGCGTGAACTGGAATAGTTAAGCCCCCAAAGACCAGGTCATTGTGCAAGTACTCCTCGAGGGAAGGGGTATATCCTTCATGTAACCATTCTGCTTGTTTCAAGTGACTTTCACAGAGACATACCCACTGAAAGAAGAAAGAGAGAGGAAATAATTACACATATGTAAAACTTAGCAGTCCTTATATATCATGTTGTTTGGCCACTGATTAAATATATGGATTCGGATCCTCTTCACTATCTAAGAAGTAGTGCGGCCTCCCATTCTTAATAGCGAGGGGTTACAAAGAGTTAGTGCGGTCTCCCATTCTTAATATAGCGTGTACCTCAAAAGATGCTAACTCATTCTTAATTTGCACCAGCTTCCCAAGGCATTAAAATGAAAGGATTAATATAAGAGTCACACTCTAGAATTGTAACTAGTACCTCTGGTTTAAAGATTTGTGCAGCCTCCCATCCATAAGTCTTAAGGATATCATACATCGTCTCGTTTGCAAAGTTGAGCCATGACAAATAGCACATCTTCAAGTCATCTGGAAGTGTTTCCATTGCCTTAACATCCCAGCTAAACAAAACAAGAAGAAGAAAAAAGAGATTAGATATAGTTATATTTTAGTTTATCTTATGGCATAGTACACTGAGTTCTGCTCTATTGAATTAAATCTATATATACAAAAAAGTTTGAATGAGCATTTCTCACCTTCTAATTGCTGATGTGAAGATTCTAGCTTCTTCTATAGAACCATAAAGATCATAAAAATCATCCACGACAGTTGCAATGAGGGCAAACTTTGTATTAATGATCCTAAACTTTGAAAACTTTGGTTCGGGTGCAATTTGACTTGCCCAAAAGTAGCTCTCAAATAAGCGATCTCTAAAAAATGTAGTCTTCTTTGCCAAACCAAGATCTTCCCACCATCTAAAAGCATGCCAAGGGAAAAAAATATATCAAAGGATAAAAAGAATAATTTATTGTTGCGTGACACGAGAAAATACGTTCGCCTGGTATCCATCTAGGAGGTGCATATACTAATAAAATACTTTTGAGGGGATGTAAATTAATTACCTTGATAACTCTTTCACCTCCTTTTGATGCAAGGCCTGAACAACATTGAAATCTAACTTGGCTAGCTCAAGCAAACAAGAGCTCTTTCTCTCCTCCTTCTCATAAAAATCAATATAATTCCTTGCTGCAATCCTTGGCATCAGACAATGTAGAGGAGCCTCAAGGGATTGCTTTATAAGTTCAACTATACTTGAGTTCTTGTCTTCTTTTATCAACAATTTTCTTAAGTGCGCAGTGCTGAATTCTTTAGCTTCGTCTAGTATATTCTCCTCAGGAATTGCAAGATGGGCGGCTTCATATAAACTCAATAAACCCTTTGCATCATCAGCCAAGCACTTCATAAATCCTTCCTCATCTCTGAATTTATTGAACACGTCTGTTTTGACCAATAACCAATATTGAAATTGTGAGTTAGAAAAAAGAAAATAATTCAGATCGACCAGTTAAATTTGTTAAATTTGATGTGAAAACTAGGCGAACCATACCAGTTGACACATTGTAGCCATTTTGTCGAAGGAGTCGAAAGCAAAGCGCATTATCATTCAGACCACGAAGAGATTCAATTCCTTCCTTGTACACTTTTGCAAGAACGTTATCAATCTCCTCACTGAAATGGTGGGCGAGGCCTAGCCGTTGGATCTTATCAACGAGCTCAAGGTCAGCCGCCAGATCATACGACTGGCCAAACAAGTGCTTGACCTCAACCCTAAGCTCCTCAATCCTCGTGTTGAATACGCCATCCTGATGAGAGATCAGTCAAACATGTCGCACTACTATCTAATTAACACTTTGAATTAAAAATTAAAGTTGGCTTACATACTTTGAGGTAGGTACGTTCTTAGCTATATATTTAGAATAAATTACGTTATTATCAGACAATCATCATTGAGGAAGTGATTTTTTCTTGCCATTGCAGTTAGCTACATACAGACGAACCTAAAACCAGTATTTCAAGCTTTTATATATTAATATTAATCATGATGATTTATCATGTCATTGAATAACTTACCGCATAAGGGCTGCGAATGGATTCGATAAGGTTTTCATCCCAAATGGTAGGATGATATTCCAAAGTTTGCCGTGGCTCATTCTGCGTCGACGTCTCTGTCGAATAGCTCAGTACTGTGGCTCGCAACGGCCCAGTGTTATTGTTGTGCATGGGTACGACCTTCAGAGGCTTCTGCACGTTAAAAAAAAAAAATTTAACAACGAGAAAACAAAAAGGAAATATCAGTCGTTTATAAGAAAACTGACCGTATTGTTAGAGGAAGTGTTGCATAAATCCAGACGACTTTTATGTCCGCCAAGCATTAATGTTGAGGAGCTACGGTATGACACCAAGCTGCCAAATGCATTAACGCAGGCGCTCGACATTTTTTTATGCCGCTGCGAACTTCTTGGGTCTTAAGGGAGATCAAGTGATGGGAAGGAGATTGAGTGTGTATTTTTTATGCAGCTGGGAACTTACATATATAGATGCATATGGCTAGTTAATTAATGTATGCATACGGCCCCACATCTTCTATAGGAAAATATTCCATCCCGTGTTGCACGTTGGATCACAAAAGAGTTGATCATTGCTTGCACAGGGAAAGTTGGAACCCGTTTATTTATTTAAAAATAAAATAATTGGTTACATTTTGAACAGAAGATGACAATTTATAGTTCCACAAGATACATCTAGCCGTTGTTAATTAAGGAGAAGCTTTGAAATGTTAGTGAGACGTGATTTGCAATGGGGATTCATATATAATTAAGATAAAAAAGATCAATAGTCAAGCTTTTACTTAAAGGTAATTAATCCACTGACAGGTGGAATCCATCTTCTAACAGCATATTCAGAAGTGACTTGCTCTAACTAAACTTAGAGATGCAGGCCATTAAATTTTACTTATTGTACAACCATCTTCTTTCTTGTGTGACAAGGTTACTTCACAATAAAACTAGATGGCGAGTCTAAGCAAATTGACAACTTTGATGTAGAATCTTGACTAGCCTTTTCTTCATATCCTTTTTTCTTAAATCTGCTCTTTTAATCCTTAAGTTTGTTTTGTGAAAACGACGAAGGAATTGAGGAAAACGTGAAAAATAAGCAAGACAAGCTCCACCACAACCTGATGTGGTGTCTGCTGTCATACCCAGGTGGCAGAATCTGTCCCTTGTTATCAGGGGTGTGGTGTCTGCCACACACAGGTTTGGCAGAATCTACCTTGTTTCAAGGGTGTGGTTTCTGCCACCCCAGGTGTGACAGACTCGTTTTCAGAGTCCTACATTGTTTAGGATTGAGTTTGCTATAAATAAAAACACGTTTTTAAGGATTTCTTAATGAGAGAATTAGTAGTTTTTTAAGCAGTTTGAGAGGGAGATATTGTGAGGGAGTTGAGAGCTTTGGTTATGGTTATATTTGAGTGATTTTGTGAGTTGTAACTTATTGTATTTCTCCTCCATATAGTAAAATCTTCCCACCCTCTCCCCGTGGACGTAGGCAATTGTCGAACCACGTAAATCTCTGTATTTGATTTGATTTGTGTCGTATTTTAATGAATTGCACTCGTATTTGGTTTGGTTTTATTCTATTATCGTTCACCGTCTCGTTTGGTTGTCGAGCACGCTTCCGCACGGCACACAACAATTGATATCAGAACTTGGATTTAAGATCTAGGATTTTTGACATTGGGTGGAGAAAGATTCATTGTGGAAGCTTGGTTCTTGGAGTTCTAGGTTTCGGTGGAGATAACATTGCGGAGTTGTCGTTGGGATCTCGCTTTCCTTGTGTGATTAGGAGATCTATTTAGAATCTAATCTAGGATTCAGTTGGATAATTTCTCAATCCTATCAAAGTTTGAATTTTTCTCTATAATTTGAAGTTTGTGAGTATGAGTGAAGAAGTTGGTGAAAGCAGCAAGATGACCGATACAATTCAAGTTGGTTTTCAGAATACTAAATTAATTAGTGTGATTAAATATGATCGCAAAATTAATTTTGGTTTGTGGATGAGTGACGTACAGGACGCTCTCAATGCTCAAAATTTAAAAGAGACCATCATGGTCCATGAGAGGTCACCAAAATATGAGGAGGCGATATGAAAAAAGATGAATAGGAACGCTTGTGGGGTGAACAGTTCCTGTTTGGAATAGGAGCTGAAGTGTATACAAACGCTGCTTCTCAGCCTCTTAATCAGCCTCCCAGGCTGCTTCTTAATCAAAGACTTTCACTTCTTAAAAGTTACAAATACCTCATATTTATATCTCAAAAAGTAGACCCAAACCTTCCTAAAGTAGTCACCAATGAAGGTCAATAAATATCTAGAACTACCACCTCTTGAGGCAACTTGAGAAGGTCCCCAAAGCCCTGAATAGATATAATCCAAAGTACCTTTAGTCTGATGTACTGTTGTACTGAAGCTGACTCTTTTTTGCTTTTCAAAGATGCAATGCACGCAGAATCCCAATTTTTCCTATACTCTGTCCACATAAAAGACCCTTCTTACTCAACTCAGTCAATCCGCTCTCACTCATATGACCAAATCTCATATGCCAAAATCTGACAGTATCAACTCCTGACATTGATGATGTAACTATAGTCGAGCCGGTAACGGTAGAATCCTGCAAAACATACAAGCTGTCGATCTTCCTTTCTTTTCATAACCACAAGAGAGCTTTTTGTAACCCTAAGAACTCCACTTTCACTTTAAATGATACGGGTGTATCTTCTTCTCTGCTTCGGGAGCTTAGCGATCCTCATGGGAGCTTGAGGATAGGTGATTCTCATGATATCTTGAGAATAGAAGCGTGGTTGAAGCCATAGAGGACGGCGAAAGAAGTTAGAAGGAGCGAAACGCAGAAGATCAGGAAAACAGGGTCGGGTTCTGACCGGTCGACCGCGGCACCCATGCCGGTCGACCGAAGAAACCTGCACAAGGTAGGGTTTGCAGAAGCGCTCTGGCCGGTCGACCGGACTAGGATTGGCGGTCGATCGGATCGTGATATTTAGCTTTTCCTGGTTCGTTTTGGATTCTGTTTTGACAGGGATTCCTGTTCCTTTTGGGTTTGTTTATTTACAAGATTGTCACCACGTTGTAAACCCTATAAATAGGGATTGTTTAGGGTTCTAAACAAGGAGGTTAGAGACCAAGATGTAGATCTAAAGGATTTTAGGTCTAAGTGAGATCCTGATCAAAAGGATTAGGGTTTAGATTGTGAAGATCTTAGAGATCTTAGATCAGAGAGAAATTCTAATAATTGTATTAGGGTTTAGAGAGAGAGTTGAGAGGTTATTCTCAATTCTAGTGAGATTGTGAGAGAGGGATTGTAATCTTTTCATACTCATAATCTAGAGAAGGTATTTTCCTTCGCCATATTGAATTGTTCTTGTGTTTTGGTCATCCTCTTTTCAACCCACCTTTTGGTAATTCCGCGACCAAAGGGTGCTCGCACGGCGACTCGTATCAAGTTGGTATCAGAGCATCAGATCCGGTGAAGGGGCATCCTATGTATGGTCCTTACTCGGTCCTCATACAAGAAGCTTGGCGAGATCCTTTTTCTTTGGAAGGAGTTCAGAGACTAAGGAAGAAGAAGATGACTGAAAACAGTAAAGATGGAGGGGCTCGAGAGTTTCCTCAGCAGGAGTTCTAACTTGAAAGGGACTTCAAGTTCTTAAAGAGGGGAGCCATGATACGGGTGTATCTTCTTCTCTGCTTCGGGAGCTTAGCGATCCTCATGGGAGCTTGAGGATAGGTGATTCTCATGATATCTTGAGAATAGAAGCGTGGTTGAAGCCATAGAGGACGGCGAAAGAAGTCAGAAGGAGCGAAACGCAGAAGATCAGGAAAACAGGGTCGGGTTTTGGCCGGTCGACCGCGGCACCCATGTCGGTCGACCGAAGAAACCTGCACAAGGTGGGGTTTGCAGAAGCGCTCTGGCCGGTCGACCGGACCAGGATTGGCGGTCGACCGGATCGTGATATTTAGCTTTTCCTGGTTCGTTTTGGATTCTGTTTTGACAGGGATTCCTGTTCCTTTTGGGTTTGTTTATTTACAAGATTGCCACCACGTTGTAAACCCTATAAATAGGGATTGTTTAGGGTTCTAAACAAGGAGGTTAGAGGCCAAGATGTAGATTTAAAGGGTTTTAGATCTAAGTGAGATCCTGATCAAAAGGATTAGGGTTTAGATTGTGAAGATCTTAGAGATCTTAGATTAGAGAGAAATTCTAATAATTGTATTAGGGTTTAGAGAGAGAGTTGAGAGGTTGTTCTCAATTCTAGTGAGATTGTGAGAGAGGGATTGTAATCTTTTCATACTCATAATCTAGAGAAGGTATTTTCCTTCGCCATATTGAATTGTTCTTGTGTTTTGGTCATCCTCTTCTCAACCCACCTTTTGGTAATTCCGCGACCAAAGGGTGCTCGCACGGCGACTCGTATCATTAAAAATTAAATCCAATGCTATCAAGAGTGCCCAAAGAGATGAGATTTTTCCTTAAACCTGGAACATGCCTAACATCTGTCAAAGTCCTGATGACTCCATCATGCATCTTAATCTGAATTGTGCATTTCCCAATAGTCTTGCATGAGGCGTTGTTCCCCATAAGAACAACTCCACCATCAATAGCTTCATAAATGGTGAACCAGTCCCGATTAGGACACATATGATAGGAACAACCCGAATCCAAGATCCAATCATTCATGCTCCTATTTATATAGTTTGTAGCCAACAAAATCACATCTTCAGCAATATCAACTTCAGTGGAATCCTCCTTTGATTTTTCTTCATACTCTTATTGTTTATTTTTGTTCTTCAATCTGTAACAATCGGTCTTGATGTGTCATTTCTTCTTGCAATATCTGCAGGTCAGATTCATGTGCTTCGACTTATACCTGTTATCTTCAAAGCCCCTTTCTTCCGGTCTTCCTCGAACAAACAAACCATCAGCTTTATCGTCACTTTCACTTGTGGTTAACTCTTTGTCGATCTTCTCCTCATTCAATAAGTTTACTTTGACGTCCTTGATACTAATAGAATCCCAACCATAAATCATAGTATTCCTGAAGTGCTTGTAGGAAGGCAGCAAAGAGCACAATAACAATAGGATTTAATCTTCATCATCGATCTTAACATCAATCTTACTCAAATCTATAATCATAGGATTAAATTCACCAATATGAGATTCGATAGGTGTTCCTTCCGACATCTGAAATGTATACAAACGCTGCTTCAAGAGGAGACGATTAGTGAGCGGCTTCGTCAAATACAAATCCTTCAATTTAGACTACAAATCAGCGGCTATTTTCTCCGTAAGAACTTCTTACAAAACTTCATTTGTCAAACATAAGTGCATCGCTGTGAGAGCTCTATCATCCAACTCGTTCCAATCTTCCTTCCTCATAGTAGCCGGTTTCTTTGACTTCCCGAACAAAGCCTTCTTCAATCCACTCTTTGTCAACATGCCGATTATCCTAACTTGCCAAAGGCTGAAACTGATATTGCCGTCAAACTTCTCGATATCCCATTTCGTATTAGTTGTCGTCATCTTCTTGTCTGATCGATAGCTGAGGGTTCTGATACCAAATTGTTATGACAAACTGTTGGGGATTCGAAACAATCAATCGAACCCTTGCCCTTCCGAACCTTGTGTTGAAAGTAGAAAAGTAGGAATAATACCATAAATAAAGATCTAACCTTGCAAAAATAGTAAAGGATACGAACACACAGATTTAACGAGGTTCGGCAACTTGCCTACGTACTCGGGAGCTACACCACACAATCTCTTTTATTAATTAAAGAAGAATATAAGCTCTCAAATTAGGGTTTTATCTCTCTGAGATTCTCTCTCTTTTTTGCAGTCAAAAAGCTCTCTTTTTCATGTCTTACAACCCCTAAAAACGTTTGGGTATTTATAACAAACCCCAGCCAAACAGGATTCCTAAATAAAATAGGAAACAGGGAATCTGCATCGCGGTCGACCGTCGTGCCAAGCGCGATCGACCGGACAGAACGACGAAATCCTACAGGGTCTCGTGCATGATCGCGATCGACCGCAGAGACCACCCCGGTTGACCGGCCAGAGCGAAAGTTTCTTCTCAGTTTCCTGCAGTGCACGCGGTCGACCGGATCTGCCACTGCGGTCGACCGCACAGTCTTCTGACTGTTCCCTTCATCTTTTCGATTGTAGCTTTGGGTCTACACACTTAGACTAACAATCTCCCTTTTGGAGACCAAAGCGTCATCAACGAGCTCACCCGAACTCTTCCCTTCTTCGCATGTATCTTTTCCCCCGGAAAAAATTCTTTCTTCAATCAATAATGTCCCGACGATCGCGCTGATCCTCGTAATGTGGCTCCGCCTTCATCTTCTACTCGTGAAGGCCAACTGAAGTTGCGCACAACTCCAGTTTCTCAATGGTGACTGTCTTTGTCAACATGTCCGCCGGATTTTGACTCCCCAAAATTTTCATTAAGTGTAACTTTCCGTCCTCGATCAGCGAGCGTATGAAATGGTATCGTACGTCGATATGCTTTGTTCTGGCATGATATACTGGATTCTTGGCAAGATGCATAGCACTCTGGCTATCACAATAAAGTACTCCTCTCCCTTGCTTTAGATCCAACTCCTCCAAGCACCCGTTCAACCAGATCATCTCCTTGCTTGCTTCAGTCATCATGACATACTCAGCCTCGATTGTAGACAAAATCACAATCTTCTGCAGACGTGAGACCTATCTCACTGCTATTGACGCTAAGGTATAAATATACCCCGTGGTGCTTCGCCTCGTATCATGATCACCGGCGAAGTCCGCATCCACGTATCCCTAAAGCACCAACTCCTTCCTCCTGAAATATAGTGGTTTGTTTGTTGTCCCCCTCAAGTACCGCATTATCCACTTCACGGTCTCCCAATGCTGCTTCCCTGGATTGCTTGCAAATCTGCTCACAACTCCCACTACATGGGCGATGTCTGGCCTCATGCAAACTATCGCGTACATGAGAATCCCAATGGCCGAAGAATATGACACCCTGCTCATATGCTCTCTATCTACATCTGTCTTAGGCTCAACACCACTCTGATGGTTGTGAGCTTCATAACAGGCGAAAATATTTCCGTGTAGCCCACTCCTTCCCGTTGTTGAAACCCCTTCACGACTAGTCTGGCCTTATACCTCTTGCTTCCATCACTCTCCTGTTTGACCCGGTAGACCCATTTATTGTGCAAGGCTTTCTTCTGCGTAGGTAGCTGGGCTAACTCCCATGTCTCATTAGTGAGTAGAGAATCCATCTCCTCTTGTATCGCATGCTCCCACTGTTGAGATTCACTCACTTGCACTGCCTCTTCATAACACTCCGGCTCTCCACTATCTGTTAAGAGTAGATAATTAAGTGACGAGAGGTATTTAGGATTTGGTTTGGGTACCCTGGATGACCTCCTAAGCTCCACGCCCTGGGTAGTAGCTTCTGTACCTGTAGTCTCCTCCGTTCTACGGTCAGAACTGACATCGTCGCCCCTATCTGGAAGTTCCTCCAAATCCATATACTCGGATCCATCTGTATCCGTAGTGCTGCTCCCACTGCTTTGGCTATCCTTGACATTGTCCATATCCTTGTACATCACCTCCTCATTGAATATCACATCCCGGCTCCTGATGATCTTCCTGTTCTTCTCATCCCATAGACGATACCCGAACTCATCAACACCATATCCAATGAATGTACACTTCTGTGACTTAGCTTCTAGCTTGTCCCTGACATGGTCACTGATATGAACATATGCCACGTAGCCAAATACTCGCAAGTGTGAGAGATTTATCTTCTTGCCACTCCAAACCTCCTCTAGAATCCCAAAATCTAATGGAACTGATGACCCGTGATTAATCAGGTAGGCTGCCGTATGCACCGCATCCACCTAAAATGTCTTAGGCAGACCTGCATGTAATCGCATGCTCCGCGCACGCTCAGTCAAGGTTCTGTTCATTCTCTTTGCAATGCCGTTCTGTTGCGGTGTCCCTAGAGTGGTTCTCTCTAAACGAATCTCATTCGTAGCACAGAACCTCTTGAACTCCTCCAGCTCGTATTCTCCACCATTATCTGATCTCAAGCACTTCACCTTCAGATCTGTCTCGTTCTCAACCATGGCCTTCCACTTCTTGAAGATTTCGAACATCTCTGACTTGTGCTTCATGAAGTAAACCCACACCTTCCTCGAGTGATCGTCGATAAAGGTGACGTAGTATCTCGAACCGCTAAAAGAAGACACACTGGCTGGGCCCCATACATCTGTATGAATTAACTCTAGCTTCTGAGCCTTAGGTGGCCTTCCACCCTTCTGAAAACTAACCCTCTTCTGTTTCCCAAAGATGCCGTCTTCACAAACTCTGACTTCAACGGCGTCGATCCCGGTTAGCTTTCCTTGTGAATGTAGGATTTTTATCCCCTTCTCGCTCATGTGTCCTAGCCTATTGTGCCACAGATCTGTACTCTCCTTGCCAGTTGCAATTACGAGGGTGTCACTCGCATGTGAATTGAGGTAGAGAGTTCCCGTTTTATTTCCACGGGCAACAACCATCGTACCGTTGGAGATTTTCCACGAATCCCCGGTAAATGTCGAAACGTAGCCTTCTGCTCCAAGCTGTCCCACCGAAACAAGATTCCTCTTTAGCTTCGGCACGTGTCTCACGTTCTTCAAGTTCTACTTAAAACCCTTTATCTGTATTTGAACGTCGCCCTTTCCAACAATATTACAAGGCTCATTGTCCCCCAAATATACTTTACCAAAGTCCCCTGCTACATAGTTCTGAAGTAGTTTCCTATTAGCAATGGCGTGGAAAGAAGCTCCTGAGTCGATGACCTAAGAATCAGAATCGCTATCCATAGCAAGGATCAAGGCATCCTGCACGATATGAGCCTCCTGCTCACCCGCATCCTTCTTTGGTGCTTTACAGGCCGAAGACATATGGCCCCCATGGCCGTAGTTCCAACACTTCCCTTTGATGGTTCTAACCTTTGAGTTTGACCTCTTCTTTACTGATTTCGACCGATTCCTGTTCTGGTTTCATTTCTTCTGGCTTCTGCCTCTTTGCTCGAAACTTAGGGCTGAACCTGAATCTTCTGATTCGGACGATTTCCTTCTAACCTTATCGGATAGAATCATGCTGACAACCTCACTCAGCTTCAACTTCTCTTTCCCCGCCGAATTGCTGATTGTCGTCACACAACCAGCCCAACTATCCGGCAACTGCAATAGTAGTAGAAGGGCCTGCACTTCGTGCCTGCACTTCGTCATCGAACATGATGTCCACGGAGATAAGTTGATCAACAATTGTGTTGAACTCGTTGAGGTGCATCGTGAAGGACCGTCCTTCAGCCATCTTGAGGTTGAAGAGAGTTTTGACTAGATGCACCTTGTTTGCTGCCGACGGTTGCTCGTACATCTTCGCGAGTGCTTTCATAAGCCCCACCATCGTCTTCTCCTTCAGAATATTGTGGGCTACTGATTTGGCGAGCGACAACCGGATTTGCCCTAGAGCCTTCCTATCCAGTACCTCTCAATCACCATCTGACTCCTCTTTCTTCTGCCCCTTTTCCTTGCCCATCAGCGAGCGATACAAGTCCTTCTGGTACAGATAGTCCTCCATCTGCAACTTCCAGTAGGCAAAGTCTGAACCGTCAAACTTCTTGATCTTTGATTTGTTTTCCTCTGCCATGGCTTTCACACAAATTGCTGAACGAAGCTCTGATACCAGTTGTTGGGGATTTGAAATAATCAATCGAACACTTGCCCTTCCGGACCTTGTGTTAAAAGTAGGAAAGTAGGAATAATACCACAAATAAAGATCTAACCTTGCAAAAATAGTAAAGGAGACGAACACACAGATTTAACGAGGTTCAGTAACTTGCCTACGTCCTCGGGAGCCACACCACACAATCTCTTTTATTAATTGAAGAAGAATACAAGCTCTCAAACTAGGGTTTTATCTCTCTAAGATTTTCTCTCTTTTTTGCAGTCAAAAAGCTCTCATTTTCACGTCTTACAAACCCTAAAAACGTTTGGGTATTTATAACAAACCCCAGCCAAACAGGATTCCTAAATAAAATAGGAAACAGGGAATCTGCATCGCGGTCGACCGCCGTGCCAAGCGCGGTCGACCGGACAGAACGACGAAATCCTACAGGGTCTCGTGCACGATCGCGGTCGACCGCAGAGACCACTCCGGTCGACCGGCCAGAGCGAAAGTTTCTTCTCAGTTTCCTGCAGTGCACGCGGTCGACCGGATCTGCCACTGCGGTCGACCGCACAGTCTTCTGACTGTTCCCTTCGTCTTTTCGATTGTAGCTTTGGGTCTACACACTTAGACTAACACAAACTCCCTAGGATAAGCTGATATCAATCGCACGAGAGTACGAAAAATATCAAGAACACACGAACACAAAGATATGCGTGGTTCGGATTGTAGCCTACGTCCACTGGTAAGGAGGAGAAAAGCTTTACTAATTGTGGGGAATACAAAGAGGATCTGAATAAAAGATGGAACATGTGTACGTGTTGTTCGGAAATTGGTGGTTTCGAGATGAAGGGGTGAATTTGAATTAAGAAACGCCACCTTATTTGACACCCTTCCTCACGTGAAAATAACCCTTATCTTACAGGGGTGTAAGTAAATTGAAAAGCGTTCTTTATATGCTTGGAATTTTTATTTATTACTAAATGGTCTGCCTCACGGGAGAAATTTTTAAAAGTTGCAGACGTATGAGCTGTCGTTCTTCCCATGCCGCGCACATGTTTGGGATTGTCTTTACGCTTGAAGTTTTTTCTGCATATGACGTACAATTTTCAAATAATCTTGGGGAAAATATTGCTTCCACTCAGTGACTATTTTCAGCATGTGACTCACTCCATTCTGGATTTAGCTAGGGAGCTTTTGACGTTTGAGTCAAATTAAGCAGGGAGTGTTACATGCCTAAATTTTTTATATAAGCAGGGGGCCTGAGGTAACTTTTCCAATATTTTATGGGGGATGAGAAGAAACATATGCGTGGTAGGCACCCCCTCGCTGGAGGTCATGAGGTTAAAGACAACAATTAACGTCGGATGCTAACATTATTTAAGGCTTTGATAACCTCAGTTCTCCTCCTCGAAGAAATTCTTCTCTCCAAAGATCACTGAAGAAGAGCAAATTAAAGATGACGAAGGCAAGCACCGCAGCAATCGAAGTTATCAAGCCCAACGATGCAGCCCTCTTCCTCCTCCTGTGGATCTTCTCCTTCATCGTCCTCCGTGCTCTCTTCGGTCGGTGGCGACGAAGGGGATTGCGCCTTCCCCCGGGTCCCCTTGGGCTTCCCATAATCGGACATCTCCATCTCCTGGGCCCCATCGCCCACCAAGCGCTCCACAAGCTCTCCCTCCGCTACGGCCCGGTCTTCTTCATCCGTTTAGGATCCCTCCCGTGCGTCGTCGCCTCGTCAGCCGAAGCCGCAAAGGAGTTCCTCAAGACCAATGATCTCTGCTTCTCTGACAGACCCCCAATAAAAGCTTCTGCCTATCTCACCTACGGCGCCGCTGATTTTGCGTCTGCTCCCAATGGTCCCTATTGGAGGTAAAAGCCTAGTACATATCGAACCGTAATTATTGGATTCAGATCCTCTCCACTAACTAAAAGGTAGTGGAGAGATCACTACATAATCACAACCATTGATTATCTAGTTGGTGGTTGTGATTTTTTCTTTGAGTGTAAATTAGGAATGAGTGGAATACATGGGGGTATGGTGAGTGTTAGATTTAGATTGTATCATAACCGCGTACTAAGTAGTCAACGATTAGAATTAAAAGTAGTGGTCTCTCCACTACTTTTTTGTAGTGTAGAGGATCCAAATCCTTAATTATTTGCGTATCTTCATGCATCTCTCTCTCTTTCATTAGGTTTATGAGGAAGCTCTGCATGACAAACCTGCTAGGCGGGCGAACCCTTGAGCAGCTCCTCCCCGTGAGGCGCCAGGAGATTTTATCCCTCTTGAGAACGTTGTTCGAGAAATCGGGGAAGGGGGAGGAGGTCCACATGGGGGAGGAGCTTCTGAGGTTGACCAACAACGTGATATGCAGGATGGCAATGGGGCAGGCGTGCTCAGGGAGTCATCTGGAGCCAGGGGACGTCCAGAAGATCGTAGGAGAGGCCACCGAGATCGTAGGTAAGTTCAACCTGGCGGACTACGTAGGGTTCTGCAAAAACCTGGACTTGCAAGGTTTCGACAAGAGACTGGAGGACTTGCACCGGAGGTTCGACAAGATGATGGAGGGGGTAATGAAGGACAAGGAGGAGATCATGAGAAAATCAGAAACCGGAACTGACCAAGATAGGCCAAAAGATCTGCTTGATATACTGCTGGAGATAGCCGACGATGACGGCGCAGACATGAGGCCGACGAGAGAGAACATCAAGGCGTTCATCATGGTAAGAACCCTAAAAACGGTCTTTAATTTTTCTAAAAAGAATTACGTACCATGATCGAGTGCATGTATAGCTAGCGGCGGCATTATTACTTTCAAAATTAAGGCAAGCCGGAAAAAAAAAAAGAGTTAACCATTTAGGTACGTCTCGGGGTTGTGCAGGATATATTTGTTGCAGGTACCGATACTTCAGCACTTACACTGGAGTGGGCAATGGCGCAACTCATCAACCATCCGGCCATACTCCAGAAGGCTAGAGATGAAATATACTCGGTCGTCGGCACAAACAGGCTCGTCAACGAAACTGACATCCCAAATCTCCCCTACCTCCAAGCCATCGTAAAGGAAACGCTTAGGCTCTATCCGTCGGTCTCAATAGTCCTCCGTCAATCGACGGAAGACAGTAGGATCAACGGCTACGACATCCCAGCAAGAACGAGGGTGTTTGTCAACTTATGGGCCGTCGGACGGGACCCGAATCACTGGTCGGAGCCACTTGAGTTCAGACCGGAAAGGTTTGCCGAAAATGGTCAGAAGGGGGTGGACGTTAGAGGCCAGCACTTCCACCTGTTGCCGTTCGGCAGCGGTCGAAGAATCTGTCCCGGCGCGTCGTTAGCCTTGCAAGTTATACAACCAATGCTCGCCGCCATGATACAGTGCTTCGATTGGAAGGTCGATACTGATCAGGGCATGGTGGACATGAGAGAGGCGCCAGGGTTGACGATAGCTCGAGCTCAACCACTTGTGTGCCGCCCTGTTGCTCTTCTTCAGCAAGTGCCGCTTGCTTGACACTGTGTCGACCAGGGTTTAATTAAATGGCCGATTGCAGCTGGTTTATTTTGGATTCCCGTTTGGTTTAAGTTTGTGTGATAGTAATTATGTAGCGTGATGTTCGCCAAAGGAAGTATGTACCTTTTCTGACAAAATAATAAAATGGTGGTGTGAACCAAAAACCTTAATAATAAAATGGGCATATATATGTTTGTACTGAGTCGTATCGTCGCTCATGTTATTCAAAAAAATAAAAAATAAAAAATGTTATCAGCTAGCCCATACGCGAAGAAAGTTTTTCGTCTAAATTCCAGTCCATTTGTTTGCAAATTTTGAAAGCTGCAGGTTTTGTTACCTCTTCCTGTTAGGATCACAATTCTTTTTGAAGCAAGAATTTGTGATGCCACGTCAGAGAAACTAATCAAGAACCAATTTCAACAGTGTCCCATTCAATTCACTTCCTAGAATCTGGAAGTGGCAGTAACTTTTAAATTAGTTAAGGGGTTTTGTGTTACTGAAGTTATAGAAGAACAGTTGTCCAACATTTACCCTTGACAATTAAAAAGGTTACTTTCTAAATAAAATAAAATAATTCTAATTGCTACAAAACATAAAAGCAGATGTTGACGGGATGTCTGGTGACTAATTTTTAACACTTTAAAGTGACGTGAGAATACTTGGATCAGAATAAAAAGGGAGCAACATGCTATTTTAAAAAATACAAGATACTTAAATATATAAAAATTACAGATATATAAGTGCTGAAGAATGTAAAATATGAAGACTTTTTTTCCCCTTACAACTTGAGAAGAACAACTCTAGTGGATTTTATTTTTTAAAGTGAATATCGGATTTAAACCGGTTCAAACCGCTTTACAAACAGTAGGCCCGACACAAACCGAAAACAAAACAAAAACCGAACCGAACAGCTTAAAATCAGGCGATTCGGTCGGTTTAATCGGCTCGGGACATATTTTGCTCAATCCTAAATGAGAAGAAATATAATGATCAGAGAGCTACCGACCGATCATAGATAACTTCTCTATCTGTAAAAATGACTTCTTTGTCTGCACAAATGAGAAAACTGGGAGAGGAGTTGAGCAATGCCCGATGCAAAAGCCTCACTGTATAAAAATAAGAGGCTGACGGGCTGGAGAGGTGTCCAGCATAGCGATGGAGCAGCAAACTTGTACAAGTTAGACCTTTTTTTATTACTTGTGAATTATATCGTATGTTTATTAAGATTACAAATTGGTTGTTAAGGTTAAAGATTGTTAGGGTTACGTATTTGTTATTAAGTATATGGATTGGTCGGTTAGAGATTGGTTGTTAAGATTAGAAATTAGTTGTTAAGTTTACAGATTACTTGTTAAGTATATGGATTGGTTGTTAAGGTTAAAAATTGGTTATTAAGTTTCTTCATAATTATATTTTGAAAATGTTAATTAATATCTTTTTTTTTTTGAATCAGGCACTCCACAAGACGTGGCTGACACTAAGTTTGAAAGGTAATTTCCTTAACCTGACTTTACTGATAGTGATAAGGAGAGGGAAGGCTCTCGACCAGGGAAAGTCCCTCCAACAGAGGAATTCGCCCCAGCTGATACCACTGCATTGATATGTAGAAGGAAGGTCGTCGCCCATAGGAAGTCTCTCCACCAAAAGCTAACCTCTCCACCAAAAGCTAACTTATTTTTTGAGGATGAAGAAGTTCCTCTCATTATTATGATGAATAAGAGAAAGAGGGATGTAATGGTGCCCGCACTCCTTGATGATGACATTGGAAGAAACTGTGAGTCATAAACTTGACTGTTATTGTTAGTGTTGAATGCAAATGTTTAATTGTTGTAAATATTATGAATGTAAATATTTAATTGTTTATAGCTTATAAGTAAGTTTATGGGGAGTAGTCCATTGGTTGTTATGTTTACACGTTATTTCATAATAGAGCTTAGTTGTTAATGTTACAGATAAATTATTAAGTTGTCAACTAAACCTTAACCTTAACAATTTAGCCATAACAACTTAAACATAGCCAGAACAACCAATCCATAACCAAAACAATTTAACCATAACTAAAACAACTTAAACATAATCAGAATAACTTAAACTAAGCCATAACCTTAACAACTAAACTGTAAACATAACAACTAAGCCATGATCATAACAACTAAACAATAACCATAACAACTTAGCCATAAGCATAACAACTAAACCATAACCTTAACAACTAAGCCATAACATTAACAATTAAGCTCTAACCATAAAACTAAGCCATAACCATAACAACTAAACAATAACCATAATAACTTAGCCATAAGCAGAATAACTAAACCATAACCTCAACAACAAAGCCATAACCTTAACAATAAAATTGCAATCCTAATACTTAGCCTTAAGCTTAACAAGAAAGCCATAATCTGAATGCACAATATTATAACAGACATTTCAAAAGGGTATCATCCAATATATATTGCTAGCTCATAATACAAAATGTTAGCATTTAATACATATGTTTAGCAACTAGATAGGCTCGTTGCATATTTGTCGATTGTGACCTTCCATGTGGCATCAAGAGCACTTAACATGACGGGTGTTCAACGACCTGTTATTTATTCGTCTGGTACATGGTCTTCCACGTCTTTTTTTAGAAAGGGGAGGCTTTAACCGACGATCTTCTAGCGGTACAACGTGTTTATTGTAATCTAGAATAAGAAAGATGATTGGTTCATAAGTTGCTCTGAATGGTTTAACAATCATAAACCAATCACAATATTGATAAATATATCGTCATATCCAAGTAATTGCAGCACAAGCATGCTTACAAGGAATGCGGGTGATATCCCAAGACCTGCATAAACATGTCTGATTCTTCAAATCTACACTGCAAGTTTTAATAGATTTAACCTCTACAATATCTTGTGTTGAATGTTTAATATGTAAACAGCTTCCATGATGAATATTATCACTCAACACTATCTTTGCTTCTGGACATAAGTATCCAGATCACTATTTCGGTGCCATAAGCCTTCTTTCATACATGTGCTCCATGATTTGCTTTCGTATCGTCTCCATCAAAGGTAAGATTCGTAATATTCGTGCATTTCTTATCCAACTGTTAAAGAACTCAGCAACATTCAAAATAACATGGCCATACCTGTAAATCACATGAAAATTTTATAAATTTGACTGTAACCTTAACAACTAAGATGTAAATATAATAACTAAAACGTGATCTTAACAATCAAAACCTAACATCAACAAAACTATAAACTTAACAACAAACATGTAACCTTAACAACAAAACTGTAACATTAACATCTAAATTGTAACCTTAACAACAAAATTGTAACATTAACAATAAAACTATAACCTTAACAACTAAACTGTAATATTAACAACTAAAAAATAACCTTAACAATTAAAGTTTAAACAATAGAATCATACCTTATACCAAGAAAATAAGCATTTGCACATCCCTCCGGGGAGTAATTCATTGCAGTAACATAAGCCCTTTGATCTATCGATGCCAATTCTTTCATGTAATCATCTCATTTGGAAATTGTGCTTATAAGGTGCGGTTTGTAATAAATCACCCAATATTTGAGCGATATTTTCTTTATGACCCAACTTTTTCATCTTTTATTTGAAATCCTCGACTAGATGTAGAACACACCTTAAATAGAATGCATTTGGAAAGAATTTTTCGACTACTACCCTAATACCTTTGTCGGCATCAAAAATTATGACCAATTATGTGGAGGATTGTAAGGTTTTTCCCTATCATATAGTATCGTCCACACTCCTTGTAAGAACCATTTTCAATTCTCCTCATTCTCCTGGTCGCATACACAATACACAAGAGGAAATATTCCTTGGTTATCGTCATATCCGGTGGTACTAAGTAATATATCTCTGTAGCGATCTTTAAGAAATGTTCCATCGAAAAATAACAGAGACCTACATCCAACAATGGACCCTTCAATACAAGCATTAAAACTTATGAACAAACACCTAAACGTGTCGTCATTAGCGTCAATAGCAACATGGATTCCTAGATTAGTTGCTAGAACCATGGCTTCATACATGCATAAATATAACAAGTAATTATTACGATTATCATCATTATTGTAACTTTAACAACAAACTCATAACCTTAACAATCAATACATAACCTTAATAACCAAACATAACCGTAACAACCAACTCATAATTTTAACAACCAACTCATAACTCTAACAACTAACTCATAACCTTAACAACTAAAATATAAAGTTAACAACCAACTCATAACCTTAATAACTAGTTAGGATAATAGAGGCATGATAGCTAAGGTATAAATACTTATTTAATAAGATAAGTTTTACCATATTAGTGAATCGTAAGCCTCATCATCGTCACCGAACAGGTCCTGTTGTGCTCTCTCTTTGCTTTGTCACGCTTTACTGTAGTTAATCTTGATGCCGTAATGTAAGAACAAATCGTTCCTGATATCAATTAGTCGAAGATCTGGCCTAACCTTTAAAATAGATTATATTTGTCTTAATGAACTTTCATGATACCCTTGAGTTTCCAACATTAGCTCTATGTTGGCCGCAAATTGGATAGAGCAGTAATTCTTTATAGACATAATTGAGGAATTTTATAGTGGGAAGCAAATAACATCCAAGGGCAATCTAGCGTGTCCCTGAATCGGTAATTGACTCTTATACGTCTTTGCTCATTATGGTAAAAATCATACTCGAACCATTTCTCAATTGAGTAGAATTGAAGTGCTAATCTAACTTCAGCAGCACTATTAAATTTCTATCTAATTTCACGTATGGCTATGTACCACTCAGCTGAGATCTTGGTTTGGTTATTAACCATGTCTTCTGTCATTTTGATCAAGTCACCAGTGAGATTGTCATTAGGAATACGGTCATCATTACATAGTTGGATGAGCGTAGCAGCTACGCATCGCGAATTTTCTATCAGAATAGGTACTGTAAAAGTGAGAAAAAACTTTAATACGTAACAACCAACCATAACCTTAAGAACTAACTCATAAGGCTAACAAAAACTCATAAATATCTACTAAGATTAACAACCAACTCATAACATTAACAACCAACTCATAACTATCTGATAAAGGCTGACAACCAACTTATAACCTTAACAACCAACTCGTAACTATCTGATAAAGGCTGACAACCAACTCATAACCTTAACAACCAACTCATAACTATCTCATAAAGGTTAACAACCAACTCATAACCTTAACAACCAACTCAAAATCTCCGTAATCAATACATAAGGTTAACAACCAACTCATAACCTAATAATGAACTCATAAGGAAATTAAAATTGAAATCCTTACACATTTTCTAGGAAATTTTGGGTGTTCTAAGAAGTTGAGGATTCCCGAACGGATGTAGCATATAAGTTTATATCTGTAAATCCATTACGATAGCAATACTCTAACATCAACCTCAAGTCGTCGTCATTATCAATTGTAAAACTAAATTTTTTTCCCTTTCGGATATAAATTTCAGCGAAAGAAATTACAATGGTAGTTTAAGCCTTTGGGACACTTAATATTTCAAGCTAATAATTTCTGTAAACTCATTGATAACTATGAAAATACCCTCACCCTCTTCATTACTTTTTGTGTTTGTAACCATGCAAAAGAGGGATCCATCTGTCATTTTGAAGAAAAGTTTTAAGTCTAATTTAATTGGACTTAACATGAAATTATACTTAAAAGGAATTAAAATAGACTTAACATGAACCGAATAAATCTAATTTTATTTCTTTTAAGTTTAGTTATAATCCAATTTAGTGTTAAGTCTAATTTAATTCATGTTGAGTCCAGTTTGGTTCATGTCAAGTCCAATTTGATTCGTTTTAAATCCAGTTTGGTTCGTGTTAAGTCCAGTTTGATTCGTGTTAAGTCCAGTTTAAATTATTTCAAGTCTAATTTAAATTGTTTTAAGTCTAATTTAAATCTTATTAAGTCTAATTTAAATCATTTTAAGTCTAATTTAAATTAGATTTAACATGAAATTAAACTTAAAATAAAATATTAAAATAGACTTAACATGGATTATATGTTAAGTCCAATTCAGCTCATGTTAAGTCCAATATGATTCATGTTAAGTCCAATTATGTTCATGTTAAATCCAATTTAAATCATGTTAAGTCCAATTTGGTTCATATTAAGTCCAATTTAAATCATGTTAAGTCCAATTTGGTTCATGTTAAGTCCAATTCAGTTCATGTTAAGTCCAATTCGGTTTATATTAAGTCCAATTTAAATCATGCTAAGTCTAATTCAACTTGTTTTAAGTCTAATTTCATGTTACATCCAATTTAGTTCATGTTAAGTCTAATTTAATTTTTTTTAAGTCTAATTTAAATAATGTTATGTCTAAGTCAACTTGTTTCAAGTCTAAAAACAAGTTAAATTAGACTTAACATGAATCACGTTAAGTCTAATTTAACTTATTTTAAGTTTAATTTCATATTAAATTCAATTTGATTCATATTAAGTCCATGTTGATTCATATTAAGTCTAATATGGTTCATATTAAGTATAATTTAATTCTTTTTAAGTCTAATTTATATCATGTTATATCTAATTCAACTTATTTTAAGACTAAAAACAAGTTGAGAATTAGGCTTAACATGATTAGACTTAACATAAATCATGTTAAGTCTATTTTAACTTATTTTAAGTCTAATTTCAATCATGCCAAATTCCTTTTAAGTCTAATTTAAATCATGTTAAATCTAATTTAACTTTTTTAAGTCTAATTTCATGTTAAGTCCAATTAAATTCTGATTAAAACAAGTTGAATTAGACATAGACTGATTTAAATTAGACTTAAAAGGAATTAAATTAAACTTAATATGAATTAAATTGGACTTAACATGAAATTAGACTCAAAACAAGTTGAGTTAGACTTAACATGAATTAAATTAGACTAGAAACAAGTTAAATTAGACATAACATATTTTAATTAGGAGAAAATTGTGGCTAGACCCCAAAAAACTAAAGGGGGTGTGACCCAGGCCCTCAATATTTTTCCCTTACTCTTTAACCCCCAAAAACCCAAAAAAATGTGTTCATGCCCCTTTTCACACTCACCCATGTATTTAGCCCAAACAATTCCAAAAATACCCTTCCCTTTTCTTCCTCTTCTTCTCCTCCTCCTTTGTGGCTTTCTCCTCCTCCTCTCAATCTCCTCCCCCTCCTCTGTGGCTTCATCTTCTCCGCAACCACTGACGCCGATGCCGATCTACTCTTCCTCAGCCTCCTCGAGCACGAAGAACTCCTGACGATCACCGACACCGTCTTGTTCCAGTCGGATCTCAAGTGGAGGTCTGATCCAACGACATTGGATCTCAAGTGGAGGTCTGATCCAACAACATCGGATCTCAACGTCTCGTTCTGGTCAATGAAGAACTACCCTATGTTATTTCTGTTGTCTTGTCCTATATATCATGTTTCTGTGGTTCTCGTCTTCTTGTTATAAATCATGAACGACTTCTATTCATTTGACGTGATTATTTCTACTAACATTTATGGCTTACGTTTGTCTATTGATCAATGAGACAGTGGACATGCCAAATTGCATAGCTTGTTTAGATATTTAATTATGCAAGGTTATGGATTAGGATCTTACTGCTGATTGCATACCTTTCACTACCTTAAATTATTTTTCTTATGTAGTACCTATTTTTATCTTTTTTTATATGAAGTCTTGTTGTCTCTTTTTAATTGCTTTCAACATTGCTCTTTCCATGTTATTTCATGGGGCTTAGATTTTGCTTTTTTATATTTTAAATATGTAACTTCATGATGTTGAATAAGTTTGTTTGTCTCTTCAATACCAGATTCTTTGTATTACCTCCTTTGTTCCTCTTTATACTCATGTTTATGCCTAAGTTGTATCCTATTGATATGAAGATCTATTATGCCCACTGCTCAGTGCAATGTTCTGTTTAGCTTTTGGTATCTAAATCAAATTAGTCATACTGAATAGATATACCAGAGAGCATTTATCTTCAAGAAGTGTGATTATGTGTAAAGGTTGAGATTTTGAATGTTTTATGAGCTTTAGGAATTCAAGTATGAGTTGTTGTGATAAGAGCAGTGAGGGTGAGGAGATTAAGCTCCAGGTGTTCGACACGAGGCCTTAAGGAGAATCACTGGCATGAATCTCAACGACCTACCTCTTGATGAGTTCGATTACGCCTCCATCCTTAGCCAGTGCTGCGAGATGCCGATTGGGTTCGTCGCATTGCCCGTTAGCATCGCAGGCCCGCTGGTTTTGGATGGGAAGACTTACTACGTGTCGATGGCCACGACCGAATGGTGTTTGGTTGCGAGCACGAACAGAGGGTGAAAGGCCATCGGGGAGTCGGGTGGGGCCCAGAGTGTGGTTTGGATGTACTTAGATCAAAATTTAATGAAATGTATTGCGTCTATTTAGTGATTAATTTTGGTGTAATTAATACGATTGTATGTGAAATGTATTGTGATTGTCATTTGAATATGTACAAGTTCATTCAAATAGAACTTGATGTGCATAATAAACTAAAGATTATATATAAATTATATGTATCAAAACCTGAATATTATGGTACATAATATGTACATAATCTG
>BQKN01063424.1:156523-170732 GCA_022839385.1 Asparagus kiusianus
ATATGAAATTCTTTGTGATGCTAATTTAGTACTTAAATAAGATTAGAAGCTACCTCTTTTTTCCTTATAATGAATTCTTCTGATGTGCACCCAATAAGAGTTTCTGTTATGTCAATAATATTACGTTTGCTCTATCCCTATCATTTTTTACAAAGATCTAAACTAAATACTTGCATTTTTCATTATCAATTTGCCTTAAATTATAATATTAATATTTAATTTCTTTAGTATTTGAAGAACAAAATATGAAATTTATGAATACATACTAATTTTTTTATATCTTCCATGGAGAATTCTTTCTCGATTGGATAAAGTTGTTAAATTATTTTTTAATGCAACTCAATCGGTGATTCTTTAATAGATATGCTTTATGTTAATATCAATTCAAGTAATTTAAGGATATTTTTTGAATTTTAAATTTGTTTTTATTACTTTCTCATTTGTAATGAAAATAGCTTAATTCTTTTGAAGAGTATCTCTGAACATGCTGATAGTTTCTCTATATGTAATTCCTTGTATTCTTTTACCTTATAATTATTAATAACATCAGAAATTAATGTTTTTAAATTATAGTTAATTAATTCTAAGCTATTATATTATAATATTTTATTATTTTTATGGATTTAAATATTTATCAATTAATTTACTAATGTATTTTTGTTGCTCTAATATATTAATAAAATTATATGCAGTTACTTTAATTTATATAGTGACGATAATTTTAAGCTATAATATTTTTTAAATTTTTATTTCTTAGCCGAAGGTTTTTAATTAATTCTTATTTTTTTTGTTTACTACCATCAACTTATACCATTTTTAGTTGCTGAAAAGGGATAGTAAACCCTAAATTGGAAATTACACACACACACATCTAAATGAAAAAAATACAAATAATTACACTTTTCTTTGCCAAGTTTTAAAATTTCAGTCATTTTTTATGGTTTTGAACTTTAAGGGTGTGATTTAAAGTTTTTAAAACTTTGGGATAGTTTTTTTTTAATTTAAGTTTGGTAGTTGTAACTTCTATGTTTCAAGTGTCGGTGGTAATTTTTTTAAATATCAGGATATTTCTTGCAACTCTAAAATTTTGATGGTACTTTTTACAATTATTAAAACTATAGATTAATTTTGGAAAATTTTAAATTTTATTGGTCTACTAATAGTTTCCAGATTTGACGTGTACTTGTTAAAATTTTAAAAATTTAGAGTTTTTTTATGATTTTTAAATTTTAAAGGATTTTTTTTATAATTTTTATAACTTTAAGGTTAATTTTAGTAAATTTTAAATTTTTAGGTGCCTGAGGGTAATATCTTGAATTCATCTTTTATTATTTTAAAATTTTAGAATTTTAGGGTGAGTTTTTATAATTTAAACTTTTGAGGTTGTTTCCATAATTTTTGAGATATTGCGGGTGTTAATTAAAATTTTTAATTCTTTAGAGGCTACTATTACTTTCTTAATTTCATGTTTGTTGCTTTAAGTTTTGAAATGTTAGAAAATTTTGGGTGCATCATGGTAATCTCTTAAATACATTTATGTTATTTACAATTTTTGAAATTTTAGAATTTCAGGGTGCTTGTTTGTGAACTTTTGAGGGTGTTTCTATAATTTTTGAGGTATTGAGGCGCTAACTGTAAATTTTAAATTCTTCACAAACTGCTGTTAATTTCTTATTTACATGTTTGTTATTCTAAGTTTTGAGACATCACGATGGTTTTTATAATTTTACACTTTTCAGGATATTTTATGCAATTTTAAAACTTTTTATGTTTTTCTTGCAATACTTCATGTATTATAGTATGTGATCTACGTATAATTTTTTATCTTAACAAACTAATACGTACCATAAAGTTGTTTTATATATTTTATTAATATTATTTTTTAAATTGTTAAGCTATAAATAGTTCACGTAAGATTATGATCGGATGTAATTATGATTATGATAGATTAAGATATAAATAAAATATCTAAAATAGTGAAGGATAATATTGACCATTAAAAGATTTTCCTGAACTCGTGTTTTTAAATGAAGTATGATATGATATGATATGATTATAGAATTTAAAGGTTAGGAGTTAAGGACTTTTAAAAGCAATAAAGCAATAATTTTACTTGTTAATTATAGCCAAAAGGTTAATAAAAAAATAGCTCGAATACTTCCAAAAATAGTGTATAAACATAAACATTTGGAGAGAGAGAGAGAGAGAAAAAACCCACCAAATTGTTGCACGCTAACTCTATGACTTTTATGTGTTCGACCTGAAGTCTTATGAAACTCTACTTTACAAAACAATACAGAATTTGCACATGAAATGCCACCTTATACTTTTAACTTCCACATGCAATTTTTTATTTGCATATCGTACAGTTTCTATATTGAATCTATAGTGAATCTCAAAAATCATCACTCTATCATCGCTCTACACAAAAAAATAAAAATAAAAATAAAAATAAAAATAAATCTATTTACAGCTAGAGAATGTGGTTTCGAAGTGTCAATGAAAGCAACCAATTCTTTTTATTTGCCTTCATGCCTTAATCACAACTTTTTTTAGCATGCAATGTGCTAGCTCATGTATGATTAATTAATTATAAAAAGGTATGATTAATTAAGAAAACCATTGCTATTGACTAAGAAGTTATTGTGCTTAATGCACTTCTGAATAACTTAATCACTCATGGAATTAACTTATCGATAGATATACAATGTTGAGTATACTAGCTAGTTGAGTGCCTAGTTGAGACAACTGCAGACGAACAATATCCTTATAATTAACTTAGAATCATCTAATAATAAAGTAAGATTTTTCATTAAACCCGAACAAAATTTTAGTTTTGACTTTGCGTTGGAGGGTTTACATATTATTACTATCAGATTCATTGTGCAAGTCTTTTGATGAAAATAAGCTAGAAGATTAACAAAGAATGAATATTGAAGATTTGCACTATTTTCTCGACCCTCAAATATTCATCGAGTTTATTCTGAACTTTCCAAATTTCTTTTTCTCCTTTTAATCTTTTAATAGTGTGATGAATTAAAAGATATATTTTTTTCCTAACAAATTTGATATTTCCTATATTTTTTATCCTTTTATTTTCTATAATATCTTTCAGTTTGCACATATGAATTCTCGGAGAAGAAACTTTTTAAATCTCAAGTAAACTAAGGCTTCTTCAATATAGTTAGCAGATCACGTGCAAAATGTGGTGTCTGAATAAAGTTTCACAACTGAAAGAGAAAAGTGGAAATAACAAAAGAAATGAGGAAAATCTTCCACTTGTTTTCTTTCTTTTTTTTTTGGCGGATTTCGGGGAGGGGGGGTGGGCGGGCATGTGAATTTGCTAACTTCTAGAATTTGATTTTATCCTCGTTTTATTTCTTTACTTCCACCACTCTAAATTTAACAATTTTCTTTCAAGTCTCTATCTTTTCAAAACAGCCATTCGTATTCTTTAATTACGAATAAATGTCTAGTTTTAAACTTACTATGCCTATAGTTGTTTTGTTTTTATACATAGATGCTCAAAGTGACTTTCTTTTGTGCTCATTTACCATAGGAGTACGTGGCTAATATTTGTAGGTTAAAATAAATTAATAAATTAAATAAAACTTCCTCCTCCTACTAGATTGAAAGAATCAAAATGTTTTCATCAGATTCTATCCTGCAAAATAAAACTCAAAGAGCGGGCAAGATCAATATAATTGTAGTACAAGGGATCTCTAGCTACTCAGCAATTAACCCTGACCATAACCATGTGATCACCTTCCACCTCGAATGTCGTGTCACGCTCAAGCCCCCATCACCATTTTAAGATCTAGTACTGTCCATTTATGTCTGTAATAAATTCCATAATTTCCTTCCAACAACCTCTTTAAGATATATATAGCCAAAGATATCAGGTATAGACTAATAAAAAGCATTGCGTTCTTAAAAAGTGAACAATTCCTCTTCTATTCTCATTATCCACACGAGGAACACTCAACCTTGATGTGAAGATGAAAATGCCACATCTGAAATATTCAGATTGATGTTAAACAACTATCTAATAAGTATCACTGTTACTTAAATAACTACATTAATGTGGAGCATGTTGGATTTTTTGGTCAAAACCGCTTTCCAAAATGAGTTTTCAAACTATATATATATTAACTACAAGTACTTTTCAAAAATGCTTAGTAGCCTAGTGGAAAGTTTATGTTTTGATGTTTCAAAAGGTCTCTTGTTCGAGGCTTGCCAACGGCAAGCCGGGACCGGGGATCGAAGCTAATCGGGCTGAGCCGCTAAGTGACGCTTTGTTAGACTCTCACATTGAAGGATGTGAAACATGTTTCCTCAATTGCCAAAAACTTAGTCTCTGAAAGTCTGCTGTGTGACGCCGGTATGAGGCTGGATTTCCAAGGATGAAAGGTTGTGTTATCTTTTAAGAAAATATATTTGGCCGATGCATATCGTACTGATGGCATGTATAAGATCAGTTTTATTGTACTCAACTCAGTTATAAATAAAGTATCATCTTCTGCTTACTCCTCTGTATTATGGCACAATAGGCTAGGACATGTAAATTATAGAAAGTTGTCTAGCATAGAGAAGTTAGGATTACTTCCAAAATATGGGGGTAACAAACCCGATAAGTGTGAAGTATGTGCGCAAGCAAAGCTGACAAGGAAGTCATTTCCAAGTGTCACAAAAAGCACCAACCTATTGGATCTGATTCACTCAGATACTTGTGATTTCAAGAGCTTCGTCACTCGAGACGACATGAAGTACTTCATTACCTTCATTGATGACCACTCTCGCTTCTGTCACGTCTACCTGCTGAAATCTAAAGATGAAGCATTCAACAAGTTTGTCGAGTTTCGGACTCGAGTGGAGAAGCAGCTTGGACTTCATGTGAAAAGACTCAGGAGTGACAGAGGAGGAGAGTACCGATCTAAGGAGTCAGAGGCATACTTCAAGTAGCATGGAATCATTGCTAAAACTACGGCTCCATATTCTCCGCAATCTAATGAAATTACAGAAAGGAAGAATCGCACATTGACCAAGATGGTGAATTCGATGCTATTCACATCCGGTCTACCTACATGCTATTGGGGAGAGACTTTGCTGATGGCAAACTGGATTCTGAACAGAGTACCCTATTCCAAAACTAATAGTACTCCTCATCAGTTATGGTTGGGACATCCAGATCCTTTGGATAGCCTCAAAGTGTGGGGGTGTCTGGCATATGTTCGAGTTCCAGATATCAGAAGGCTTAAGCTCGGACCAAAGGTAAACAGATGTGTGTTTCTTGGCTTTGCTAAAGATAGTGAAGCTTGCAGGTTCCTTGATAACCAACTCTATCATCGAAGCTCGGGATGCAGAACTATTTGAGGATTAGTTTATCAAAGATAAAGGATTATTGCTCAAAGATCTAGTAAAGAATGCTAGTAAGTCAGATGCACCAGAGGAGTCAGTTTCGCAAAAAACTGAAAGTGTCAGTAATGAAGGAGTTACTGAACCATCTTCCAAGCGTGTCAGGAGACAGAAAATTTTTGGAGATGACTTCATCACCTATAATGTGGAAGGAGACCCACAGACTTTCTAAGAAGCAACATAGTCAACAGACGTTCTTTTATGGAAAGAAGCTATAGATGATGAGATGGATTCATTAATCCAAAATCATACTTGGGAGCTGGTGTATGTACCTGAAGGTGCAAGGCCTATCAGTTGCAAGTGGATCTTCAAAAAGAAGCTTCGTCCTGATGGTACTATTGAGAAGTACAAAGCAAGACTGGTGGCGAAAGGATTCTTTCAGAGAGAATGAATAGATTTCTTTGACATCTATACACCAGTTTGCAGAATCACTACCATCAGAGTGCTTATCGCATGGGTGGCAATAAAAAGGTTTGTCATACATCAGATGAATGTGAAGACTGCATTTCTCAATAGAGACCTCATAGAAGAGATCTACATGGAGAAACCAGAAGGACTTGATGCTCCAGCTGGTAAAGTTTGTAAACTTATTAAGTCTCTATATGGACTTAAGCAGGCACCGAAACTCTGGCATGAGAAGTTTGATGGGGTTGTTTACAACAATGGGTATCAAGTCAGTGAGTCTGACAAGTTCCTATATATCAAGGTCGCTGAAGGAAAGGTGGTGGTTATCTGTCTCTATGTGGATGATATGTTCATCATCGGGAGTAATTTGGAGATAATAACATCTACCAAGAAATTTCTCTCGGAACAGTTCAGCATGAAGGACCTTAGAACTGCGGACGTAATTCTCGAAATCAAAATCATATACTCTAAAGAGGGTATTGGATTCTCCTAATCTCATTATGTCGAGAGCATGCTAAGGAAGTATGACTACTACGACTTGTCAAAACTGTCAGTACCATATGATTACAAAAAAAAAGCTTCGACCGAATACTGGAAGACCAGTAGAGCAGCTAAGGTACTCAAAGATAATTAGAAGTCTGATGTACGCGATGAGCTACACAAGGCTAGAAACAGCATTCGCTGTAGAAATGCTTAGTAGGTTCACAAGTAATCCTGAAAAGCTTCACTAGGATGCTGTCCAAAGATTGATGAAATATTTGAAAGGAACTACAGGTCTGGGTCTATTCTATACTGGATATCCAGCTGTAATCGAAGGCTATTCAGATACGAGCTGGTGCTCAGAACCAGATGAGTGCAGATCTATTGGAGGTTTTGTCTTCACCATGGGCGGAGCTGCCATCTCGTGAAAATCTAAGAAGCAAACTATAATTGCACAGTCATCAATGGAATCTGAGTTCTTCTCACTCTGTGTTGTAGGAGATGAAGCTGAGTGGCTCAGTTGTATTCTCCGAGACCTTTCATTGATAGAATTGTAAGGCGCGATTACAATGTATTATGATAATTGGGCAACGGGTGTTGTGGTAGCGAACTCATTATTCAATGGAAAGAAGCAGACCATTCATCTGAAGCATGTCTATTTGAGAGAACTCATTTGCCAAGGAGTCATCTCGATGATTGACGTTCGGTCTTTAGAGAATGTGGCTGATCCTTTAACTAAAGATCTGAAAAAGGACATAGTCGAAAGGACGTCTGCTGTAATGGGTCTCAAAATTTTGTGAGTCTTCCAAATACTTACCATGTTCATCCAATTATTAGTTTAAAGCTTATGCTACTAATAATAAAGATAACTGGTTCAAAAGTCAAGTAAGATTTGCAAAGTTTGGTGAGTCTTACAAATACTTACCATTTCGATAAGTTATTAGTTCAAAACTTACGCTACTAATGACAAGATGATTGGTTCAAAAGTCAAGTAAGATTTACAAGTAAAATCATATCATGTAAAGAGGTTGGCTGTTAAGCCTTAATGAGTCCAAAGTATTTCGGATGCGGGATGTTGGATAGGTAACATGCCTAAAGAACTCACCGATAATCCTATCATGTAAAAGGGTTAGCTGTTAAGTCTTAATGGGTCCAAAGCATTTCGGATGTGGGGTGTTAGATAGGAAACACGCCTAAAGGACTCACCTAGAATCCTATCATGAGAGAGGATGGCTCTTAAGCCTTAATGAGTTCAAAGCATAGGTGTCCGCACACAGCTCGAGAAAAAGAGAATGCGATGAACACCATTATCCAAGTCGAAGGGGATTGTCCGAGTCAAAAAGGATCATCTGATGCCGACAAGCACATAAAGTGAATCGGCGAAACGTTGATGACGTAACGACGAACCACCAGAACGGACAACACCAGGTGGCCCGCGTGCTCACCGGCCACCTGATACAAGTTGTCGTGCAAGAACATTTGATCGCGGAATTATCAAAGGTGGGTTGAGGAGAAAACAATAAGAACACAAGAATAACTCAGGTTTTAGGAGAAGAAAAATACATTCTCTAGATTATGAGTATGCACTTTACAATCTCTCACAATCTCACTCTAGGATTGAAGAACAAGCTCTCCAAAACTCAATTACAATCTAATCTCTCTTGATTAAACTCTCTGATTGTTTTAAATCCTAAAACAATCCCTTATATAGGTGTACAAATGAGGATGGCAAAGTGGTAAATAACCAAGCCCAACCCAAACAGGAAAACGCGTAAATAGAGTCCTTAACGAATCTGAAAAACTCCGATGAGTCGACTCATGAACAGTTATGAGTCGACTCATGACCTCATATGAGTCGACTCATAACTGATGAGTCGACTGGTCAGAAACTTTTGCTAATAGGGCTTGAGTTCTTGAGTCGACTCAAAACTGATGAATCGACTGGTCAAAAACTTTTGACAAAACGACTGGGTTTCGTGGGTCGACTCATGACAGGCATGAGTCGACTCAACCTGATGAGTCGACTCATGTACATGCATGAGTTGACTCACAAGCTGAAAACTAGATTCTTCGAATCTGCTGCTCGTCGTCTCGTTCCACGCTTCCACCTGCGTTCCACTGTACTGATAGACACCTCTATTCTCATGCTATCATGAGAATCATCTATCCTCAAGCTCCCATGAGGATCGTTAAGTTCCGAAGAGAAGATACACCCGTATCATAGGTCCCCCTTTAGGAACTTAAAGTCCCGTTCAAGTTAGAACTTTAGCTGAGGAAACTCGCGAGCTCCTCCTTCCCTGTTGAACCACTTAGCCTTGCTAGGAACTTGACCTTGACATCCAATGAGAAACAACTCCTTCATCCCCCGTCTCGTCGTGGTCATCTTTCGCTCCAAAATGCAATCTTCCTTCAGCGGCTCCTCTCTATCAAACCACAAGTCTTCAACATGCGACAAGATCACCTTGTCATCACCTTCATCATCCAGCAATGGAGGCTCAAACAACTTCAAGTACTCAGCATTGATCACCGAATACATGCCTAAGTAAGGTGGTAAATCGAGCTTGAAAGCGTTGTCGCCAATCTGATCGAGAATCCGAAATGGACCATAACGTATCGGTTTCAACTTCTTCCCTTCTCCCTTTAGTCTCTCCTTACTCAATTTCAGCCACACCATATCGCCCACGCCAAAGTTACAAGGAACTCGATGTTGATCATGCTTCGCCTTGTACCTTTCTTATGACTTCTTTAATTATGCTTCAACCGAGGCATGAATATGCGCAATCTTCTCCAGAAATCGCTGAGCACATTGTCTTTCATTCCCCTCCTTGTCGTCCGTCGTAGCTTCACTCGAAAACACGAGATCAAACGGACTCGGCGATAAGAATCTATAATAAGTCTCAAACGATGACTTTCCCGAAGATCCATGAATCGCCCGATTAAAAGCAAACTGCAAATATGGTAAGCTCTCATCCCAAGTCTTAGGATACCTGGAATTATACCCCCGCAACATATGCACCATAGTCCGGTTGACTACCTCTGTTTGCCCGTCTGTTTATGGATGAAAGATCGTGTTCTTCTTTAGTTTAGTATCCATCAAACTCCACAAAGAATCCCAAAAATGTCTGAGGAACCGGCTGTCCCTGTAATACCCCAACCCTTGAGAGGGTGATGTGATTAGTATTGAAGATTTGATTGGAATACTCATAACACTAAGATGCATCTTCTTTTCGAAAACCCAACTCTTAGAAACTCCAAAGTTAAGCGTGCTTGGCCTGGAGAAATTCTAGGATGGGTGACCCCCTGGGAAGTTTTCCAGGGAGCACGTGAGTGAGGACAAAACGTGCTGAAAAGACATATGGTGGTTTGTGAGGCCAGTCCATCAGATCTAATAGCGTACCGACTCCGGGATTCCGGGACGGGACGTTATAAATGGTATCAGAGCCAAACCAACCGGAATTGTGAGAGCTAAGTGCTATGCGGCGCAAAGTGCTACGTCGAGAGGGCGGGAGCCACCTCTTGAGGCCGTAGGAGCCACCTCTAGAATCTCACACGGATGGTACGGTCTTGGATGATATGATTTGGCACAACGAGGACGTTACGAGTTTAAGTGGGGGAGTTTGTAATACCCCAACCCTTGAGAGGGTGATGTGATTAGTATTGAAGATTTGATTGGAATACTCATAACACCAAGATGCATCTTCTTTTCGGAAACCCAACTCTTAGAAACTTCAAAGTTAAGCGTGCTTGGCCTGGAGAAATTCTAGGATGGGTGACCCCTTGGGAAGTTTTCCAGGGAGCACGTGAGTGAGGACAAAACGTGCTGAAAAGACATGTGATGGTTTGTGAGGCCAGTCCATCAGATCTAATAGCGTACCGACTCCGGGATTCCGGGGCGGGACGTTATAGTCCCGATCCGAAATAATCGAACTCGGCAACCCAAAATGCTTCCACACATGCTCGAAGAACAATTGTGCTGCACTCGCTCCCGTCACGGTCTTCTTACAAGGAATCAAAATCACCATTTTACTAAACCGGTCCACCACAACGTACAAATAGTCATGCCCGCGCTTGATAGTCGGCAACCCTCCTAGAAAATCCATAGATATGCTCTCCCACGGCCTAGAAGGAACCGGTAGTGGTAGGTACAATCCCCTTTTCCTGTTAGAAGGCTTCGAAATACAGTATAACTTACACCCTCCAACATACTTGGTCACATCCTCAAGCATCCGTGGCCAAAACACATGTCGCCGTAGATTGAGAAGGGCCTTCTGAATCCCAAAATGCCCTTGCACACACACGAGGTATGTGCTTCCCTAATCCACTGCAACCTATCACCCTCCTCCGGAATGCATAATGATGTCCCACAATACAACAAGCTATCTTCTCCAAGTGCATACTCCCCTATTTGACCAGCCTTTGCCTGCTCGAACACACTACCGAAGTCTCTACTAGATGCGTACAGCTGTACATACTCCAAAGGAACCAATGGCTGAATACGCGTCACCACCAATAAAGCCCTTACCAGCGGACGAGATAACATATCGACCAATTTGTTTGTCGCCCCCTTCTTGTACCTAATAATGATGTTGAAAGCCATCAAATAAGACATCCACTTCATGTGTCGTGCCTGCTGTAGCTTCGTCTGGGCATGTAAGAACTCCAACGGCTTGTGATCCGAGTGCACAACCACCTCCTTCCCCAACAAGTACACCCTCTAATGCTTAATCGCCTGATAAAGTGCATAGAACTCCTTATCATAGGTCAGGTAGTTCGCAATAGCACCCGTAAACATCTCAGAATGGTATTCCACTGGCTTTCCATCCTGAATCAACACCGCGCCCATCGCATAACTAGACGCGTCGGTCCCACCTCGAAAGTTCGCTACAAATTGGGCAACGTCAGCACCGGTGCCTCCGAGA
Organism: Asparagus kiusianus; assembly: GCA_022839385.1. Classification (NCBI taxonomy): domain Eukaryota; kingdom Viridiplantae; phylum Streptophyta; class Magnoliopsida; order Asparagales; family Asparagaceae; genus Asparagus; species Asparagus kiusianus. The sequence continues at coordinate 167,743 of BQKN01063424.1, forward strand.
TCTTCCTCTTTAGCAACTGAAAAGCCTCCTCATGCGTCCTCCCCCACTCGAACTGAACCTTAGCCTTTGTAAGGCCATGTAACGGTGCTGCATAAGTCGAAAAATATCGAATGAACTTACGCAAATACTGGCAAGCCCTCATGAAGCTTCTCACCTCAGTCACTGTCTTCGGTGTTGGCCACTTCATGATCACCGCCACCTTACGCGGATCTATTCTCCTCTGGCCCTTCCTCACGATGAAGCCGAGATACACCAACCCGTCCTTCCCAAACTCGCACTTCTTCCCATTGAGCTTTAGATGTCCGTCCTGCAATACTCTAAACACCTTCTCTACATGAACAAGATGCTCCTCCTAGGTCCTGCTATACACCAAAATATCATCAAGGTACACAATCACAAAATCCTTTATGAAAGGTCGCAACAAATCATTCATGAGCCTCATAAAAGTCGTCGGAGCATTGTATAACCCAAACGGCATCACCAACCACTCGAACAGGCCCTATTTGGTCTTGAACGACGTCTTCCAAGTGTCTTCCTCCCGAATCCTTACCTGATGATAGCCAGACTTCAGATCCAACTTCATGAAGAACCTCGCTCCCTCCAACTGATCCATAAGATCATCGATCCGGGGTAGTGGGTAACGATTCTTGATCGTTATCTTGTTGAGTGCCCGGTAATCCACGCACATGCGCCAGCCTCCATCCTTTTTGGGCACCAATAACACCGGCGACCCGTAAGGTGAACAACTCGACACTATCACTCCCGTCTCTAAGAGATCCTGAACCTGTTTCTTGATCTCTTCGGACTCCTGTACTGATGTGCGGTATATGCCTATGTTTGGTAAGGAACTCTCGTCGGTCAACATAATCTCATGCTCTACACTTCGCCATAGTGGTAGTCCCATGATTTCCGAAAACAAGTCCGCATACTTGGCCTTCAAACTGTCAAGATCTCCCTCCTGAAGCTTGCTCAAGGTGGACAAGCATATCCTACTCAGCTGCTCTTCATAAGGCCGAATGAACAACAAAACGAACCTCCTTCCCGCATTCACCAACCTCTTAGCCTGAGTCACCGTCACCAAACTCGTCTCCTACGGAAGAGATGTCGAACGAAAAATGAATTGCGTGTCATCTTTGGTGAACGTATACTTTTGGACCCGCCGATCATATACCGCGTGTCTATCCCATAAGTATGGATTACCCAAAATAACTTAGCAAACATCCAATGAAACCACGTCGCATGTGACCTCATCAATATACAACTCATGGAGTGCAAATCTGAACGTACACTGGTTCACCACACTCAATCCCGCCTCCTTCTGAATCCATCCTAATGGATAGGGCTTCGGATGCTTTACCATCTTTAATTCCAGCTTCTGTACTAATGATTCAGATATCAGGTTCTTCTGACTCCCTGTATCTACAATGGCATCCACCAAGCTGGTCTTGACCTGAAACTTCAAAACAAAGAGCTGCTCCCTCGGGTCGTCGTCTTCTTTTGCGGCCTGTTTCCTCGCCATAAGGTTGAGGCTGCTGTTGGGCTTTGTTATCCCGGGAACCTCCTTCGGACTCTGCGCTATCACGTATGCTTTTTTTTCCTCTTTCTTCTTCAACCCTTTCGGCTTCAGATGAGGGTACTTATCCCAGCAACGATTAGCTACGTGTCATGTCTACTTGCAGTGATTGCATGTCAATCCTGCCTTCCCCGAATCACCCTTCTTCTTCTCTTCCTCATGTTGAGAGCCACTAGACTTGCCTCCCGACTGTTTGGAATCACCCTTCGTTTCGTTGCCCTTCTTCCGTTTGCCCTCAATGGCAATTACCTTCACGCTCGCCTCTGCAATCGTCTCGACCGTGAACAGCTTCATCTCCTTCCGGATATAATCATTCAGACCCACCATGTATTTCATGAAAATAGAGTATTCATCTGTTGCGATATTTAGAACCATCGCCTGCTGCTGGAACTCCGTCGTATACTCTTGAACGGTCTGATTGAATCTTTGGTGCAAGTCGTACCACTTGTACCAACGCTCTTTGAGGAACCCCACAGGATAGAACTGCTTTCTCAGTAGCTCCTTGAATTTGTTCCACGTCACCACCTTCTTTTCCTGTTTGTAATAGGACTTCTACCACGTCAACGCGTGCCCCGAAAGCTTCAACGTCGCGAACACGATCTTCTCCTTGGATGAATATCCGTAGAGAGTGAAGTACATCTCTATACGCTCAATCCAATCATCGAGCTTCTCCACATTGACACTCCCATCATAAACAAGAATCTCCACTTTGAAATCAATCTTCAAGTTTTGGTAATAATTCTTACCCCCTGTATGTCAAGCAGACTTAACAACCTCGGCCTCTTCTTCCGAATCTGATTTCTCACGTTCTTCATCGGACTCAACAAGTTTCTTCTTACCATTCGAAGAAGATTCCTCCTTTTTGTCTCCTCCATTGATGAGACCCGTGAGCTGAGTAAGAGTAGTCTCGATCGTCTCTATCTGCTTCTCCATAGCGTCAAGTCTTGCTGAGTTATCTGCTTCAGACATCTTCTCCATCCTTATCTTCTGGACCTCTTCCAATGAAATAAAGACCTCGCCTATGTTTTCGTCAAAAGTTGCTTTCGCTATGGAATTCATTATATCTTCGGTCGATTACAACAAATTCAAAAGAGGTAGCCTTTTTATAAGACTCCTTTTACACAACAAAAATAAAGATTATAACTTTTTAGAAACAAACGCAGGATCATTGTTTGGATCACTGCTTGCGTGGGATCTTTGCCTGTGCCGGGAGCGCTTTAGCTCGTGGACCGCCAAATCACAGATCCTGGTTGAATCGTGAAGGGTTTGGCTTAATGATTCTTCCTTCGTTTATCGAAGTGAGAATTGGAAACGATATCTTATCGAAGTAAGATAGTCTTTCTTCTTGAAATCAAGTCAAAGCTTGAATATCAAGGGATTGCTCCAAGAACTTAGATCTCTGCTCTCTCTGCTCAGA